>JAODKE010000015.1:10561950-10574619 GCA_026779605.1 Mormyrus hasselquistii
CCCTGTGATGGGTTGGCGCCCCATCCTGGGTTGTTCCCTGCCTTGTGCCCTGTGATGGGTTGGTACCCCATCCTGGGTTGTCCCCTGCCTTGTGCCCTGTGATGGTTTGGCGCCACATCCTGGGTTGTTCCCTGCCTTGTGCCCAGTGAGGGGTTGGCGCCCCATCCTGGGTTGTTCCCTGCCTTGTGCCCAGTGAGGGGTTGGCGCCCCATCCTGGGTTGTTCCCTGCCTTGTGCCTGTAGCTTCCGGCACAGGCTCTGGACCCCAGAAAAGGAAAACAGTGGTATCCTGATTCAATGACCTCTGAAGCATCTAAATTTTTAATTTTACTGCAACCAAAATGTCACTAAAATCTCCCAAAAGTATTCCTGGCACAGAGCTCAATATGTTCTTTCCAGAGGTTTCATTAATCAATAATTAATTTGTTAAAAGGTGCCCGAGCTTCATTAAATATATCAAAGAGGGGAGCACAAGCAGCACTAGAGCCCATCCTAATTAGTGCAATCAGGGCCAGCTGTGCTTTTTCATTTGCAGTGGCACAGGGATGATGATCAAATTGCCATAGCAGTGCAAAATAACCACTATCCAGCCCCAAGAGGCTGGCCTGCACTTCTCTGGCTGTGTCTGTCTAGTGAACACATGCAAAAATATGAATAATACAAAATTATAAAAAAAAATGAAAGTATTTCTCTGCGTGTGTGCAGTTCTGCATGTTCTGCCCGGGTCATCGTGGGGTTTCATCCGGGTACTCCGGTTTCCTCCCACAGTCCAAAAACACGCTGGATGGCAGTTACCTAATTGCCTGTCGGTGTGAATGATGATTGTGTGCCCTGTCATGGGTTGGTGCCTTACGCCCCCCCCACCGCAACCCTGTTACGAGGCGTAAATGCTCTGTGAGGGGACAGGTGACACACGCTCTGTCCAAGACCCCCCCAACTCACTGATGCTTTCACATGTACCAGCTCTCACTTTCGCGTTTAGGTCTTCCCCTGGGGGGGGTCTTCTTCTGGGAGTCAGGCCTGTAACCATCTTTTAATTTGATTATGTTCCGCTCGGTACCTTGTGTTTTTCATCGCTCTGGCCTTATTACAGATTTGTCGGAAACTTCTCCTTGATCATCGCATGTCGTATTTGTCGATAGAGTCTCTCTGTGGCGTTATCTCACTGTGCTTTATCCCATCTCGCTGTTTATGCATGATTGATTTGTGTTTGAGGGCAACTGTAGTAACTTTATTCACAGCTGATAGACCTCTTTATTGGAGGTGGGCAATGGTCGGAGCCCATTAAGTTGGGGCGCTTATCGGTCGCATGGCAGTTGGGTTGTGCACACAACAGGTGTTACTGTGCATCAGTGGGGGGGGGGGGGGGGGCAGGGTTCATATACTTGCCCTTGTCTGTCAGTGTGAAGGACAACCGAGACGCAGCGTCTGGCTCAACAATCACATCACTTCCTGTCGATCACCTGATGAGCAAAGGACAGGAAAGGTGGGCCAGCTCCCCCACTCATGACGGAATTCAGGCTTAACTACTGAACAGGAATAAATATATGTCAATATACCCTTATTTCTCTGAATCCATCTTTTTCAGGATTATCAGGGTCCTTGTGGCATGGGAACAAGCCCGCACACTCTCCGGCCTGTAATGCAGAAGCGAGTCGGCTGAATAATGGTAAAAATGAAATCCGAGCTTAAAATGCCATCATTAAAAACAGAGAGATATGCTGCGGACCGTGACCATCCAAGGGCAGAGCTGCAGCTTCTGCCTACAGACTCCCATGCCATTAAAAGAGACATTTTTCGTTATTATGGTTTGAAAAAGGGAACCTTTTTTTTCCAAGGTGACCAATTACCCTTTTTTCTCCCAGTGTGCCAGTCTTAAAGGGGGATGTGGTAGACTGGACCACAGTGGTCATTCTCTTCTTTATTTCAAGAAGCTGGGTTGTCTGGCAGCCATTAGTGTGCAGGCAATGAAAACACACAGGAAGTTCAGCATAGCAGAAATTGGAGGACAGTCTGTCTCTGGCCTTATCAGGGAACACATGTACATCGCTGGTATTCACCACCTCTTCCCAGGTTCTCTTTTATACGTATCAGATAGGTGATGGCTCACATTTAGGGTAGTAAAATCCAAGCATTGCGATTGATTTCCTGAATTCTTTCAATTACTGTTTTTAATCTTAGCTGCAGCCTGTATTTATAGAAATATCCGTTGGTCAGGGTCACGGGGAAGAAACAACGTTTTACCCATTTATGCAAATCCGTAATTTACTGGAGCAATTAGGGCTGTATTGGGAGCTGATGGCCACTATGGAGGTGGTGCCCTTTACTTCAGGTTACGTGTCCCAGTGCTTAATCACCGGGCTTCCTGCCCGCAGGAGCCGTCCGTCATCCGTCTTCATTGTGAAAGAAGTCAAGCTCTACATTGTACCGCCTAACAATGGCTTATCTATTAAGTGTCAAATTAAATGGCACTTTCGTAAGTCTTTTAAAAAGCACAGTATAGGGAAAATGTGTCCACTGCCATTTGCACTACTGAATCCTAACTCCTCTTATGTTTAGTAAGAGACTAAATACTCCATCGGAATACTGGTTGTGTTATTGCTTCTCCATCTCATAAAGTAATCAATACTCGTGCTTTGACTGTTGGAGATGGAATTTAACCTTAAAGAACACAGTTATACTGTGCATTATGGCTATCTGAAGGGAAAACTGCATTTTTTCTACAGAGATTCCCAAACGATTATTCGAGACATTTTTGGCCATTACAGTTTTAAAAAGATAACTCTGTTTTTCAAGATGACCAATCATTCTTGTCTCCCAGTATGACGTGCCGAAAATTTTTTATTAATTTCACAGGAAAGTGATTAATAACATTATACCCTAGCTATTCACTGGCTTTAGACCTTTTTTAAATTCTACCCATGATCCTTTGGCTGCCATGGTTTGTCCAGTTGTCCAAACACTGGATAACCAACGATCCAAACATAAAATTAACCAGGTCAACCTGCTACCAGAGATACCAGATGGTGCTTAAGGCTGTAAACTTGACTTCAGTAACTGTGGTGGAAGACCCAACTTTATAAACTAACTGACTTAAAGTTTAAGTGTCAAGATTAGCACTGTGAGTCAGAACCTTACCCGCATGAATCTCTGCAGCAGGAAACCAGGAATATCTTGGCTCCAGTCTGAAGAGTTTCCTCAGATGTAGAGAAGTCTGAAAAATGTGGTGCCAGACGGATCACCAGGCAGGTACATCTTGATATAAGTGCTCTGGAATTTTTCTATTCTTTCAGTTTCTAAGCTCTTACTCACAGCTGCGTGTAGTCCTAAGCTTAACAACCCGGGTAAGTGTTATCTGTTTAAACCAGAACACCAAATGGCGCCATACATGTTTTAGTGTATGTGCAGGGGGACAGTGGTATAGCACAGTGAGTCAGTAGGTGGCACTGTAGCCTCACACCCCCAGAGTTGGACTTGATTTGCTCCCCTGGCTCCCCTGGTGTCTGTGGAGTCTGCACGTGTCCCACCTTATGCCCCTCTGCTTCCTGGGGAAGGATCCAAGCTGATGGTGATCATGCACTGGATAAATAGTTATGGGAGATGGATGGATGGATGAACATGTGCAGTAAATATAGCCTCCCTCCATCTTCCTGTAAACAGAATGTGAGATACATACGCAACAGAAGTAAATAGAGAAACAAAATAAACCTCTAGGAGAAACTGGCAGTTTGAAGCAGAGCCTTTAATGAATAGAGCGGTGCATGACGTAATGTATACTCTCTCCATTGCACCGTCCATTGCATTTTTGTCCTTTTGTCTTACAGGAATGGGCGGTGTGTGCTTGGGGGGGTTAACTCTCCATCTGAAATGCAAGCTTCACTGGGCACGTCGAGCACATTGATTGTTCACGCCCGGCTGCCGTTCTCTCTGCATCAGCTCCCGGTGCCCTTAAGATGATTCCTTACATGCTCTTAAATGATCTATATTTAAAGTTTAATTACCAATAACACTTGATTTTGAGGACAGCCCTGTTGTCGTGCCGGGCCTGAGCAGAGCTTGAAAGCTGTAATTGCTGTCAGCTGATGGATGGGCCCTGAAGTAGCGTGTGCTGGACTGCTTGACATCCAGCAGAGGGTGCTGTCTTAGTTAAGGCTGTTGCTGTGGGCTGTTTCCTGTTCAAAAAAAGAGCATACAGTGTCGGTCACATCAGGTAACCCAGTTTTATCTCCATAGAAACATGCTAATATTATTGTACAGATATTATTACTATTGTTTTATTGTTATCATGATTTTTGATTGCAACAATGAAACAACAACAACAAAACAACAACAACAATAATAATAATACATAATAATAATACATTCTAAAAGCAGTTCCATTTCTGTAATGTTCCGGAAAATAATAACAGAACTCTTGTGTTCGTCCATCAGTCCAGGAGAACGTTTTAATTACAGGCCTGTCACCTCATCTCCATCAGTCTCGCTCGAGGTACTCATTATCTCTTTCGAAGATGGGTGTCAACTTCTATGCTTTTTTTGCACCTCTCTGCATTTAAGAAGTTTTTTTTCTTGCAAAAGTTACAGCCAAGACGTTTTTTGCCCTCAGTTTTAAGATTATTGCCTATATTTGACCTTAATGGATTTGTTTTTAATGCATGTGCTGTTTTTATAATTGACCTTCTCTTCTGAGCATTTGCACCCTTTGGCTGAGCTTGTCTGCATCGGCTTATGTGACACAAACCTGTTTTTTAATTAAGGCATCTGCATGTTTTTCCCTGTGTCTTAGAAATCACGTCCAGCATGAAACATGAACCAATCGGTTTCCCTTAATTTAGTGTCCCCGTTCCTTATTGTGGCTTCCACGGCATTTCACATCTGCTATTCAAACGACTTTAATTATTGATCCTCACTGACTGCCCAGATAAAGCTAATGAACATAATCTCATTTAGAGTCTCTAACTAAACACAGCACATTTCGAAGAATGAACGGAAGGCTTGATTCTGCAGGCATCGGCCATAATGAATCCTTTTCTATATTCTCCCTTGCAGATAACAATCTGCTTTGAGTCCAGCCTCTTTCCACATCTAAAACATTATAAATCTGGAGGGGGTGACACCATTATCAAAATACATTTCAAAATTGTTTTCTTTATTGCTTCAGGAGAATAACAATCACGGGCCCCCGAATAGAAATGACATAGAAGGGTATCAGCATAATGGGGCAAAATGACTATTTCCCACGCTGACTTATTGCCTGTCTCTGGCCTTGTACCGCTTGGCTCAGAGAGAAGCCGACATCACTGCCCTCATTAATGTCCAGGCAGATGGATGGCTGTTATCTGTCAAGAGTTTAGAGCCAGGGCTCCCAGTGCTGCTCTGATTGGATGCGGTAATTAATGTGTGTCTTAGAAGGGCCCCTCCCTCAACCTTGTTAGAAGTTTACAGAAGGGGTGTCACACCGGACCAGAAGATCATTTAGATGCATCTTCATATTTATACGCGGGAATGAACATTTCAGTGCCTCGTCTTATTATTTCTCAGGGTTACAATTCAGTGCTATAAGCCAAATATTTAGACCAATAGGCAAAAACAACATTACCAGCTCAGCCTCCTTTAGGCATGTCAGCGTACATACAGCAAGCAATGAGGCATTTTTTTGCCCTAACTATCAAAGTTGTCTTTATACTGCTTTCAGGGATTATGTTGTATGAGGGCAGAGGATCCATGTCGTAAGTCATGCCAGATCTACTTCAGGATCATCCAAGAGTGTGAGATGTTCAGGGAAATGGTGAGAAGTTGGCCTATGAACAGTTTGCTACCTGTATGCCTGCACAGAATGACCCGGTCAAGCAGGGTACATCCCATAATGCCGTGCTCTTGTTCATCTTAGCCCGTTGGATATGCTGGGCATTTCCTGTACCTCAGACTCCATTACTGCCCCCATTAAAACCGGAATCGTCAGCCTCGCTCCTTAACCTCTGTGACATTTGTAAGCACGGGCTCTGTGGTGACAGAGGTCTCAGTGTCAATTCCTTGTATTAGCTCCACCATCCTATTTAAGTCACTCACTTGTTAATAGACAGAGCACCCCCCCACACCCCCCTCGCTTGAACTAAAGGTGAAGGCTGATTTATTCTGGCAGCATTTGAGTGTCCGTTCGATACCATAATGCATCGAGTGAATTCTGCCACGCCGCTGTCGTCGAGGTATCTAATTTCCCTCATTACAAACGTGACTGGTCAGCGGTTGCGTGACTCTGCGCTGTCACTCCGGCCCAGTTGGCTGGTATGTACTTGCTGACAATACGAAGGGCTATGAGGTCCATCTGCTGTCATATATGCTGTTTAATGTACCCCGTTAGGGATGGACCCTCTTGCCATTTTGGACCAGAACAAAACTGTTTCCTATATTCTTTTGGAATGCCGGGAAAGGACCTCCCGCCCCCCAACTTTATTTCTCTGTTGCTAACACCTCCCAGCTGGAGGTGTTAATGGTCAGAGAGTCATATTCTGCCACAAATGTGCTGCGATTAGTCTGAGGTCCAAGCATGCAGCAGCTATCGAGTGAGCTAATGTGTGCTGCATGGATTTGTAATGCGACACTGTAGCACAGCAGAATTTTGCTTTATCGAGGTCTCTGTTTTTTTCTGATTCCATAATCCTGGCTCCTTTATCTTTCTCTGTAGCTATGCAGCTTTTCCATGCAGCACACATCATCTTCCTCCTTCCTCCTTCACGTTTAATGCTTCTTGTCACTAGTATGGCTTGTCCTGGCTTGCGAACCTGTGAATCTTTTTTAAATAAAATCAAAGAAAGTTGATAAAAGCAGGATGAAATCTTGTGTTTTTTAAATTATTCTGCAAACATTTTCCTTTACTTACTGTCGTTATTTTTTTCCAAGGGACGGTTGGGAATCCCTGCATAGTGAGGCACAGAACTAAATCCTGTGATAATGATTGCAATTAAAGCAGCGTTGCATTAAGACTGCAAGTTACCGGGAAATTCAGAGATGTTCATGTCGTAATGAGAAACACCTCTGAAGACATTTATACTCCTGTGAATCACCCCACACAATCATCAATGGTAATGAATCCACTGATGAACAGATCAATAAATAACATTAAATGTAAAGAATTGCATTTGAAACATTCAACCAGCACCCTGACTGGTGGTGCCAAAATTGCACCTGCAGCTGCCTATGTCACCCCTGCAACTGCCTATGTCACCCCAAAAGTTTCCTATGTCGCCCCAGCATCTGCCTGTGTCACTCCCACAGCCACCTATGTCACCCCTACAGCTGCCTGCCAGGGTAACATAAATTACAAGAGCTCCTTAGCTTGAAATTTACCATTACTTATCTCTTATACAATGTCAGCAAAGAGAGTACCAATATGTACCTTGTGCTTGTCCTTGGGACTGTACCCTGTAGGTAATTATACCTTTTAAGGTACAGAAATAGACTATGTGGAACATTTTTTCTGCTATGGGGGGTACATTTCTGCTATTGGGGGTAATCCTGTTTCTCAGTCCATTTTTGTACCTTAAATTAGACTAAAAGGTCCATTTACCGACAGCTAGGGTACAATTGGCAGAGCCTTGAGGGTACAGCCCCAGTGACAAGCAAAGGTACAAACTGGCACTCTTTTTGTGACAGTATATATAGTGATCCTCCACAGCCCTTCTCATCTTTAGCGTGTCTAAGTGTGAATATAGACCCACCTAAAACCCAATCTGCAGGCTTTTCCGGGCGTGTCGGTAAGCACAGTTGGCTGATACTTGGTACCAAATTAGGGCATGAGCACCCTCTGGCTGGGCGCAAGTGGCGATGAAGTACTATACTGACCCGGAGCGCAGATCCATTTTGCATCCCGGTGTGCACTTGGCATGCAGGCTGTCGTGGCTGAGTTTTTTCACCTGGAGGGTGCAGACACCCTTCTGTATGGCATTGTGGTCAGTCCTGTGGGTTTGGCCCACTGCAGAACCCACAGCGTCGTCGTGCCACACCGTGTGAGGACCAGTGCCTTTCAGAGGACTGGAAGGACTAAAAATCCCCAAAAAATCGAAACAAGGTATGAAGATGAAAAGCAAGGATTTGCCTGGCACTGACGTCAGAGTCGAGAGGGTAAGAGGTATATAGCCTATGCCACATCCCTGGGGGCCAACATCGTTGGATGTTTCTGGTCTATAGCCTATGCCGCATCCCTGGGGGCCAACATCGTTGGATGTTTCTGGTCTATAGCCTATGCCACATCCCTGGGGGCCAACATCGTTGGATGTTTCTGGTATATAGACTATGCCACATCCCTGGGGGCCAACATCGTTGGATGTTTCTGGTCTATAGCCTATGCCACATCCCTGGGGGCCAACATCGTTGGATGTTTCTGGTCTATAGCCTATGCCACATCCCTGTGGGCCAACATCGTTGGATGTTTCTGGTCTATAGCCTATGCCACTTCCCTGGGGGCCACCATCGTTGGATGTTTCTATATGTCACTGCATCCAGCATTAGCTAGGCCTCAATGAAATAGGAAGAATCCAAGGATGAAGCGGCAAGGGTGTGAGAGGAGATTGATTCCATGAGTATTTGGCACATTTCACAGTTGGAGCGATTATGCTCTCCTAAATCAGGCACCTCCTGCAGAGAGTAGGAGTAAGACTCCTGGGACGGCCTCAGTAAAGTCAAGCTTCCTTCTTTTCTCCCTCCTCCTGTAGTCCTGTGATGTCTGTCTGGTATGGATCACAGGGTGTGGTAGCACGACAAGGATGGGGTGAGACACCATGATTTGGGATACAGCATTGTGGATGCTGGGTACATAGTGGTCAGTGGAGATCCAGGATGCCCCTGTTCACCAAATTCAAACGAGGAGCCACAGCTTCTGGTTCTCCTGACATCCTAACAGAACTTTACAGCCTTCATACCAAGTAGCTGTATTTAACCGTACCTGCACAATATATACACATATATACACATTCCATATAGCAGAAATGTATGTTACAGTGGACGCCCAGATATGTTATTGGCAAAATGTGAGAAAACAAGGGAAAATAAATAAATGAAGGGTGTTGGGTCTTTTTCACTGAAGAAGTACAGGGAACAGGCATATATTCTGAACGGGCAGCCAGTGGACGACCCTGAGCCAGGACATGTGTCCTTCTTCCTCGGGGCCTTTTATGCCTTTCCATGCTGTTGTCTCCTCCTGTGAATGAACTATGAAGACTTCCAGGTCTGCAGTGTTGGCACTGCAGTGAAACGGAACCTCTGGAGACACGGCCTTGAGTGACAGCTGTAATTAACGTGCTTTTGTACCCCTTCCCGGATTATAGCCTTTTGTGGGACCGATCAAGGTTCCGGAGTTGACGGTTCACAGGCAAACACATGTGCGGAAACATGTGCACTCTGGCATGCAAACAGTGCCGTGTACAGACCGCAGCTCTTCTCGCTGCTTAGCATAGGAATAGGGGGATGAATGCGAGGCCCTAGTTCCGTGCGGCCTTGGAGTGAGCCCGCGCGAATCGTTCCAGCCCCACCTGGAGCGTCTGCGGCTCCGAGGAACTCGCCTCCCTCGCTCGTCACACGTTCAGCGCTTCATGCGGCCATTAGGGCTGAGCGGAGGCGGTCAAATGAGGCAGGAAATGAGCATTCCATCTGAGCGATAAGCCTTACCGGCCCCCAGCGGAAAGGCGTCGTTTACCGTAATTTGATTGTTTTTTTTTTTAACGTGAGGTTCGTCTGCTTCAGTGAGACGGGCCATTGAGGAGCCGTGTGGTGCAGGAGAAGCATAGATAAAGCCAGCAGGCACTGTGGGTGAAGCCCCTTCGCATTTCCCTTGGGCTAAGACGTGACCCTTTCACAAGCATTGTCATTTCAGAAGCATTTCAAAAATAAAACACATATTCAGCCCAAAGTCTTTGCTCATCCCAGTTCCCAGATCTGTAGTTTCATGATGTATTAGAACATTTAATTTCCATTCTTAGATTTTTACACATAAGAGTAGAACATGACATAATATAAATGAAATTAAAATGAAATTTGAAAACACTGAGATGTGGTTTAACTTTGGCAAGAGCTGCTTTCATGAACACTCAGTAAATCATAACCAAATTTGCAAACCGTAAAATTTATTTTATTCTCACCTCCATGATGAGATGCTGCTCCCATCCTTTCTGTTTTTTTTTTGAGGAGCTGATTTTTAATCCAGTGGACTTGCTGAGGAGAGAGAGAGCTCTGGATAAATGGATGTGATTTTGATCTAAGAGAGCCTGATTTGTTTTTGGAAAGGTAATACAAAGAGGACTGATTATTTCCTACCTCCAAAGGAGCGGCTTTAATTAGGATTAGACTTGCTTGTTTGTCTTCCTTATCAATTTATTTTTATTCATTTGCTGAGATAAAGCTATGTGTGAAATTACTGATATTTAAGAGAAAATAAATCTATCATAGGCATTATTTTACTGTCATATTTTCAGACCAAAAGCGTTTAATTTATAATGCATTTTGGATTGTGGTCAGTGTGTGTTTCTGCCATAGAACGAAAAGATCCTTAAAAAGTAACTCTTGTCACAGGAAGAGGGCAGTGTTGTCCTTTATTTTTCATATATAGTCTTGGAGGTCAGGATTTGATGCTTGTGCCTGCGTATGTGCGGCAAGTCAAAAGGTGATTTACGCGCACACAGATACACACACACACACACACACACACACACACACACACACACACAGCAGTGTAAACAGGAACCTGATGTGTATGAGCCGAGGCCTGATGTCAGATAGTGCACCACTGCATCTGAGCTGCATGTCCAGGTGAGGGGGGAGCGGGAATCCCGACCCGTGTAGCTACACCCTCACAGGCCTGGAAAAGCTGATGCCTTTAATTTTACACACCCATAGGCTGACAGGCATGTGACCTCACACACACATACCGGCTGACAGACTCGCATTTACTCTGAGCTGCCTGCTCTGCACTATAGCCGGATTTAAAAAACATGAATTAAAAGACGCTTCAGTTGCGAATCTGACCAACAAATGTGACATAACTACATAACATCACAACAAAGACAATTACTTCAGTGCGAAGAGGATGTACCCAAGTGAAGCTCTGGCAGAATCAAACCTCGGGGCATATTGCTCAGGTAATTAGTAGGCCCAAAATTTTCAAGTGGGAAACATTATGCAGGAATGTTAGACATTAATCAAATGCACTGATTAAAAAAAATCAAGAATCAAATTAATTTATGGAGCTTTAAAAAAAAAAAGCCCTTCAATGAGTACAGCTGGGTCTGGACCACCATGCCACAGTTTTCAGTTTTCTTTCATAAACACGGTACAGATAATAGGAACAGACAACAAAGTCCATGTAATTTATAATTTATCCCGTATGGCTTGCATTCATGCAGATGCAGTCTCTCTGCGGCGATGCCTGGTGTTCCTGTACCAGGAGATGAATGCTCCGTTCATCTACGATTCTCACAGCCCTCCTAGATATGGGCCGTCCCTCCTCCTTCTCCTCCAGGGCATGGACAGGTCGTCACGGAGATGAACGCGACGAGGAGCTGAAGGCCGAGGGCGACAGGTGGAGGACCGCAAACCCAAATGCCGCCTGCAGCTGCTCCTATAGAGCACGTCTTTGTGTAAGTGTGAGCACATTATTTATATTTACATTTTATTCTGAACAGGTGCTTTTATCTCTGCAATGGGTTGGCGCCACATCCTGGGTTATTCCCTGCCATGTGCCCATAGCCTTCAGGACAGACTGCGGACCCCCTGCCACCTTGAATATGACTAGTGGTCGAAAAAAGTGGGATGGATGATTTTATCTAAGGTGACATAAATGTATTTGTATTTTTGTAAAAGAAAAGTAGGCATTATCTGGGCGAATGGTGGTTAAAGGCCTGGCACAAGGGCCCAACAGTGAAATTTCTCCACTGACTCTGGGATTGAAACCGGCGACCTTCCAGTCACACCCAGGACCAGCACCCAGAGACACACACCGCTCTGGTGGGCACATGTTAGGTAATACGGGCATTTTCTGTGTGCCGCGCATTAGCGGTTGTGGTGCAAAATAGTTTGCTTCCATTTGTCGGTAGCTGAAGCCTGTAAACAGTATTGACTGCTAACAGATAAAGGCTGTCAGTGTCAGTGGTCCATCCATGCAGCAGGGTCAGAACCCGCAGTTTTGGTCCGCCCGTGCAGCAGGGTCAGAACCCGCAGTTTTGGTCCGTCCATGCAGCAGGGTCAGAACCCGCAGTTTTGGTCCGTCCATGCAGCAGGGTCAGAACCTGCAGTTTTGGTCCGTCCATGCAGCAGGGTCAGAACCCGCAGTTTTCACAGTGCCTCCAAGCGATGTGCATCCCGTAGCGACCATCCAGCACACGCTGACATCACAGCGGCCACATCTCTCGCTCCCTCCACACGTGTCTTAGTATTCCGACTCCCGGACAGTCTACTGGGGGACTTCAAACTATAACGAGGAAGGGCGGCGTGCCTCGATAGCCTGCCCCCGTGACCAACGAACGCTTCGCCAAACAGCAACATCATCACGGAAGGGTAAACGCAGTCTCTTAATCACGCTGAGGGCTAGTGTTTATCTGTGTACCTGTGTTAGAGTAAAATTATATGCTACGTTATCATATTATTTGTGTATATGTGTAAAACATACATTATCATGAGCCCA
>JAODKE010000015.1:10574719-10587596 GCA_026779605.1 Mormyrus hasselquistii
GTGGTAAGCTACTGCGCTTCCTCTGCACGTAGAGAAGTACGGACGGGGTCAAAGCTACGGCGCTTTCCCCTCTGTCAACCTGAAAGTAAATTCTGTATTTGTAATATTGTTCTTTTCATTCATTTATATGGGCGGATTTAAGCACCACGTAGCCAGGTGGGACGTAAGGAAGAACCCCTTTCATTTGTGCTTTAGATATATTAGTGCAGAGCAGCGGTGAGCCTGGCAAGAAATGCAGCTGCTTTTTTTCCCTCTTCCTTTCCTTGGCAGAAAATCCTTTTGAAGTAAAAATGATACCCGCAGGTGGAATCGCTTTTGGGCAGAGGAGCCATTAGTCTTTGTCAGTCAATATCTGCATCTTTCACAGATGACAGGTTTCTTGGCCGAAAAGCCGGAAGTCTATTTGTCTTGTGGGTTTCGCTGTTTCCAACGGAGTGATTGGCAGCGGCGCCTCGCGCACTGAGAGGTTCTCCCACACATGCTCGCCCTCATGCCCGCACTTTGACGATCAAACACACCAACACATCATTTAACTTGCATTTTTTTTTTTAAATCAATGTTAGCAATAATTGTTTAAGAATCTTCCAAAGGGTTGTTTTTCTATTTGAAGGACTCCTCAGGTGCTTTTAATCAAATGAGGCTTAGTGAACAGCAAACTAAAGGAAGGAGAATGTGCCAGGACACTGACATGAAGATGAGGAAGGAAGATACATTGAGGAAGGTATTGATTGATTACTGGCAGGACATTTAGTAATCTGCTTCTCTGAGTGCAGCCTTTAGGATCTCACAAACCTCAAACCCTCCGCAAATGGCGGGCTTTCCTCAGCTTTCTGGTCCTGACATATCGCAACCTGGGGAGGCAAACGGCATAGAGCCAGAGTAGCAGAGCACACCAGAAGTGGAAAACCCCAAGGGACACGTGAAGCTACGAGGCGTGGGAAGTAACTTGCGTCCGACCTGAGGCTCCGCCCCTTCTGCCCGCAGGAGAGCTAGCAGCGATATGGCCCTTACACCAGTAGAAAAGGTAGCACAAGTAATGGCAAACGGTCAGCAATGGTTTTTTGATTTGTTTGTTATGGTGGAGTGCTTTGGGACTTTTTGTGAGGGCAGTTTTTCAACTGACCCAAGGCTATTAATCAGCCCCAGCCTGAGGGGCACCGAAATGCCTTACAAAACCACTGGGGTCTGTCGTAAACTGCTTGCTGCACTGTACCTCTGCACAGCTCTCACCACGGATGCTCAGGTAATTTTTCCATAGTGGCAGATCAGTGTTACCCCACCCTGCCCCCACCACCCCTTAAGAAATGTAACAGGTACTGTCTGAACAAACATTTCTGTGCAGCAGTGAATGAAATCTCCAAGTCTAAAATATTCAATTACAGAATTGGCATTTGTTGATTTGACATCTACAGTGACACACACACACACATCTATCTAAATTACATGGAGAATCAGGGGGTGGCCTTAAGGTGACATATCGTCAAGGGGCTGAGAATTTCTAGGTTTGCCACCGCATTTAAACTGAGCCCCCCCAGTGGATGCACCCACACCCCTCCACCCTATCTTGGCCTCTCTACGACCCTCTGCGTTTATTCCTCCGCCTCCTTTCCCCCACGCTGACGCCGATTCCGCTCTCTTTTCTTTTCTGCTCCCCCAGCTGGTTTTGTTAAACCCGTCTCGACTTCCATCCGCCAGACCGAGTCCCCCTGCTTTCTCCTGTCTGTACGTCACGTCGTTCAGCCTGCCATCCCGCCCAGGGCTAGTCTTACAAGCTTCGACACAATTATTGGTATTTTACTTAAGCTAAGAGCTCAAGCAAAGGTCAAACAGCCAACCTCGGTTGCGTTTGAACCAATAATATTCTTTTTTGTGCATGTTTTTTTTTTTTTTACTGCTGGAGGGAAAACAGAACCAATGACCTGACTCTTCTGTGGCCTCCGTTTCCCCAGCTAAAGCCCCATCTCCAGAGTACAAGGGCGGGGCCACTGGCCCCAGGTGAAAGCTGACTGGCCTGCAGAGTGCCCCCTCCTCTGTCACTCACTGATTGAAAACATATCATTAGCTAATGATAAGGCTGGCTTTTCCGTATGAATTATGGCCGCTCTTATGCTAAAATTGCTCTGGCTGTTTTAGTGTAAGGATCAGTCCAATGCTGCCAGGGTTCCCGGCCGCTTGCATGAGCACTCGGCTCTGTCAGGACCAGGGTGGCGCATTCCTCTCCTCGGTGATGGTTCACTCCATCATGACCGTGCATGCTGGCCACAGCAGACTGCACTCCAGTCACTTCTGTGTAATGTCCATACTTGGGGTGTTTGGGTCACTGCCTATAGTGTGTGAATCACATCTCATCACCCCCGACCCCCACCAGAGTCAGGTATATAAATCATGGACAAACCTCAGCCTGGCTCTTCCCTCGACAATTTGGCTGATACTCACGCCACGGCACCTGGGAAAATGTCTTCTGGGGTAGGTCCGGCCTAGGGGGAGATGGGCCTTCTGCCCTGCTGCATCATTTAGGGGCTTCTCTCTCTCTGTCAGGATGAGTCATCCATATGCCTTGAGTCTCAATGTGGCCTATCACTCTCTTTTTGTATGAATGCCACCCCGAAACATTTTGAGAACATCCAGTCTGAGTGAACATTGGAGGATGTTCCTGTCCTTCTTAACACTGCCCTGCTGGTGACAAAGCAGTCTTGTGAACGTCTTGATGTTCCCTGTAGCAGTTGTGTGAACGTCTTGATGTTCCCCGTGGCAGTCTTGTGAACGTCTTGATGTTCCCCGTGGCAGTCTTGTGAACGTCTTGATGTTCCCTGTGGCAGTCTGCCTCCATCAGTTCCCTAGCCTGCACATGCTAACCGGCTTGTTTCTGATGCTCTACAGCTGCATCCTCCCAGGTTTCTTTTTAATCAGTATACCAGAGGTCTCTAGCTGCGGTCCTGAGAGCTAATATCCAGTACGTTTTCTATCCTTCTTGACTTCTGATGAGCCACAGCTGTTCTCATGCAAATTCTAGGAGCAGGTGTGGATCATCAGAAGCCAGATAGGATAGAAAACTTACTGGACAGTAGCTCTCTACGGCCAGAATTGGAGACCCCTGCTCTAAATGTCCTTGATATGGTCACCCTACACAGCTTTAGGCTGAAGACCAAAGCTAGGAAAGAAAAAATAAACAGCTGAACAGGAACCCTTAGGAATTTATCTATCAAAAGAAATCATAGAAAAATGACAAGTTTTTATAGGCGTGGCCATATCACATAGGAAGCACTGATGCTTTTAATTAGCTACTCAAAAGAGAACAATGACAGCTGGGTCTCTATAGCCCATGGGCCAACCAGGAGTGTGTACAGGGACGTAGCCACAGGATCACTCCTCTCAGCTGAAAGCTGATTGGCCCCTGAGTACCCCCTTCCCATAATTCAAAACATATCATTGGCTAATGATTAGTTTGGCCCTTCTGTATGAATTATGGCCCCTCCTATGCCCTTACCTTAAAAAATCCTGGAATAGCCCCTGGGGCAAACCTCCTATGAAGTCTTTCTATTCAATATTCACAATAGAGAGGGATTACTTCAGCCCAAAGAGGCCTGCAGATATGCCACCCAGGATGGACCAGCTTCCAGCAGTAATTACAGACAGCATATGTTTGTGGGCCAGCAGCAGCCAATCAGTAACCTGCAGTAGTCTCCAGTGAGAATGCCGCACAAAGACTTCCCATCAGCTGAGTCAGGCTGCCAGGCTGCCCCTCTCGAACCACAAGCCGTCTCTTTCCGTGGGCAGATGAATCATGAGCAGTCACACGAAAAGGAAAGGAGAGGAGAGGGAGAGCGGCGTTTGCAAACAGCCCAAGCAGCACATTCCACCAAACGCCCATAGCTTGGCACGGCGAGCGCGTGGTAGACAGCCGGGCATGCTGGGAGGTGCCGAGGCGACCCCCGCTGGCACCCAAATGGGCGCCACTCTCTCTCAGGCACAGGGGCGCGGGGGAGCGATTAAGCAAGGAATTCCAGGTTATGCAGGGACGAGTTTTCGCTTTCCAGCATCTACGGGAGGAGGTGGGAGTGACTTCAATGCAATATGGAAGTGAAACAGAAAAACTAAGAAAATACCTGGGGAGGGACTGAGAACAGGCTGTACCTGGCGATATAATTTTGGTTGTTCATATATAGATGAGCCAAAATATTATGACCATGCACTACTCGTACTTGACATGTTGACTCTTTAGTGTGGGCTGCAGCAATGATCTGAGAGAAGTTTACAAGGGCCAAGTCATTTTGGCCAGACGTGGGTGTGTAGCCATGCGCTGGTTAGAATACTGACCCCTCTCCACCGCCCAAAGCGCCTTCATTGGGCAGACGACTATGGTTACTGGACCTGAGAGCAATGGGTACCCTCGACCAACAAATCCTGTTTTCGGTTGCATCATGAGGACGGGTTGGGCATCTGTGGGATGCATCAAACAAGTCTAATACACGTCTACGTGGTCCCATATGCAACAGGGCTCGATTCCCTGTGTATCATGACACTCTACTCCCATAACCATCACTAAATTATCTGCAATTACTATGACAGTAGCTCTGACCCAGTCATCTGGCCTTAATAATTTGGCCAATATCAAAATCACTCAGATCTTTACCCCTCCTTATTTTTTCTGCATTCAACATGTCGACTATGAGTATTGACCTTTAGCTAGTCTAATATATCCCAGATATTGACATGTTATCCACATTATCCACATGGGTGGTCATAATGTTTTGCCTCATCATGTATATTTTAGCAGGACGAGGCACAGGTGGAATGAATCAACACTGCTAACCCTCCTTCCCAGACAGACAGGACGCCTTCGTTCTCACAGGAATGCATTTCTCCTATTTATTATGTGTTGTGGGTTGGGTTTAGGTTACACCTGGCCTCTATAGGAAGCGAGAGTCAGGTGTCGGGGGATTTTCAGGGCTGATTACCTTCACCTTGCGTATAAGGTATGAATTGCCGCGTTCAGTTTCGTCCACCCACTGTTCTGAGCACAGAGTCCCTTTGGTTAATTTTTCACCTGTGCGTATGTTATTCACATTTGGTAAAGTTAGCCCATTCATTTTTGTTTTAGCATTTCTGTTTTGTTGTCCTCTTTGCTGTCCGAGCAGCATTCTTCCCGAAACTCCACCGAACCCGAACAACCTGTCCGATCCACATGCCGCACGATTCTTTTGCCGTCAGACTGGAACAGGTGTAATGAAATATCACTCCAAAACAGGATAAGCTCTACAATAGTAATTTAGTGTAACTTTATATTTAATCCAAAACAAAAAAAGCACTAATTGACGTTATTGAACATAACAGAAATGCTTCCTGGGGTTTGAGCAGACAGCATTCTTTTGGTCACCCTAAGATGGTTCAAAATGGTCTCCAATATTACCAGGTTATCAAAGGTACATACCTTAGAGCCTACAGGAAGCTAAGGTGCTTTTTTTGTCTCCAAAGGATAAAGCCACTGGTCTGAAATCTGCTGATAAAATGCTATGTGGTCAGCGGTATTGCTTCTCTGAATTGCACAGTGTCCAGCAATCCCAGCACAAACTAACCTCAGCTACCTGGGAAATTTCCACTGCCAGAACCCATTGTTACTACCAGAGAGGAAAATGCAGGCAAGGGGCATAAATCACCCTCTGAGGTTTTGCTGCTTGTCGTTAGTCCTTGTCGGATTTAAGGTACCACACTTTAAATGCACTTTATATTCGTTAACTTACATTTTGCCCAGACTACCTTAAATCCGTCAAGTTACCCCGACAAGCCAGTAACCCCAATTCGTAGTACAGGCCACTGGTCTTGCACCATTATGATCAGTATTAGCATGTTCATTAGCACAGTGGTTCTCAGCCTATGGGTCACGACCCAAAAGTGGGTCGTGAAAGCATTTTCATTGTGTCATGAATTGGTTAAAAGAAAATATTTTGAAACTGTTGTGGTTTTGCATGATGTACGATGTCTTTGTGGTTTTTTGGTTTTACTGCCAGCACACCCCATTTTTGGTGAAATAAATAAATTAATAAAGACAAAAAACGTACGATTGGACTTAATGAGTGAGGAATGATGTGGGTTCTGAGGCTGCATCAGTTGAGAACCGTTACATTAGCACACACTCCCACTCAGATATAGTTATATACGCATCATCCAGTAGATGACGTACACCTAATGATGATTCTTCATCTGCAGAGCCTTCTTCTGGCTGGTTTTCCATAGCTTTTATTATGGATCATGCCTGATCTCACAGAGCATGTTGTGAACCCCACTAGAACTTAATTACCATGTCCTTAATGACGGACCAGAAACCAATGACCCCGAAAGAAACATTATGTGTGTTTTTTCCGCAGATATAATATTCCACTGAATTTTACTGGACTTTGTTCCGTCTGATTTTTCTGCACATTTGAATTGAGCATGATTATGTCTGCTGAATTATTACAAACTCATAATAAGAGAAAAACAGATTTTATTTTATTGCCGTCAGGAAAGGAATTGGAACTGGTTGTTCTGTTTTTGAACTTGGCATGAGGAGAAGTATATACAGCGTATTGGCCTCTTCTTTTAAGGCAGGTGTAGTCTACAGTAGAATATGGTCACTTGGGTGGCATAGAGTCCAAATCAGGACCGACCATCTTCAAGGTTTGACTGACGATTGACTTCACCTCATGCAGCTTTTGGTTTTTGGATAGGTCTGACCTCATCTGCTATACAAGGCAAAAACCTGTGACAGAACATCAATCACACAAGCTTTTGCCCAACCCACAATTCCAGGTCAGTCGTCAGCTCGTTATTGACTAATGACTGACACTAAAACACTATGGAAACCTATCAAACAGAATCTGCTCATCTCCACACAGCCACATGCAACACCTGCTGTTTGCGTATCGTTTTTAAACTATTCTGCATCCCCAAAGTATCCTAGAAAACTCTGTGTGTGTGTGTGTGCGTGTGTGTGTGTGGGGGTGGGTTTGGAAACCAGAGTGATACCAGATACATCTGACCTGCTCACTCTACTGCCTACTTATCCATAAATATGATGTAGAGGGCATGTAAGCCACACCAACTACATGACTGCATACTATGGACAAGGAACGTCTGTTATTCATCACGGAGATTAATGTCCCCTTGCTGACCGTAGAGCTGTATTTGGGGATCGGTATTTCCTGGTGATCTGTGACCTACCACGTTTGTTCAGCCTGCCGTCTGTTCTGCATTTCATGTTCTCCTTCACCTGTGTTAGCGGAGCAGCACCATGACATTGAAGCACATGAGGCCTGCCAAGTGATTTCTGCGTTACGTCATGTCCTGGTCTCACGTGCTGGCAGATTCCCAGCTGATCTCAGGCCTGGGATACGATGAACGTTGAGCATTTTTTTATATAGTCATAAAAACGGCTAGTGTGATGTTTGGAGGCCTCCGCTCTTCGATCTGTGATCTAGAGGAGAAACAGACTCATATTATTCGTGCTGCGGTCTTTGAGCGATAACGTCAAACATCCGTAATGAAAGCTGAATTAATGTCCAGGCAGACAGAGACACAATGCCTGTGGAAAGCCCATCGCATCTCAGATGTGCTCCACTTCGTAACTACATGAAAACAGAACGTAATTGGAATTGCTTTCCAGTAAGATACTGAGACAACCTCAAAGCGGCGAGGGCATCGCGTGAAATTTATAAATCACCCCTGCTCCCCTTGCACATTCCGCAGAAATACTCCTTCCCGATATGGTGTGTTCCTTTGTTCCGGCTAACCAGCTGCACACTTACGCTGCATTGTGGGTATCTGAAGCTCTTCCTTTGTTTTACACCTCCATTGTGGTTGTGCCTGGGTATCCCAGTACTACTGTTAGGTTGAGGAGGGGCTTGGCAGTCAAGTTTGTGCTCATGCTAGATACAATAATGAGAATTAATCAGACAGATAAATTAGAATACATATAGCATAAGTGCAGCAGTAATATAACGTAAGAAAACATGTAACCATACATGTTGATATTGTTGCTGTATAGGCTTGGTGTCTGTCTTGTGAAGGTCCTATTCTGCAAACAAAAGCCTGCCGAACCACAGTGTGCTGTATGGGTACAGACCACCCAATGTCATCCCATCACACGGTAAGATACTGTATGGGTACAGACCACCCAATGTCATCCCATCACATGGTAAGATACTGTATGGGTACAGACCGTCCCAATGTCATCCCATCACGTGGTAAGATACTGTATGGGTACAGACCACCCAGCGGCATCACATCACACTGTAAAATATTGTATGGGAAAAGACCACTCAGTTCAATTCCATCTAATTTCAGTCTGATATACTGTATGAGTACAGACCACTTAATTCCGCCCTGAGTTCAACTTGATCTCATCTTTTTATCCTACCTCCCATTTGTCAGTCTTTTACTCCCTGGTCACCTCAGGCAAATATCAAAAAAGCCATATTTAGCTCTGCCATTTATTTTCTGCATCATCTCACTTGTTATGCCCTCTCCAGTGTAATTAGGTCTTGCTTAAAAGACAAAGACTTCTAAATTACTCATCCAGTAAATTCCATGAATCTGGGAAATGATTTGTGCCGTAGAAACACAGCAGATCTGGAGCTTCGCCTTCAGTCCCGGCAGTCTGCACTCTCTGCCTTTCTGGTCCAGATGTCCTTGTTGGTGACTCTCTGAGGGATACACCGTTACCAGCAGCGACATCCTCTGGTCCCTCAACGTCTGCCAATCACCCATTTTCATAAACAGTAATAAGAATTTTACAAAGCATTTTTTCCTTTTTTTCAGCTATTGCTGCCTTGGGCCTGTGAAGGGCTTGGCTAGAACAGCTTCAGAGTTTTTGGGTCACACTGCAGCCTGTTGACATCTACAGTTTCGCTGGTCGCCCTCCATTATGGGATGTACTGTATATTCAGTCTTATTTCATTCATTCAATCAGTCATTCATTCAGTTAGTCACTCATGCATATTCTATTCTGTTTGTCCTGTAAAGGGTCACCGGGGAATCGCCCCCTTCCCCATTCCCACCCATTGTCTCTGGGAAAAACTCAGGATGGGGTATCAGTCCACAATAGGCAAATATACTATTCAGACACATTTTATTTTACTTTATTTTATTATATATATATAAAAATAACATGCTTTACGTCAGTTTGTCATTGTGTAACCAACGCAGTATGCAATCCGTTATTTCCAGGATACAGCTTGGGCACATTATACACATGACAAGCAAATGGATGAAATAGGAAGCGAGCCTCATGCTGTACGTTGTCTATCGTTGCCGTCTGAAGTTGCTCCATCAAGTCCACTCAGCACATTTCTGACAGGGTAGGACTGTGTTGCCAGTGTGCAACCTGCTAGCCCCCAACCCCCATGTAGGGGGCGGTGTAGATATAAGTAAATCTCACATTAAAAAATGATCTCAGACTCACTAAGAGATGCAGAGGGCCTTCACCTTAATCCCCGCGGACTGTATGCACTGCTGTCTGCTGCGCAGCTTAACATCATCAGGAAACCAAGGCAATTAAGCTCATTTAAAGAACTACGGAGAGCGTGCCAGAGTGTTGTAGAGTGTTCCAGAAATTGCCACGCTTTCGGTGTGGACATAGAAATGTCTTCTGTGCAAGGGCGTAAGTCTGTGGGAGGCACTGCTCAGCATAGATGGGTAATTAAGGGGATGATGGGGTCTTTCTGGGGGAAGCCGCTTATCCCCGCATTGGTTCATAACAGAGGACATTTAATGCGTTTCAGCTTCAATTCCTCACAGGCTCGGACTACATCACATGTGGGGCAAAGCCAGTGACCGCCAACTGGAATCAGATTATTTTTTTCTTATTTTTTTAAGCGTAGGGTGTTCCCCTATAGGCTAAGACACAATTTGAAGGATTCTCCTCTACTTGGTTTTGGTAGCTACCCAAGTCTGTGTCAAAGGAGGTCAAGGGATAGAGAGGGAGGAAGCTCTCCCTGGGGAGACAGAGGTGCATTTAATGTCACGTTGACAGCGCAGTATAATGGTAGGGCTCTTTACTGGATGCCACATCTTTCACAGTTCCAGGGTTGGGCGTTGAGAGCGCTTGTGGGGAACAGACCAAAGTCGTCGATCAAAGAGCAGACTTTTAATTGGTACCCTGCCTCTGGAATTTCAGCCTGGACAGAGAGCAGAGCAATATTTCTGAGAGACTGTTGGTACGTTTTCTGGGAATTCCTGCGGGAAGTCACGCTTCTGCAGCCCGGCGATGTTGCAGAGCTAGTCATTTTAACGACGCCCACAATATAAAAGTTTAAAGAGTCCTGTCATCAGGGTTGGAGCCCTGCCTGGCCTGTAATTTAAAGTTCGTATCAGTCTGGGTCAATAACTGTAAGGAGTTTAATTTCATTAATAATTGCTTCTGTTTCCCTGCCTTTGTTCACTTCCTGTAAACAGCGTTTTTCTGATTCATTAAGTTCAGCCAAGCATTACATCTCACAGCCTTCATAAATAATCTTCTGTAGCCTGATAATCTATGGGACAGAGAACCGTCACAGAACCCGCGTTGCCCGTTGCAGCCGCGCGGAATGAGTGCAGTAGAATTTCCAAAAGTGAACTTTATTTACAACTTTTGGAAATTAATTTTAAGGGAATAAAAAAACAAAGGACTGATTAAATAAACAGATTTTTAAGCTAAGAGGCAATACCCAAAATACACAACATTTTATTGAAAGTCAAAATTCAGACCCCAGATTTGACTCGCTGGGGAACTGAGCCAGGAACAGCAACAGCATACCTGCAGGTTTTCTGTGCTGTTTTTAATGAGTGTTTCTACTTTTTAAAATGCAGCTATGCATTCAATTTCAGAGAAAAACTGTGCTCTAACATGAAACTAGCTGCCCTGTTCTTTATCACTGTTACACAGCTAATCAGCAGTTACAGTATTTTGCATATACAGGTTACAGAAGCATCGTTTTCCAGAAAATGGCCCAAGTGAAGGTCCCAGGTTTCCTTGGAGACAATCTGGGGCACAATGCAACCATCCTGTATAGCTCTGAATAGTACAGGAGTGCAGAAATACAAGGGACAAAATCTCTCCATTGTTCATGATGTTTTATAAGAGCAGATGACTGGCTTAGAGAAGGTAATAACCTCTGAAGTGAGTGACAGGGCAATGTCACTCGATTCGCAGAGGACCCTGTCATGGAAAGGCATGACGGGTAATTGCACAAATGCTTCCCCCGTGCATATTCATGAAGGCCACGCTGCAAATCACTGACCCGGATCATTCCCGGCCTCTGAATCATTGCTGCACCATCTCCCCTTTGTGCAAAGTAGTCACAGCGCAGTAAATTTTATATAAAATCGCGATCGCCGCTTGTGTGTTCCTGAGCCGTTCTGTTTTCTCCTCCCTGCACCCGACTGGCGTGTGTCTACTTCTACCTTGGGCTGCACCATCTACATCTGTGGCCCAAATTTTGCAGAACTTTGACAAAGCTGTATCTTACTGGAAGTACGATACAGTATCGTACTGGACGGGCCACTGGAAGACAAATAGACGGATGGGATTTGTCTGTGGTATTTAATTTTTATTTTTAAGGACACTTGTTCAAGAGCCGTGAGGCTGCCATAGAATCGGACAATATTGTTTTTTGCCTCCTGGTCATGCAATAGCTATTAAATTTGCAAAAACCGTGATTGTAAAAATGACATAAGACATTTCATAGTGAACGCCGGAGACTTATAGTTGATTTTGTACATCTGCTACAAGTCATTGCACTTTAATCACAGAGACTTTTTCCAGGGAGATCGCTGGGCACAAATGGATGTTTATGAACTATCATAATGTTGTAAAGGAAAACGTACCCCAGTAAATGATTTCTTTCAGTCATTATATTCCATCCATCCATCCATCCATCCATCCATCCATCCATCCATCCGTCCTTCATAATCACTCATCCACTGTGAGCCTGTAGCTGATGCAAGGCAGCAGAGGACACGAGGCAGGAGACCACCATACCACCCAAAATGGTAAGACCACCCTATCACCCTAAATGGTAAGACCACCCTACCACCCTAAATGGTAAGACCACCCTACCACCCTAAATGGTAAGCCAAGCCATCCTAGGGCTCACATACTCATGCACACACCTGCACACTATGGACAATTTAGAGATACCAGTTCACCTACCTGCATGGTTTTGGACTTAGAAGGATTCTCAAGAACCTGGTGAATTCATGGGCTGTAAAGAGCAAAAACTATGGATAATCATCATCAGCGGCCTGTGACAGCAGTCAGGTTAGAACCCTGCTGCCTCAGAGAGGTCACGCCCCTAACGCCTTCAAACAAAACCGCATCACTAAAACAACCGTACTGTAAGTCAATTTAAAGTGCCAGCAATGGAAGATAGAGACTTATAATAATAATAACGGCAATAAGAAACAGGAAGTTAGGTGAATGCGGGGGAGCGAGGGGGGGGGGGGGGCAGCATGTAGACGGGGGGGGAAAGTGAAGACTAGGAGATTTCAATTTTGATTTTCCTTCTAATCGGAGGGTAGGAGGGGGGGAGGCACTGATAATTCACCTTTCAGGCACTGTGGTGCATCTTCCCACATCCTGTCACAGAGCCTCCATTTAACAGGAGGTATAAGAGAACTTGAATTAGGAAACTAATTACACATTAAGCTGATTTGAGGTCTGTGTGCCTGGGAGACAGGACTGGGCTAGTGCACACATGACACAGAGCATGCTCGTGCAGGACACGCGTGTGCAGGACACGCTCACATGAAGCCTAAGGGCCCTTTGGGGTGGATGGGGGGGGGGGGGGGGGCCGGTATTTCCCCCAGTTTACGGGACCGGTCAAAGGTTTGGGCCCCCATCAAAAGGGGTAGTTGTACTATT
>JAODKE010000015.1:10587606-10606814 GCA_026779605.1 Mormyrus hasselquistii
AAAACGACACGGTGCGCGAGGAGCCTGGGGGGGAACGACCGCCGCAAAGGACGCCGCGGGCTCGTTGGGGGGGGGGGGGGGGGGGGGGGGTGGCTGTATTTCCCCCAATGTACGGTACCAGTCAAAAGTTTGGACCCCCATAAAAAGGTCTATTTGTACTATTCTCTACATTTCACAATAACTATAAAGAGAACTGTACCGTATATAGTACATGCTAAAAAATTATGAAATTATGCACTGATCAAAAAAGTACGAAGCAGAAGATTTATTCTTTTTGGGGGGGGGGGGGCAGCTCTGTGGGTCGGGACTCGGCCGGTTCAGATGCCTGGGTCGGCAGAGTGATGCCACCACTGGGCCCTTGAGCAAGGCCCTTAACCCCAATTCCCCCAGGGACTGTCGGACCCTGCTGTCTCCTCTATGCCAGTTCCATGAGGTGGCCTCCTGAGATGCTTCTCCAGCTGTCCTGAAGGAGGCCCCACATATACGCTAAGCACTCTGTGACCTCTTTTCCTTCACTCTCTGGTCAAACTCCTCCAAAACCCTTTGCACTGGTTGTGCCACTGGTTTAGGTCAGGTGGGCAGATCATGTGATACAACACTATCACTCTCCCTTGTAGGCAGCTTGGTGTGTCCAGACTTTTAGCTGGTGCTGCAGCTCCTTTTCTTTGCTAACCTGGGCTGATTTCTTAGTTCAATGCCTTGTGCTGTAAATTTAAATCAGGGCCCCATTTATATATGACTCTTTATGAAACATTTATTAACCTTGAATTTGAAGCAAGAGACTTCAGGAGCAAGAGTCAGGAGATGTTTGTGTCATGATCAGTAGTTTTACCACATGCATTATACAGAAAAAAACATCACAGTGTCCTTGCATTGTAGACGATCAAAATTTTAACTGCACACCCCATTTATGTATTTCATCCTTGGCTGTTTTTGTCAGCTGAATTAGAATCTGCCTCCCTCAGGTCCTTCGGAAATGACAGTGGCCGCCATTTAGATATCCATGAGAGAAAGTTACTAACTAAAAGAGGTGAAGGACCTCGAGAAGGCTTTGAAGGTACAGTCAAGAAGGTGAAGAACAGTGTGCAGATAGACTATGATAAGAAGGAGGTAAAAGGATGAAGAGGCACAGTCTGATCAAAGAACAAGTGGAGAATCCCAGAGAGGATGTTAATAATCTCATGGTGGATATGAAGAAGCAAAGGCATGAGTGGCTGAGGGCCCATCTGGAACCTGAGTTTTCTCCTTCCTTGGTCCCCTGAGGCTACGCAGAATATGTTGCAAAAAAAGAAGCAGATCTTTAGCCCTGAGGAGAAGAAGGCATTGGCCCACACCAGCTGGGTGGAGAGTCCCTGGGGGCAGTACAGTACTCAGGTGAGATGAAAGCCTGATAACGTCTCCCGTCGGGCCCGAGGTGTGCCGGTCATAAATCCACCGACGACAAACTATGACCCCTTTCCATCAGCCCATCCTGGCTCCTGCTGGCTAAACAACCTTCTGCTTTTCTCCAAATCTCACATCTCAGGAGGAAAAACAGCAGAGGATTATGAATGTTTGGAGGAACAGAAGAAACCCGTGATATTGATTTCACCGACAGCGACATTTTTGCACTGTCTCCATTTCAGAGGGTGTAACTTCGTTTCCTCTTTGCGTCGTCATGCTCTTAGTTGGCTTCAGCAAATTGAAATTAATATTGAATGCTTATTTGTTTTATTGCAGTTTTAGGCACGTGAGATAATATCCTCAAAATGGCACAGACAAATTATCTCCTGTTAAGTGCTTTTAGCGCTTATTAATTATATTAGGGGAGTAAATTGGGCAGCAGGGCTGTGATTTATTGCCTAGTTAACTTGTTCTGTCACTCGGGGATCAGACAGACAGTCTGGAGCTGCCTTGAGCGGGACAGCAGGAGATAGCGGCGTGGAGCTTGCTGACCCCGGATCACCGTCGCCCACCTTCCCTGGCAGAGCATAGCCAGAACCCAGCCTCCCGTCTTCTTTACAGGAGAGGGGAGCCACTCAGCATCTAGCATGGATTCACAGGACCCACCCGCCTCCCACCCGGCGCTCAGGCCGCTGGCCTCCGGCAATCGGGAGACCTGTCCAGAGATGGCAGGAGCGCCGTCTCGCTCCTCAGCCCCACAAGCTGGTATCTGGAGGAGACTCAGGCGAGTTCAACGCCTTGCCAGAAGCTGTCGCATATGCTCCGTCAGATCTGGCTGCGCCGTCGGGCATCGCCGGGATATGTCACCCGTCAGGGCGGTGTGTCCGGCGAGCTTAAATTCCACTCTGACAAGCCTTGCTCTGCTTCTCCGTCTGCCCCGGGTGCTATGCTCGCAACATGCTTGGCTCCTGCCCTGTCCAAAACGTCCGAAGCAGTAGGATGATGGGATTAAGGCTATGTTAGCTATGAAAGACACGTTCCAGCAGGGAAAACACTGCATCCATTAAAGTCTGGTCTCTATACCAATTGGATGTCTCCTAGTTCTCTCTTAACCCAACCTAACCCTTTTGCCTCAGGGCCCTCTGTACTCCAAAGCCTAAGCACACAAAAAAAAGTACCAGCTTGTACCTTTGCTTGTCAGCAGGGCTATACCATCAAGGGCCTGGCAATTGTACCCTAGCTGTCGGTAAATGTACCTCTTAGTCTAATTTAAGGTCAGAAATGGACTCTGAGGTACATCCCCAAGTCACAACCAGCATTTATGTACCTATGATGGTACAAAAATATTACTCGTAATCTATTTCTGTATCTTAAAAGGTACAGATACATACAGCTAAGGGTACAATTGGCAAACCCTTGAGGGTACAGCCCCCATGACAAGCTAAGCTACAAACTGGTACTCCTTTTTCTAACAGTGCACAGTGTCCCCCAGGCCCGGCCCCTGTGCCCCTCACTCCCATTGCCCATCAATGAGCCCAGTTTCAGAACGGGAGGCCTAGATCCTAGATGGCATATAGACGTGGGTCTCTTGTGGATCTGTATCACATACAGGACTGGAGAATCCCAGCGACCACTGGGGGTGATCAATTTTGCTTTTCCTGCTGATTTGCCTTTTGGATGGGGGGGGAGGGGGGGCACAACGTCCATCAGCCGGGTGGGTGGGGCTAATGTGCGAGATGGCCGGGGTCGGGGCGAGCCCCATACAACTGCACATCCACCAATGAAAGGCGTTTCTGAGAGAAGGTGGGACCTGAATCTGCTTCCTGTCACAGTCACGTCTAGCACAAGATGGCTGTGTTTTAGCACGGCCTATCAGCAGCACGCTTCAGCACGTTCCCCTAGCTAGCGAAGAGTGACCATTTGCTTGTGTTGTAGGGTTTGCATCATTTTCCAGTAGTTCTCCTCTTAGTAGTCAGTGAACAATTTCCTGGAATTTTTCATGCGATGACTTTTCAGATAACATTTAAGCACTTTCTGTCAGGCTTTTGTAGCTCAGCTTCACAAACAATAAACCCTTCACTTCCTGTATTAGTGAGCCTTCCCATTGCTGCCTGGATCGAGATCTTACTGCCGTTTAACCAAAATTTAGGGCAGGGGTGTCAAACTGCTGTCCTGGGGGGCCGGTGCCCTGTGTAGCTTAGTTCTTTCCCTGTTCCACCATAAATGATTCAGCTCCTGAGCTGTGCGGTAATCAGGTGTGTCAAATGAGGGGAAACCCAAAAATCAGCAGGTCTCTGACCCCCCAGGGCTGGAGTTTGACACCCGTGATTTGGGGCTATTCTTAGCTGTGAAACAAGCTCATTAAACGTGGTGAGCAGATCCTGGTGCTAAGAGGCTGAGCCCTTACCTCTCTTGTGTCTCACACTGATCTGTCTCACAGTGAGGGACACTTCACAAGTCCACGCTTCTGCCTTGTCACTGACATGAGGCCTGGGGGAATTCCAAGGGTAAGGCAAGTAACTCAGCTTTCAGACACATTCTAGAGCCCCGAAATCCCACAGCTATGTTCCATGTTACATCCAGGTATTCCTGTTGCTGGGTTCAGTATGGATTTATCGACAGAATAACACAGATATTATCACATGACCCAGCAGGAACAGAGAATGAGGGATTGCTAAATTTGTATTTTGCTCATGTACTTGAGACTTTCATCCAAAGTGATTTATAGTAGATGTGCCCTCCCCAGCATTCGAACCCGCAACCTTGGCATAGTTAACATAATGCTGTACTTGTTAAGCTACAAATGACATACACACACATGTCACAGTGGTCCATTCGCCCAGGAGTAGAGCAAGGCTTCCGTAGGAATGACTGGGAGAGAAAATCAATTAATAGAAGGTCTGTCTTCTCTCCTGCACATAAAGCAGCCGTTCACGTTCACACTGCCATTTCCCTACACTCTAGCACGAGTGCACTGATACTCGACACTGATACACTTTAGCACGAGTAATGAATACACTGATACTCCCAAAGCTTGCCTGATTCTGTAGTAACATTTAATCGACGTTATCCATCACCGTCATCATGTGTAGCAACTTTACTCCAGGCTAAAAAATATATATATCAGCAGCATCATTTAGCTATATGATATCAAAACACACATCAAGCCGCAGTGGCATCAGACTCAGAGGATGTGAAACGTGCAGCGTTCCTGCTGCAGCTGCAACAATGCATGTGAACTTGCTGCTTGCTTCTCCCATGAGCTCCTCACGTCTGCACATTCTCCGGAGCGTGTCCTTTGCGCTCTGCCCCGCACGGAGCACGGTTCCCGTGACTTTTTCTGGCTTCTAACAATCCGTTTCCCGTGAATCACTGTTGCCCTTTGAAGAAGATGCCTAGTCAGAAGATGATCAGGAATAGTATGCGGCTGCAAACTAAGAAGCACTTGCTCTCAGTTCATAGTTCATGTGCACTTGATGTCCAACCCCTCAACTTTTCCACCTCTACACTTTGACATACGTTCAGTGCAGGTGGCAGTTTGACTTAATGCTTGTCCCTTTGACATGTGGCCATGAAGTTTTTCTTTTGTTTTTTTTTTTTTCTTCCCATTAGCAAAATGATGCTAAAGTCAAGATCTAGGGGCTGGGATGCACACAGTAAAAAGTGAAGGTTTAGGAACTGTCTGAGGAAAAGCATTAAACCATCAGCCATTTTTAAACCGTTCTGTCAACCTTCAGCGACTGTCAAAATGCCGACACCCTGCTGTCGGCATTCACCCACTCTTAGCCTGTCCGTCGTTACTGAGGAGAAGGACAGTATTTTCCGATTAGTTCATCCCAAGCCCTGCCACAGGTTACAGGGGGAGTCCCACTTGCCACAACAGACACCCTCAGGAAATACTCCTTTATTTTTCTACAAGATCCAGAAAACACTCTTCTGGCAACACTGACAGCTGCTTTCTTCTAATGCCCCATGGAAATGTTTTTACATAACAATGGAATAACTTCATGCCAACACTTGAAACATAAGTCATCCTGTATATTTCTCGGGAAAAATATTCTCCATACATTCTGCTTAACTTATTACGCAACAGCCAAGTGACAACCTTCAGGGAACCCCACGGAGGCCTAAGGCTATGTGCTATTAGCCACGATCAGCTTATGATTACATGCCTACTATTACAGTTGTGAGTGTGATATAGCCATTGGCTTTGTGTGGTTTATACACAAATGTTTTAGGATTTCCGTGTCAAGGACAATATGCAGAACACAAAGAAGACGCTGTGAATATCTGGTATGAATTTTATCAGCAGAAGACAGGGACTGTCAGTATGGTCCAAATTGTACAGTAATACAACCTGTGTATTTTCTGGCTAAAATAGGTCTAGACTCATTGCTTTGCAGATTATTTTTATTCTAGAGATGATTTTAATGCTGACGTCTTCTTCAGCATTTAGGGCCAAACTTTACATTACGGTTCCTTATTTAGAAGTAATTCAGCTAAACACTCAAGTACAAATCATAAACCATTTTAGCAGCTGCTTGAGATAAAAGATACATCGCAATTCATTAATTGTGAAGAAACATGAGATCATTGTTACATGTTTTGTTTCATTCATTGTCTTAATTCACTAGTTCACAAAGATTATTACAAATTACAGAATTGGTATCAAAGATACAGATATAGTATCAAATATAATAACTGTGTGAAATAAAAGATCCGTTACAATGCAATAATGAACAAACATGAGTTTGATATACATGTACATTAATTAACAGAAGTACTAGGTAAGCAGCAGTATGTTCCTACGTCTCCTTTAAAATCTACTTATTGGTGCATTGGAGCAGTGTTTCCCAGCCCAGTCCTTGGGGAACCGGACAGTCCATGTTTTTGCTTCCTCTCAGCTCCCAGCAGGCCTGTACCAGACATTCGGTGTTCCTGATTGGCTGGGAGCTGGGAGGGAGCAAAAACATGGACTGTCCGGGGTTCCCCAAAGACTGGGTTGGGAAATACTGCATTAGAGTCATAAATACCAGCATCTAGTTGGTAGGTAATGATTATGTACACTATAAAGTGATAGTTAGCTAAATTTTATGTTAACACTGACCTCAACGACTTGCTGCTAAGTATATAATCTTTAACTAAGATTACAAAAGAAAACAAGACACCTTTCATAGCGGTGTGAAAAAATAAAGGATTTACCAAGTACTCCTGTAATTGAGCTACGGAGGATGTTCATTTCTGTGCGATGAGCACTTCAGGGTAAAGCAAATGTAAATGTAAAAGCAGAGAATTAAACGAAAAAATAAAAACTGCGCCTCTACTGAGTACAGTGCCAGGGCAGCAACTGATCATAGGCCGCCAATGCTTTATGAAATGTCTTTGTGCCAAACTTGTAGACTTAGGATAATCAAATTTAATCCATTTTAAAGATTTATTGTTTCAATATTGTTTGCAAACAAATCCATAAATACATACATAGAATGAATTAAAATCAACAATTAGACATCTGATACAAAAAATTTTAAACGTTTTTTGCATTTTGCTATTTATGTCAGGTTCGTGTGAATATTATATTGGCTTTTATGCTTATGGAGGGTTACAAGAAGCATGTGTCATTTTTTAAATGTAACATTCCCTCCCTCCATGTCCTTTAGCACCATGACTGCCTTGAAAACCCGCCTGTTACATTTGCATATTCATGAAATATTCATAAACGCGTGACCAGATCTACAACGAAAACTAGTGTTAAAATCGAGGTATGACATAATGTCATGGGCCCTGGGGATTTCGCTCATTTATTAATTTATTTATTCATCCTTGAGAAATGACAATCGCCGAAACGGCTTATTTTATGTTTAAGCGATGGTCTCTACGCAGGACGCGGCCGCTGACCTTGCCGATAACTCTTCTCGTGGCTTAACTCCCACTTCGAAGACGGATTTGAAATCACACGCTGGGGAGTCGTAAAGCGGACAGCGTGTCATCCCAGGAAAATAATGGTCCCCTTTCCAAGACAGCTCTTTACCCTTACTTTAAATTATCAACTGGAGTCACACTTGAAAAAACCATCCATCTATTAATATATGTGTCAGACTCGGGGGGGGCGATATCTGCCCATTTCTTGTTTTCATGTGTGTCGTAACAGCTTGTCTCTGGGTGGTTTGGACACTTTTGGCACAGTGATTCACAGGGGCAGTGAGTTAGATTAGCATTTGGCTACCTACAGTCAGTAAGCAAGGCAAACCAGAATCTCAGGACCTGTGCCTTGTACGCGTGTGTTACCATGGATACCCGCAGTCGGACCAAACCTTCGGAAACGCTTTTGGCTCAGAAACCTTTAGAGTGGTGTGAGGCGTGTGGCCAATGTGTAAAAGCTGTGAGATTTACCACTATCCCCTTTGAGCCAGAAAAACCCCAAATTAAGGACCACCATTATCTCATGAATGGCTTCAGCACTGCATACATGGACTATCTGGGTTGTGCTCTCACCCAAAGTGCCCTTTGGAAAACTCACACGCCTGAGATTTACTGCCTCTGGCATCCCACTCACTAAGAGTGGAAACCGACTGGAATTGTATTTTACTGGAAGGCTGACTGAGAAAGATGTTAAAGTCAGCTTCTCATCATCCCTGGTGTACCTGAGATAGAAGGATTAATAAAACTTAAGATACTGTACGTCAGTTGACTGCTGTTTTTTCAAATATTTCTGGACCAAGAATTACCATACTCTGTTTCCAGCATGGAGACCATTTAAGAAACTCTTGTTTGAATAGCTAAAATGGCTCAATCCAGATTCACACCAACGGAAAGGTCAATCTGTTGTACCTAAAAATAACAGTAAATGTCAAGTGCATGAACTGGACATACAGACTCATTTTTGGAAAGCAGGATATGCAAGTAGCCCCTTATTTTGAAGTGTCATGCAGCAGGAACCATCACAAATACTCTAAAGTTTTACTCATGAATCCCTCATCACAGTTCCCACCCGCCGCAAACAGGGAGGTGCGTCTGACGAAGGGCCGCTACAGATCGATGGTCTCCCATGCTGACAGTTTGTACAGCCGCGAAGACGAGGAACGAAGAAGAGCCACGTACGCGTGTTTTACCCTCTTCTCTCGGTGACGCCAAGATAAACAGCAATCGGTGCTATAATCAGCCGTGCTGAAGACTCCATCCCGTTTGATTCCAGGAGCAGAGAGATCCTACTCCGCCCACCATCCGCACCATAAGAGTAACCTTTGAAATTAGATGCCTTATCTAAATGACTTTCTTGCTGGAAATTGAGATAAAATTCTCAGTTCACTGTCAGCAGTCTTGTCATTTTCCTGTCAAACACATACACCCACGCGCGCGCACACAAATATCAAATCTGTGCAATAAAAAGTTCCTTCTTAAAAATCATTTTTTTCTTCCCTTGGGAGGTTTTCATTTTTCATGTGTTGACTGTAATGCAAATACATTTTGACCATTTTAACTGTTATTATTGCATCAGCAAGTTAAGTCAATTTTTCTGCTATTTTGTCACTAGCATTCCAGCAGTATAAATTATAAACATAACACGGCAACATATTTAATTCTGGAAATAAGCATATTTCAAGGCCTATAGAAATTGAGCTTGCTGTGATATCACACAACACCACCGGCAACGATTTCTTGAATGAACAGGTAACCTCTGAATGTAATTATGCACCTAATGAATTCTATTGGCAATAATCCCCTACAGTACTTGCAGTTGTTGTGCATATGTGCATGCAGGGTTAACTGCATCCAACACTGGTAAACATGGGCAAGTATCTGAATTTGCTGGAATGAGGACAGGCAAAGCAACCCTTATTATTTTCTGTGCGAAACCACACGCCTTTGCGGAAGTGGTAAAGTCATTATTCCCTGAAAAAAAAATGCAGGGAAGGGATCAAGAAAAACAGTCGTTAAAAGTGTTGTTTTATTCTTGAGTAATATTGTGTGAATATAGAGAAATGGAGCCATATGGAATAGTGTTAAACAATGCATGTTAATGAAGCAATTAACATAAAATTTTCCAAACACATTATGACTGCTGATGACTGCACAGAGGTGCTTGAGTAGTTGAACGGTAGCCGTCCATCGATCCCTTCATTCTGCTGGCTCTGAGGCATCAAACGCACATTAATACCAAAGCGTCAGTCTACACCGAGGTCTCGTGGTGTGAGGAAGAGCCTCTCCGCTGTTCTGTGTGCCCTGATATTCCTCCCAGACTCACTGATTGAGAATAATTCATGAGAGGGTGATAGGCTGGCATGATCAGGATGCCAAGGTACGCTGCCAGAAGCTGGGATTGCTTTAGCCTATAATCTGTCTGTTGGATCTGTTGGGATGAATTTGCTCTCCCTATGAATTAGCTTTACAGACAAGTGCTTTTTTTTTTTTTTACGGTCTGACACATCACCGTGAGTCCGATGCGGACAGCTATTCCATCACACATCATGTTTACCCTTTGATGCCAAAGGCCGTCGGAGGTCAGCCTAGCACATTCTCCTGAAATGGAGATCGTTGTTGTTCTCTGACATCACAGGGGTCACCCTGAGAAGCAGCATCCTTCCTCCCAGCAGGCCTGGGGCCCGTCTGGCTGGCGCACTGAGAGCCAGACGGCGTTTCATGTTCGATTACCATGACACTGGTGGCAGGGGGTCGAATTTTCCCTCTATGGTTTCTCGACCCACCCGCCATTATGTCTTAATGCGAAAAAGAACGACGTGTCGGAACAAAGAAGGTATGACGGTCGACGCCGGGGTCTGTCCATCCATCCACTTTCAATACCTTCTTATTTAGATTCAGTACATCTCGTTTGGAGCCAGTTTCGGAAAAGGCCTACGGAGAAAGCGGGTTTCAGCCTGAACAGAGTTCCAGGCCATCTGCAGTCTCCATCACTTATTCAATTCACCTGAACTTCATGTCTTTACACTGTGGGATATTAACTGCCTTACCACTGTACCGCTGTTCTCCTCAAATGGATATGAGAAATGCAAGTACTCCCCGTGATTAGACTCTTTTAAATTATACCAGAATACACAAGCTCATCTCATTTCCCTGCTGCCCCTCCTGGTTAGGGTCACAGGGAGAGTACGTAATACTAACTTTATAAGCGCAAAATGTGTTTAGAAGATGAAGAGTCCTGCGTGTGTTTTTACCCTGGGCCGCACACCACGAGCTGGGGGCCATGTGCGTGCAAGCAGTCCTGTCGGAAACATGTACTGTATTCAGGCTCCTAGTTATTAAATTAAAAAAATATGCCACGGAAATACACCGATCACTTGCGGGCGGGGGGGGGGCGGGGGGGGCGGGGGGGGGAATCAAGGCATGCGCAGACCTGCACTCAGGATGAAAAACAGCCAGGATAAATCTGAAATGACATTAACCTTTTTCAAAGAACACAGAGCTGACAAGACCAATAATGATTCATGAATGGACTCTAGCAACTATAATTATGGCCTCTGTAATTTAAAGGCACAGGAATCGAAATATAGTGTGTTTTTATTTCGTTAGCCTCATCCACTCTGTTATCAGGTACAGCCATATTCATAATATCTCCCAATAATAATGAACGAGATGTTGATAATTATGATAATCAACAGGAGCGCCACTGTAATTACTCAGTTTGCTAAATACTTTTTATGTTTGGGAGTACAAACCCAGATCAGAAAACGAGCAGTGTGCTAGACGGATTCCATCTCTTTGTAGGTCTCCTCCGCAATACAGAGGGCCTGCTTTTTTACTAATCTTTCAGCTGTCTGCCGAGGTTTTACTTTTACAATACAAGAACATTTAAGCATATTAAATATTATAAACCTGAAGACTGTCCCGCTTATTTGAACCAAAGTGATTTTCTAGTGCTGAATTGCACGACTCAAAAAGCAGCATGTTCCCTGCATAAGCCTGGTTTACAGACTAACTGGACAGGCTTGTGCTGCGGAATCAGTAATAGCATAAAATGCATCAGGCTTGATCCACATGATATTGTCCTTAGACACCTTCACTCAAGATCAAAGAAGCTTTGCACTTAAATCTTTAGTTACCACCGAAATCGATATCCATGGCCAGTCCATAATGATAGAAATGTCACTAACAGGTCATAATCAGCCATGAGAGTTTTGCATGTTGTTGAAGCCTATTTTTGAACAGAATAAATTAAATTCTTTTTCCTTGTCTTGCGCTGCTTTTTAATTGCGGTTATGATCGCAGTGTGAGTGATCGTCAGTGATATCAGACACCACCATCGCTTCAGTGTAACCCTTAAATCCAGAGATGTCTGCATAGCTGCAGGTCTGTCACCCGGAGGGGGGGTCGTCAGGGTCACCTGATCCCAATTTCCATCTGCAGTGAAATTGACTCTGCATCCGTGCCCCCCCTCTTCCGTCGCCCCCACCCTGTACGTACATGTCATCTCCTGCAGGCCTTCAGGTGAAGCAGCTGCACGTCCCGATCCACATCCATGGTCTGTCCTCTTCACACCTTCGGAGAGGCACTTAGACTACATTCCTATTTAAAAAACACAAAGACTGAAAATCTAAAGTCACAAGATGTGATTATGCTTTAGATGGAGATCACTAAGATTACAGTTTGTGCGATGGCACAATTTAGCTTAGTCGAAATATAACAATTTATTCCACAAACTAGCATCCATGACAAGTACATCACATCACGGGATAAATAAATCGCTATGCAAAATGGGAAAGTAAGGTAATGTATATGATCAGAGGAGTCATAAAAAGAAAATTGTCTCGAAGTACATGAGCGTTCAGAGATAAGACGGCGCTATTGGGCTTGGCGGTGAGAGCGTTATCGTGTAACCGAGATCCTACTCCCACTGTTATAATGGTGTCTGAATACTAAGGTACCTGTATAGGACAAGACAGACTGACCAGTTCTCTGTCGTTAATATTTTTCCTTTTCCATCAACACAAAATTGATTTCTGTATGTCTTTTGCTGGTTCTGAATATTATAACACAGTAATGAGATGTCTAGCGGTTAGTGACATAACTACTTCTTTTATTAAATGCTATGCTAAAATTAAGGTAAAATTAAAAGCCAAAGATTTACATTATTCATCTGTGACTTCTTAATTGAAGGAGAGTAACTGTAACCATTTCATAAAAGATGACATAGTCTGTGAGTCTCTATTGATGACCATGTGAATTTGGAGGTGTGTACAGGGGTGGGGCCACAGGAGCACTAGCCCCAGCTGAAATCTGATTGGCCCCCGGAGAGGCCCCACCCCAGTCATTCACTAATTCAAAACAAATCATTGACTTATGATAAGGTTGGCCCCTCTATATATATTATGACCCGTGTTACGTCCTTACCTTAAAAAATCTGAGAAACAGCCCTGAAATGCACCAGAATTTAGCTATCGAGCTGGATGTCAGCTCTCCTTCCCCGGCTTGACATGCTGCAGGTCAGGAGCTGAGTGGAAAGCTGGGCTGTAAAACTGTATCCCAAACTAGAGCTCAAACTCGATAATTTCATATGCCGTTCCTGATATTTACTGCGGTACTAACACACCAAGTAACCCTCACTTAAGTAATAAAACAAACTTTTCTTGCATCTCAGTTCCTGGCATGTGAATCAAAGACGTTAACTGGCAGTTTTACGCAACTCCCAAGATTCTTCCATGTGGACTAATCTTTACGTTTTCATACCACCATGGAATCATGAAAGGGAGTTAATTTGTCCTTCACACGGTAGAAACACTCTTAAAAACTTCACACTTCATAGGCTTCAGACACAATCAGAGAAAAAGCAAGTCATTTTTTCCAGCAACAAACATTTTGCAGCCTTTTATGTGGGTGTAGGTGTTGCTTAGATGTTGATAAAGAGGGCCCAACCACATCCTATCCACAACTTAATGAATCTGCTAGAGAATCAGCTACTCTGTGGGGAGGGGGGGTGGGGGGGGCTGACTTCTGCAGGGTCAGTGCGGGATTTTGGGATGACCTCTCAATCAGCCAGTAACAGTGGATTCCACTGCTTTATGCTTGATTGATTGAGAGGTCATCCAAACACCGGCCCCCGCACCGGCCCTCCATGGAGTCAGGATCCGACCCCTGACCTAGACAATACATGGTTCACAAAATACAAAATGTCCTGCATGTTTCGTGTACAAGCAGATACATGGGGGAGACTGTACAGCTCAGCAGGTTAGGCTGCTGTGCCAGAACTCAGAAGGTTAGCAGTTTGAATCCCAGGGTTGGCAGAATGGTTTCACCTTTGGGCCCCTGAGCAAAGCTCATACTGTAACCTCCACTTGTTCTAAGGACTGTCCCATAAAGCCGTCCTCTAATCTCTGAAATAATCAGCATTGTAATAATGCTCGGCCACCTGCTGTACAAAAGTAAAGAAACTACATCCATTTTATTTATCTCTGCATATAAACTGCATCCTCCACCAAGCCAAAAGCTGACGCACTGCTCATTGCAGTGGGCTCATTGCAGTGGGCTCATTGCAGTGGGGTACAACTATGTAAAGCAGTGTTTCCTCTTACACCACTTTGCTGCATAACAAAAGTACATGGAAATGGCCTCTGCTTCCCTTGGCTTTCAGATGCTACGCCTCCATTCATGTTCAGAAAGAAGAAAATCACGACAAAGGATCGACTCTAAATGTGAATCCTCTGGAAACTCCAGAAACACAGTATGCACCAAGAAACAGAAGAAACAGAGGTGCCTGGCAGAGAGAGATATAATCAGCAAAAGCGACAGCATTCCAGAGGAAGGCCCAGATGGCTATACTGTAAGTCCCTGAGATGCAGGGGTCTTCCCTAGCAGACTGGGGACGCCATAAGATAAGAGAAAAAACACGCAGAAATACTTTTACATGATTTTATGCAAAGCAATACAATGCAGGATGTTGGGTAAGCCGGTCATTGGAGAAACTGGGCTTAGGGGCCTCGCTCAAGGGCCCAAGAGTGAAAGCACTCTCCGTTTTATCTTGTTAACATTTAACTTCAAAAAGAAATGCAATACTAAAAGACATTTTGGCACCACTAGCAGGTAGACATCCACCTCCAAATCCACATCCCACCCAGCTGACCTGATTTAAACTCTAACAAACTGATCAGTGTAATCAGGGACAGCTGGTTTTCATTGCCTGGATTGTTTATAAGCACAGGAATGGTGATCAGTCACCATGGTAATGCAAGAGCTCTTTTGTACCCAGAGAAGTGCCAGTTCTCTACCTCCTGCCAACGACAGAAACACTTCATGTTGTTTTTCAGCCATACTCTGTCAAAAATGATGATTTAAAAGGTGCTATTGAAATGTTTCACTCTGAAATTCATTTTGGGACAATGTGCCCGTGATTACCCCCTTCCAAACTATTGACGAAGTATGGGGAAGAGTTATTCACCTACACATTCATTGTACTTTGCACAGCAAGTTTATCTTCAGAAACTCCTTACAGGCTGTATGACTTCCTCAGTAAATTCTTCCCCCTTTGCACAGCTGAATAGCCATGAAACTTGAGAAGACCCCATAACTGTACTGAGCTCATTCGTACCCTGTGTGCAAAGTTCAGGAAGAAAGTTAGAATAAACAAATAATGAAAACTGTCTAGAATCCTACACACAAATATCTTTCGCCAAAGTAGTTTTTTTAGGTATGGAAGAAAAAATTCCCAACCAAACTAACCATATCCAATCAGGATGAAAACATCTCCCTCCAAAAACCAATTCATGTTGGATCGAGAATGATGACAAATTTTTGATCTGCAGAGGCCAAAACTTGGAAAACAACGCTTAGCCTGCGGTTTGGCAAAATGCACACATTAGGTTACATTTTCCAGAAAAACTCAAGATTTTTAGTCAAGAAAGGTCACACTAATGATTCACATTACCAAAGTATTGTCGAACAAAACATTATGGGTATCATTCAGTAATGTTTTCCTTTAAGCACACAGATTCACTCACTGTGTTTGTCAGACAGACACACGAACAGGACACAGAGTGAGGGAATTTTCCAGGTATTTGCCAGTACTGACTGATAGAAGGTTTTATTTAAGCAATTTTACAGCTGAGTGACAAGGTTACTCTAAGTGATTGATATCACAATGCACATAAAGACTTGTACAACTTCTTGTAAATAAAACCCAATTCAGAATCTATTGAACAAAGCAGGTGGTGACTGTCTACGATAATGCAAAGTATTGTATAATGTATGTATAAACACCCAAATACATTTTTATTAGTTGTGAAGCTATAATTCATGTGCTTGAATAAAAAAAAATACGAGAGACCTGTCTTGTAACCTATAGCGATTCAAGATTCAGTGTTTATATAAACATCTAATTCACTGGTGTAAATGGAACACTCATTTTATCACATATATTCTCCACTACAACCAGAGGAAAAATACATAGAAAAGTTTCCAAGGTTGAGAATTTTACTTAAGGCTATTTTGAAATTAGACTGCATATTATTATTATTATTATTATTATTACTATTAGTAGTAGTTATAGAATTTTATATCACTTAGGATACTTATAATTTGTTTGATACATTTATATAATTTGTATCAATTTTTATTATTTTATATTACCTGCAGACATGCACAAACTAGGCCCATTAACAGAAACAAATTTCATGGAGGGATCTTGCATTACTGGTGTCACGTCGAGTTGAAGACGAGCTGGCAAACAGATGAGTGGAGCCGTAAATACAGGCAAACGGGCTTTATGGGAGGGGAAACAGGCAACACGTCACACAACATCAATGACGGATCTGGGGAAACGGACTCAGACGTGGACTAAATACACAGGACAGATCAAAGTGACGGAAAACGGCTGGGCACAATCGGGGGAGCACAAGTGGTCGATCAGGGGGCGTGGCTCGCACGAGGATCGTACAGTGATAACAGTATCATACATCATACTTCATTTACAGTGTTACCAGGAATATAAACACGTAGCACCAGGGGCGTTGGAGGAGCACAGATACCCTGGGAGATTCTGGGGATCCTAGAATATCTAAAATTATCCAGAAAAATTGTGTCGAGGCCCAAGCTGACGTTTGGTGAGGGAGGCCCCTACACAGAACTCAGATGTAATCCCAAATATTACGCATAACTCATTATTGTGTCGATTCCTATTGTTTTCATTGGTTTAAAAATTGTCATGTAAGAAACTTGTGATAGCAGCAATATGTGCTGGAGTGTCCAGGGACTGGCCTTAGAGCAATGGCGTAAGAGGGAACCCCAGAAACCGTCACTTTGTGAGGTCTTTATTCATTCTCTTCGAAAGCAATGGGACTTTCTCCTATTTATAAATGTTATTGAGTGCTCAGATTGACACTCAGTTCTGCCGTTAAAAGGCACTAAACAACACATATAGAGTTACAACAGCAAGAGAGAGAATGCTTCCCATGTAGAGCACATATGCTATTAAAAAGGTTAGTCATTCTGCTTCTCTTCTGTTTTCTGCATGTTAAATAGAAGTAATATTAAAATACTAAATGATTGATGCCCATATGATTCAAAGATGGTATTCTGAGATTCTCAGGGCAAAGACATAACAGACTGGTCATGCTTGACTATGGGTTACGGAACTAAGGCAGGAAATTGATCAGTTTCATGAGACTGTAAGATGAGAAGGAAGGTTAAACAAACAAACAAATAAAGAAGCAGAATCTCACATGACAAAAGCATGCAACTCGGGGGGTGGCATCAGGGTAGGGGGTAAAACAAAATGAATAGAATGGGAGCCCCACCCTACCCCGAACGTGGCCCCTGTGCCGTGCTGTTTAATTGCATAAGTTTACTTTAAGTCTATGCAGTCGAATGCAAAGGTGTTTTATGTTTTATGGTGACAAACCCTGCGTATGAAAATGCCCACTGACCTAGGAGAGAAACCCGGGCAGATCTGAGGGCCGTCACTGCATTGCATGTCTGTCATGACAAAAAGCCTGCGGGACTTTGGGGTCTTTTGGAAGCTGCTTTTCACTGAGACGTGATGTGTTATGAGACATCGGCCATTTTACATTACGCTGAACTCTAAACAGCTTATGGGGCTTATGAGCACTGTGTGAAAGTGTTTAGCAAAGGCCTGTTTTGTGACCCTGTCCCACATAAGTGCTCGGAAGATGAATGGATGGATGGATTTAATGCTGTAGAAGTTATATGCAGCTGGCCTCAAAGGGATTTTGGTTATACCACTAATTGGCTCTAATTAAACCGATTAATTGTTTCAAGCATTTGGAACATTCACATGGACTGTAATTTGGTCTCCTATAGTTGATTAAACGTACTACATCGTAATTATCCCCGGATGTCTGTTCAAGTTCTGCTCTTTTGTGAGACCAGGAAATGTGATGTAAAAAAATACATCCCTACTTCCGTAAGCACAGTGACACAAAGAGAATAAAGTTATTTATAAGCGTTTTTATCAGGGATACAAACATATTCATTAAAAAACTGAAATACGTACTGATGGGGTTTTGTTGCTTTTGACATAAATTGCATCATAGTTTAATATAGAATACAATTAAAGGATTCGGGAATATTGATTTATTATGAATTTATTAGATTTAAAAAGTGCAGTACAGGAGAGAAAATAAATAATCTTACTGTAGGATATTTATTTGTTTATTTGTGGAAATTGACTATGTTGAAAAGCACAACCTTAGACTGGATGATTTTTAAGAGACCTGCCTAGCTCTCATATTTCAGCACAAAGTATTGATGTGCCCCATTATATTTTACAATTGCTCTGTCAATCCTTGCAGCAATCAACTCATGCTTGCATGGAGTCACACTTTCAGAAATTACACTTTAATTTGCTGCCACCTTATTTGACCACAGGGTTCTTATGTCAAGTTGACGAATCAAAACGAGAGCTTTTGGTGCAATGCACCACAGGACTGGCGTCAGAATCTGATCAGAGTGTCAGACCATTCGAACAAAACTGCTACAGTTATTGATTCTTTTTCCTACACCTTCAATTAACCAACTTACCTTTTTCTATAATTGATTTTCTTCATATTCTACATTAACCACAAGCAACCTAGTGGGAAATATCACTAAGTTCAAAATAGACGAAAAATGGACTCCGTAATGGAAATCTACAGAGTTTTTATTTTCAAATGATAAATGATACTAAAAATAGAAATTAAAATTAATGCACGGCAGTTTTACTATTCAAACTAAATTCAGTCATCGAAGGGCTGTATAAAGCATTTTCATTTAATAGGGGGCTGTAAAACAATATAGGATACCAGCTAATGCTTCTTGCAATAAGATTTTCTCGAGAATGAAGTGGCTGAAGAAAAGGGACATGAGTACTATATGACTTATTTTATTGCAGAAAAACTTTTCCCTTGCCAGAGAATTGATTCTTCTCCTGGGTAAAAAGAGGACTCTTGTTATATATCACCCCGGCAGAATGTGAAGCTGCATGGCTCAGTGAATCCTATCATCATTCCCCCTAATGAGACGTTGTTTGTAGGCAGATGAAATTAAATTGTAGGCTTCACTGGTTTCAACAACAGGTGTTATTCGTATAAAACCGAGGAATATAAGGAAGACGTTGCCCCCGCCTCTTAAAGGTTAACTCTTTGTGTGCTTTGCCCATGTCGGATCGACGGCATGCAGTATAGCCATATTTTAAATACAGCGTGTATCTTTAAAATGTTGTATCAACCACCGGTTTTTATTAAACATTGAATGAATTAATTACAGTTTAATTTGTGGAGTTGCAATCAAAACCAAGGTCTTTCTATCTGAATAGATAGATAGATAGATAGATAGATAGATAGATAGATAGATAGATAGATAGATAGATAGATAGATAGACAGACAGA
>JAODKE010000015.1:10609081-10620524 GCA_026779605.1 Mormyrus hasselquistii
AATAACGCCCACCCCCTGGAACTTGCGATAAACCCCACCCAAATGCCCCAAGAGATCATGTAAACCGAGTACCTACAAAACCTAAGAACCCCCCCCCCCCCCCCCGAAATCCAACAGACTTGAATGCATTAAATACATTATATGTTACTGCGGGCTCATTCTATTGCGAAATTCCCCGGTTCTTCTGATAACATGCACGCCTTGATTGCATCTTGGTGAGCGATACGAGGACCTTATGTTGCACTGAGAAATGCATTCGATCAATATCAGACATGCATTAACCTGTCCGGGTTTTCTGCAGAAAATGTGCTTATAGGAAACAGGTCACTACCTTTTTTTTTTGCGTTTCCCCTCATAATTTCAGCAAAATGCATCATCTATCCCTGCAGAAAATGTAAATGAAAGCAGAAGGCAACCATCTAGCTGCATATGAATATTTACCAAAACGAACAGGCGATATCTAGGCTTGGACTTCTGGTGAAAAGCAGCTTAATGACAGAACAAGTGTATTGCATAGAGGCATCATTTCAATTTGCTTCCATCCCAGTACATTCAAGGGGATGAGACAATGACTATGACTATGACTATGACTATCGTTATTAAGGACTGGAACTGGCTTGTGGAATTCAGCTCAGCAGCATTATCAGTAACAGCAGCCTTAAAGGAGGAAAAACCTCCACAATCAGCCATATGTGCTCTTATGTTTGTATATCAGTGTTACGTAAATCACATTTTTTTTGTATCGGGAAGTAAATTAGCAGCACTTGGATTGAAGGTGATCCATCATCCAGCGGATCCTGATTATTTCAATCATGAAAGGCGGACATACATCATTTACATCAGTTTCTTTCGGGCTGCCAAACCAATCCATTATGCTTTAAATCAAATGAAGTCACCCCCCCCCATACCAGCTTCTGCAAATCATTATGCTCCAGTGTTGCCATGTTTGTAAACAGTATTGGGGTTACGGAGCGGGAGGTAATTTAATCATTTAATCGTGAAAGTGGGCTCACTATATGGGTAAAAACCCATTTCTGACTGAATGTCAGCTAACTTTGTTTCCACAGCCTTGTAGAGTATTATTTATGTCCCAAGTCAAATACTGAATCTGTAAAGGTTAATCAGGAATATATTGCTCTAATACAGGGCATTCTTAACTTTTTTTGCGCCGTGAGGGTTGCTTAGGCCTTTGGGCTAACATTGTGGTTCTGCTGCGATTTCAGGTGAGTCTGGCAGGAAAATATCATGCGTTTACCGCATCATTAGTAATGGGGCTTGGCTTATTTGTCTCTTCAAGGACCCTGAGGTAAGCATTACATTCAATATGCAACAGCAAATTTATGGAGCTGTGTGCTGTGAAACAGATAGCTAAGTATTTCCTAGAACCCTTACAAAAAGCAGAGCTGAATTCAGACTGGATGGAAATTAGCTAAACAATAGTAATATAACGAAAAATAAAAAATAAAAATTGTAAATGGAATCTAAAATGCAAGCATGTTGTCGAACTGAATTTGACTATTCACTAGGAGTACAAATATCCATCCATTTTCCAAGCCACTTGTCCTTCTGGGTCGCGGGGGGTCCGGAGCCTATCCCAGAAGTTACGGGCACGAGGCAGGGAACAACCCTGGACAGGGGGCCAGCCCATCGCAGGGACACTCACACACCGTTCTCTCACACATGCACACCTGCGGGCAGTTTATTAACTCCAATTAGCCTCAGTATGTCTTTGGACTGTGGGGGGAAACCGGAGCAACAGGAGGAAACGAGTAAAAATATATATTTATATATTTGTATATATGAATATGTATATTGAAGCCATAGCAGGGATTAAAAAGGTCAAAAAATGTAACAATACCGAACGTATGTAGAGTATTGAAAAAACACACCTGGGGCCTATCTCACAAAGCTGGATTTCTTGTGTCGCTGGGTAGCTTGTCAGATTTAAGGTAGTCAAGGCTAAATGTAAATGAATAAAGGGGAAGTCATTTAAACTGGGCTACCTTAAATCTGACAAGTTATCCGGATAAGCAAGAAATCCTGCTTCGTGATTTTGGCCTCGGAGTAAAATCCGCCCGTCTTCCTTCCAAGCTCTTATTCTTGTTGGAGGTGGGGGGGATGTAAAGCCCCTCCCAGGCAGCACGGGGCACATGGCGGCTGCACATGCTGGGTAGAATGTAAGTCCATCACGGAGCAAAGTTCATGCACACAGAATCATACACCCTGGGCGATGTAAAGGTACTGACTGCCTACTAGCAGTTATTTTTTTGGACTGAAGGGGAAGCCCATGCAACCAAGGGGAGAATATGCGAAAACCCACACACACGACAAGACTTACAAACCCCAATGCTGGAGGTATGTGGCAGCAGCCCACCCCACTAAGCTGCCCCTAATCCTCTTTCAGCCACAGAATATGACCTCATACTATGTCAAATAACACAGGACAGCTCCAAATCTTATTGACGCTACACTCCACATTTTGTTTACTCATTTTCTAACGCATATCACATATTAATAAGAAACTAAAACATCACTGTGTAGCGTGTTATAGTTGAAATACGATTGCAAATGATTCTCTGGCTTGCTCAGTGAACAGGGTCTATGTTCCATTTACGCATCTGCTACGTTATTCAATTGAGTTTCTTACCATTATGAGTTGCTTAGTAGTTCATTCAGGACAGCAGAAGTTCATTCAGGACAGCAGAAGTTCATTCAGAACAGCCATTCTATTAGTTCACCAGGACAGTAGTTTCTCCAGACATGCACTGCATAGAGAGGCCATATTGAAGGGAAGACGATCAGCCAGCTGATCTTTCCGAGCTCACATTCCATTTATTACAGAAAGAATTTGAGAAATCTGAAAGTAAATACTGTCTTTAAGGTCCATTCATTTGAAAAATATAACTAAAAAAGCAGATCTCCCAGCAAATATTTCTTCCCTCTGGGGAAATTCAAAATAGTTCCAGGCACATGATTTTTATTAAAGGCAAAGTATTACTGTCTGTAAACCTCTGTTCTTCTCAATGTTTTTTATTTTTTTTTCTTTGCCACAGAAACATCTCAAATGCACTGCGGGCTTCCTATGGACATTATATGAACAGGGGGTGAGTCAAGACAGTACAATCAAAGTAAACAGCATCGCTGCAAGTGCATTTTGCCAAGATACGCCGCCGACACCGAACTGTTGTTTACTGAAAAAGTATTTGTATATGTATGGAGGTGTTTTTTAATTTCCTCCCCTGTGGAATTTCATTTGTTTGTTACAGCAACAAATGAGTTACAGTAGTTATGTAGCGGTTATGAAGGAGTCTTTAGCTGTTAGCATCCTGCAGTGAAATACCATTAGAAGTAAAGATTCAAGTTAAACTAAAAAGTTTTGAAAAACAAACCTAACTTAGGAAGCACAAAAGGAAAGTTAAAGTAAAGCAAAAGCTAAAATAAAGCAAATATTTATTGTAGTATATTTTGCAAATAAAACATTTTCAGTTGCAACGGTTACTAATACAAACTTTTTCATATGGATTCACAGTGAACTAGGACAAACAAACAAATGAACAAATACATAAATAAATTTATGTTTATATTCCATTTTACTATATATATATATATATATATATTAAATGTGTATGTGTGTGTGCGCGTGTGTATATATATATATATATATATAAATGGTGGGATATATGATGAATATTAATATATATATTATAGGACAGACAACAAATTTGTATCTGCTGCATGAAACTCAGGAACCGAAAGAATAAGGTGGATTTTCCATCATTATGGTGAGTAGAGCGAAGAAACTAAGGAAATTACAACTCAAACTGGAAGATAACTGAGGATCCTGAAGTATCTGAACTCATGCCTGATTGAGGACACTATGCCTCAGGCATCAGAACACGTCGACGGGAGAGCTGTGACATCATCAGCTTATTTCTTTCTTAGTTATGCTACAGTGGTTCACGCTAGGATATGCCACTCTGTGATTAGGACAAAATGTTTCATTGAAAACTAGAGCTAGAGTATTAATTTCACAGAAGCAACAGTTTTAATCATTGAATCTGTAATTTCTGTTGTCCATGGAGAAAGACTGGACTGATACTGTGACATCTGTTGTCTGTGGAGTCTTCTAAGCATCTGCAGTCAGTATTATTCATCCTGAAGTGACGGTTACTGAGTATTTTCTGCACAACACAAATAAACAATGCCAAGTACAAGCTTAACCCGGGAATTAATGCTCAGCACCTTGTGGAAAAAAAGGGCGTATTTATTTTAAAGTTTTCAATGAACATCGGAATAACATTGAAGCAGCAAATCATAAATACAGGCTGGAAAATGTATAAACCCTGAGTTTCTGAGTTTTTTCAGTGTGCACTTAGATGGGTTTCCATTGTTCTATTCAGGTTTTAGAATAGCGGCCTAATGGGATATGCAAATGTAGGAAACTCTGCCTGTTCCAATAAAGATCCGAAAAAACACATTTTTTCCTGGATTCCTTCTGCTTAAATTGTATGGCACCCCTGACAATGCAAATGATTTTGAAAATAATTTCCTAACTTACCCAGGTAATGCCAGGATAATGCCAAGAAATGCAAACAACTGTGTCACTCTCACCATGAAAGTGCGTTTGGTTGTCATAGTAGCTGTTCATTAGCTTATAGCTGTGAAAATCAATAAATCAATCTGGAAAATTCACGGTATATGCCTTGACGGTGGTTGGATATAAAATTCAGTCTGGAGTATGTCTATTGTCCATCTGTTTTCATCCATTTTATCTATGTGAATGTATCAAAACAACAAGAACCATAGCCTCTAAAGTAGAATTAAGATGGATGGGCAGTTTACTATGTTTTGATAGCTCAGCTCAGACACTGAACAGTCACTGAGCTAAAGAATTGGCTGGATCAATACAAGGTTCCACTAGGCAACATAAACGCCTTATTCAGTAGAAGCACACGCTTCACCAGAAGACCATTTTCAGTTCCCCAAAAAGCGGTTCAGCTATGCTGAAATCTATTGTTAAGAGCTAAGTTCATGATTTGCGGTCAGATCGAACAGTAGCCTTTTATTGCTGGAATGCTGAAAATAACAAACAAACAAAAAAAAAGACACAGAGAAAATCTTTTTAATCTTACAGCAATACACATATAGCCCAAGAACATTTAATGAATGTCTTACAGCTAAAATTAGCGACATAATGAGTAGTAATGATTTCAGGACTTCACGGTTTTAACAAAATAAGGTGAGATCAGATATATTAAACCAACAGAAGACCATACCATATTTTTTGAATTTCTTGAAAATATATCTCATATTGTGAATGTTTCACTATTACACTCCAACCGTAATTGCAACCTTAAACCTATCTCTAACCCTAACGGCAACTCTAAGCCTAACTCCAACCCTAACAGCAACCCTAAACATAACCTTAACTCCATGCCCATTAGCAACCCTAAACTTAACCCTAACCGCAACCCTAATAGAAACCCTAACCCAAGCTCCCATCGTAACGCCCAACTTTATCCCGATCCATAGCTCTGAACCCAACAGCACCACTTACCCCACCATCCTATCCAAAAACTCTGAAGCTGTAGCAGGGCGTCTTATGCCTCAGTGTTTTTGACTGAAATATTGATCACACAGACCATTTTGTTTGCACTTAGCTGTTTAGCGTCATTCCAAAAGCAACTAATGACTATCTCTTAAGTTATGGGCTAAAGTAGATCAATATTTTTAAGTTCCTCTTTATCTACTGTTTGTTGCACAGTCAAACGTGGGGGAGAATGACATCAGTTTTGCCTTATACCTGGTCCTCTCTTGCGCGGTATAACTGACAAAAGCTTTGCTGCCTCAGTGAAGGCAGATGAAGGTGAGTGATTTCTCCTCATCTGAGGTCGACGTGTTTGGTAAGACTGGAAGGGAACCTTTTAAAAATATTCTTAATTCTTCAGAAAGGTAAGAGTACATGCTGGGTAATGAGCTTTGGAGATAAAGCAAAGCTCTTACTCCGTGACCCCAGATTGTTACAGAGACACATCCTGTGTAGATCAGACTAAAATAATGCCATATGGCAGTAGCGTTTGATCCTATGCTGTGAGACCTGTTGCGCCGGTAATGAACATTTTCAGCGTCACACGGTTTTGGGGAATTATTTGCAGTCGATGGTTGGGGGGTTGCAGGGCTGGATCTTAGCTGTTATAGCAAATGAATCTTCCTGGTTAAATCTACTGCATGTTTAAATCGGGATAAACCACTGATTATCCTTGTCGGAGCATCTTTGAAATGTACTTACAAAGAATGGTATTTTGAGACTGTTTTGATTTGCAGTGATATTACATTTATGAGAGATTCATATGCAAGAACCACTTTTTAAAACTTTGACGCTATTAATTCTTCATGTTATACAAAGGTAGCTAAGTAAGAATAGACAAGAGACATATGCTTATTTTGTATAGTCGAATATTCATCAGTACAAACCACACGGTGCTTAGCAGTCACCAGGATACAGGCCCAAACAAATGGACAACAATAAATCCACAGGAAGGGTAGAGAAAAGTTCAGGCCAGGGTCTTATTTTAGACTTTCTCACAAACATCAGCCATTTTCAAGAATTTCCTGTTCATAGTGCAAGCCACTGAGTAACCAGCAACCGTGCCTTTACGCTCACCCACAGAAAGTTCTTGTAATGTTCAGTTCAATGGGTCCGTCTTGGAAGGATCTTTTGTGTATAGTGATTCAAAAGTTAATGCTATACTTACAAAACCCCTGCTTAGAAAATTGACCTCTCCTACGAAAGAATTCAATTGAATTTTATTTGAAATTGAAATGTGTCTGTATCAGATGCATTTCATGAACGTTCTCCCTATTTGTTTTTTTGTGTTATATTTCAAAGAACAGCATTAGTTCAGAAAGGCGTCATCTTTTGATGACATAAGAAGAAAACAACACGTTAGAGCAGTGTTTCCCAAGCCTGTCCTTGGGCCAGTCCACATCTTTGCTTCCTCCCAACTGCTTGCCAGCAGCCCACTTTTTTGCTCCTTACTGGGAGCTAGGAGGCAGCAAAAATGTGGACTGGGGGTCCCTGAAGACCAGGTTGGGAAACACTGCATTAGACAGTTGACATGCAACAGTGATCCTCTTTGATTTCGCAAACATTTCAGGTTCCATGACTGTTTATATTTCACACTTGGATGAGAATTGCCCCCCCCCCACCCCTGTTAATCTGCCTTAACCCAAGTGACCACCAAACAAACCTAACATCCTCTATGCCAGCATAATAAATAATATTTAGTTTCTGTGGAAATTGCCATTGTTCATCTTAACAATTCAATTGAGACTAAAATATTAAAACATCAAGAACAATAAATGTCTACTAGCTTACAGTACTATGGGGGTGTTTATAACACAGTTTTTAAAATATAAATGAAGAACATTCACTTTTATTCACAATCTTGGTAATGATTGAGTTATGATTGGGTTATGATTGAGTTATGATTGGGTTATGATTGATAAAGGTTACATTATCACTGGAAATGCCTAGAATACCTAAATAAGGGCAGTGAGCAGCTCTGTGCCCGTGATCAAAAAGGAACCCTGGCCTCAGCAGAACAGTCACATGCCCATGCCCCCCCCCCCCCAGCTCCAGGGGCGCTGCATGTTAGCTGACCCTGCTCGGTGACCCCCCCAGGCTAAGGAGAGCAAGATGGGCTTAATGTAGAGAAGCATTCCGATGTACTCATGCAAATGACAAATAAGGGATTTATCATCACCTTGTGATTGGCTTTTACATTTTTCCATATTACAAACTGAGACCAAAAACTGTGAAGGGAAAATGTGAGCCCTGAATGTGCCAGTTTGAGTCAAACTTTGACCCCTGAATTAATCTTACAGTGACAGAGCTTTTGGCAGTACCTGAACGACAGCCAGGGAAATGAAAGCTTCCCTTAATCCTTGGATTTTATATTCTAATAAAAGATTTTTTAATCCAACCGGCTTGTTTTATACAGTGCAAAACAAACTGGCTGTGAAGTTTAATTTTCACCTGCAAAGCATTTGCTCTGCATTGTTTTGCCACGCCCTTACACATTTGCACCACTCTGTCCATATCTGTCTTCGTAACACTATTGTAAATTGTAGATCTAATGCCACGGCCAATTGCTGTTCCCTCACGTGTTTGGCTTTGAAGACCGGCCGCTGCTGCAGGTTAGCTGGACTCTACCCATCTTCTACCGAAATCTTTTTTCAGACAGAATCCATTCTCCTCATTTCAATCCACACTATGGGACAACCTCTTAAACATCTATGACGAAGTAGACATTAGCGATAATTAATTATTGAAGTTGTTTATGGATGAAAATCACACAATGTTATTTTGAATGTTGTAGAACGTATAACAACATAATAGCATTAAACCTCTGGAAGGATTTTTACTGAATGTACGCATATCTTAAATGATTTAATCTCTTTAAGCCATACCACAGTGTAAATTGCTGTTTAAAATGTACTTTGGGGGCGGGGGGCAAATGAAATATTGAGGGGGTGTACGCAGCCCCCCTGAATCCTATACCCCTGTTGCAAGAACATTACCCTCGATCATCCATCTGCGTTTGGAAAATGTCCACACAGTGGTCACTAGTCATCCCAGAGAGATACAGGGGCATCTGGGATTTTAGTTCAGCCACAGACAGTTGAAAAACAAATCAACAGTGTAATGGTATATTGCCCAAGTTGCCTATCACAGTGTAATGACTGGGAAAAAAATTCAAACTTTTATCCCTGATTCTAAATATATCATGTTCAAATTTAGGCATATCTATCCCCGATCTTCTATTTATGCAGTACGAGATCGTGGTGTTACCCTGACGCTTATCCCAGGGGGTATAAAGGCAGAAGGCAGGCGAGCACTCTGAAGGAAATACCAGATACATATACTCCATTACACAGCCTGACCTTTGCTGGCCTTCCAGTGCCTATGCAGTCTGACGATGGTTCATACAGTAGTTACTACTGAATGGTGGAAAGTTAGGGCGACGACGAGCTACGCAGCGCTAGATGATACGGCGTCAGATCAATTCACTGCCAGTTGTGTGATTCCTCGATACTGGGGACCTCATTAAAGGCTTCATAGACAGATGTTTTAATCTTTGACTTTTTAATGCTGTAATGTGTATTAGAAATCGATGCTAAGTTGATGCCGTTTCCTCTGACGCAGAGTAACATTTGTACAACAACAGTATCTCTGTGTTCCCACAGGGTTTAAAATTATTATTCAGCAATAAATTTATTCACTGCATTTTTAACTGCTGGGTTGTTAAAACAAATAGCTTACAAAACACATCAAACTTTTTACTGGGAGGAAATAAAGCTGCATTTAACCATCTGCAAATGTAAGGACCTTTTTTCAGTCCCTTCTCATATCCTGTGCTGTTTCCTTACCGTGTCACCAGTCAGTTTTGCAAAGTGATAGTTGGGAAGATATGAAGCCTTTGAAAGGGATAATAACTGTCAGTATTAAAATATGACCTGGACTGGGTTTTGCTCTTCAATGAATTCTGTGCTGTTGAGCAATAGGTCTCCATCATCCCTGCATGAAGTTCCAGGGCTAATGGTAGAAGAGGAAAAATATATGGGAGGGTTGAGAGTCAGCAGAGGAACTGTCGAGGACCACTGCTGTGAAGTTTAATAAGAGGTGGAAGGACATCTTTGTTATGTCTTCAACATACTTCAAAAACTGTACGTATCCGGCATTTTATGTGCCATTGTCACTGCTCAGAATGACACTCACTTTTAGTTAGGAAATTTACAATTTTGCTAATTTATGGGGCCAGAGTGATTCAGGGTTATGGATTTTGCCTGAGGGTCTTGCAGAAAGCCCTTTCAGATCACCTAAACCAGAAACCTACGCTTTTGAAACACATTACTCCAGGTAGAAGGTGATGGTTTAGGGTTTTAAACCACTTCAGCAAATATAACAAAATATATAACATCTCATGTGTCCTGATACAAGAATGCAGAAGCTGTTTAGATACCAGTTTAAAAACTCATGGGACAAAATGTCCTGACATCCTTAGGAGCTTCTCAGTGTGACTAGTTCCCTTCATCCATTCTTCTCCAATATACTGTATAGATGGCCTAGTTCACCCTGCTATCCTGCCACTATGTGCTGCTATTTTCAATCAACAGGTTGCCAGGAATGTAAAATAAACTTTGTCAACCTTGCATCTTTCAGTGGCCGAATCGATTTTCAGGGGTTCACCACCCAATTCCACAGCTTTGATGCAAAACAGAAGAAAAACAAAACAGGAACCAGATGAAACGCAATGGCTAGTCCACCAGTGAGTCATGCCATCTGCCCACCCCTCCCAGTCACTAATCTCTTCTCAGGTGAGAACACATCCATTTGAAAAATTGCAGCCGGCCGAAAATAAATAAATAAATAAATAAATAAATAAATAATGGAATAGACACTCTCGTGTTTCAGGTACATTGGCACCATCGCAGCAAAGAGGACTGACGGTGCACGCAAGGTCACCATTCCCACATAGAAAAAGGCAATTTCTCTTTGCATGGCAAAATGACCTGCAGAGGCGATCACGACAAATGCGGCTCTGCATGGCGCTATATCACTAATAATAAAGCTGCTATTCTGATTAGCCTGAAGATTCTGCCTCAGACAGGAAGCAAAAATGGACAGAAACATAACAGAATATATATTGTTCAATAGATACGCAAAATAAGCCATGTTGTGTAACTTAGCTTACATGCTGGGTTTTATAGGTCTGCCTGTATAGCTGAATTCTTTTAATAACCAAATTAAGCGCATGCAAAACTGAGGACGGACCTGATTGCTTGCAGGCCACTCTCTTACATGCCCCCCCGCCTCCATTTTCACTCAGCTTGGACTCAGCTCACTTACAACACAGGTCTCCCTCGCACCACAAAAACACCCTTGTCAACGAAGCAGGTGTGAAGATTAGCACACAGCTTCTAGGAGGTGTGTCCTGTCAACCTCCCACTTGTTGTCGCTCCCCAAGCTTCACAGAGCCAAGAAACGCAGTTGGGGTATGGCTCTATTTGCTATTTTCCACCCACAGTTCCAGACACCTTGAAGGAGTAGCCATGTCCTCTTGTCACAGACTAATGCACCACAGGAACGGAAGGGCCTCAATGTAGGATGTACATTACTGATCACAGCCTAAGCCCGTGGACCACGGGGGAGGCCGGATTTTAGCTTTTCAACCATTAGTTTTCTGGTCACCTTCTTTGAGAAATTGACAAAAAAAGTGAAATGAGGAAGAAACAACAATCAAGCGGCTAGAGGAATTGCAACACCGTTGGCTCAGGCGACAGAGTAGAGGTCTTGGTTAATAATAATAATAATAATAAAAATAATAATAATAATAATAATAATAATAATAATAATAATAATAATAATAATAATAATAAT
>JAODKE010000015.1:10623976-10634388 GCA_026779605.1 Mormyrus hasselquistii
GCTAAGAGAGTACATATACAGATATATATTATATCTAGTACAGGCTAAGAGAGTACATATACAGATATATATTATATAGACTGGGCAGTGAAGTACAATATATGTGCCAGAACAGAACGGGCAGTTTCACTGTGGTGTCGTGTGTAAGCTTCTCTACTTGGGCAGTACAACTCACTTTATGAGTGTTACAATGATTGACCGATGGCAAAATGTACAATTTTTGCGGCTTGCGATCTCATAAGCATTTTAAACATGCATCATACACTGGACATACCTTGATGTTAGAAAGTCCACACTGAAGTATAGTTTCACCTTGCATTTACTCCTCTCTTAAAAACCATGGCTTTCTGTGATTCACAATACAGAATTTATATTCCACTGTGTCACCTGATGTTTCTTGTTTGTTTGCTCTCTGTATGGAAAATCATAAAGGTGGAGGTGGCAGGGAATCAGCACAAAATCATTTTTGGATGGAGTTACATGCAACCCGACCAAATGCAGAAGATCACATCCAGACAAGTCAGACAGCTACAGTCCAGCTCCTAGGGAACAGGGGAGAGAGTATCGCTGTGTGCCGTCCTCTGATAAGAATGTTATGGGGGATACAACAAGTAACCAAGCAAGGTAAATATGGCGCTACATAATTACATGGGACAAATCTTCCATCACAATTAAGCAAAAGAAGAACTTGATTCTTTCCTCTCCACCGTCCAGAATATTTTCCTTCCCACATGCCCGTGAAAGTTTTTTTTTTTTAACATGGAAGGGGGAAATAGATGATCTCTATCCCCACCAACAAGTCCCACCTAATAAAGCGACAGACGAAGCACATTCTAAAGATGCCATAAGCGTGTTTTGACCAAGAAGGAAGAAAAATGGAGAATGGATACAATCTCTCATTAAAATCATGGATATCGAGCTCCCATTTGACAACCTTGTCATGCAAACACGCTGTAAAATGAATCACTGAAAAGAACCGTCGCAAATACAAGCTGGAGAGCAGAATGTCATGGATAACAGAGAGCTTGTTTTCTGCTCTCCTTTTTTTATACACCTCTCCCTCGCCATGCCACCATCTTTGTGGGGGAAACAGGAAGGGAACTCATGCATAATAACACACGTAACCCAAAACAGATTGTTACACAATACCACAAAAAAGCCTCTTTTCCTTGATGCATGGTGAAGGATATTTATGTGCTCTTTGATGAGAGACATGACCGTCAACGATATCGGAATTTTAATTTGCAAGACTTTGATTGTCCTGTCATCGACTTCCCCTGTTATATACATTTATTCCTGCACATATAAAACAACAACAATCCTGCATTGTTGTCCATTTGCACAAGCACAGGTACATTGATGAACCTTGTCACCAAGCTTCTCCAAACCTTTGGGGAGGGGGGATGGGGGGGGGGGCTGGACACACAGTTCAGGGTCAGCTAACATGCAGCTCCCCTGGGGCTGGGAGACTCATTCAGGGCCTTTCTTTAAGGGCCCTTGGATATACAGTCATGTGAGAAAATTAAATAACAAACAATAACAATAACATAAATAACAAAAGTAAATAACAACATATCAGTATTAAATCTTCTTTCGAACTATATCTGTAGATAAAGGTGATGTAATTACATCATCTACAGTATGCAAAAGCAAGAAACAAATTCACTTACTTACAAAAAGAAAATAACTAAGGTGCTAATTTCCACTGTGAAAAAGTCAGGACCCCCTCACATTCATCACTATTTAAAATGCCTAGAATTAGGCATTAGAGGCACCATATCAGGTGAAGATGATTAGAACATCATTACAGGGCTTTGTGGTGGAGCCTGTCTTACTTGAACCACAGACATTTAGTTTGGTTTGCTCTTGATTATTGAATTGAGTGGTGTCACCATGGTGAGATCCAAGTATCTCTCTGAGGCCTTCAGAAAGAAGCTTGTAGATGCATATGAGTCTGGGAAGGATATAAAAAGATCTCAAGAGAGTTTGGAATCAGCCGTTCCACTGTCCGGAAAATAATTCACAAGTGGAGAGAATTTAAAACAACTGCCAGCATGACTAGAGCAGGCCGTCCTAGCAGGTTCAGCCCATGAGCAGACCTCAAATGCTGAAAGAAGTCTCCAGAAATCCTAAAAGGTCATCACAGGTATAAATATATAAATAACATTTTATTTGTACCACTGCATACAAGAAAACCCTAATTTAATAGACGAAGGTTCCGTATCGGAGCTAATTTTAAAAAATCATGTACGCTTTTAATACCTCAGGCATCTTGAATGTGCCAGAAAATCTATTATGTTTTTTCTAAAGTGGTTCCCTTAGCCAAAGTTATGCAGAAAAGACTCTCTGGAAAGTGACGCATCCGTTGGAATTGAAAGTGGCATTATGAACCCTGCCACGGGTGGGCGGGGGCAGTGACAGGCAAACCCCTAATAAGAAGTGTGTTCAGAATTAGCCGCTATTTACATTTCATTCATCTGACTCCGGATGCTTCCAACATGGACTTCATATTCAGTGCAGCCGTCAAGAATATACGACAGGGAGATCTGTGTGAGATAGCTTTCTCTGAACTCAGATAGGTGCGGACAGAGAAGGCTTTTGACCACCCAGTCACCAGAGACCCATGCAGATGAAGCCCATTCCTCTTTCACAACACCAGAATATCAATCTTAGTCCTAATCCTCCGTAATTTTGAAAATACAGCCTATCGATATAATTTACACACTATTGACCGCGGTCAATGTTGATGACACTGCAGGCTGCACAGAAGTGTTTGTTCTGTTTAGAGTTTACCTGGATCATTTATACTTAGTACGGAAGTTTTGATCAGAGAAGAAAGTTAGTTAAAAAACATTGCACTTCTGGCTATATCTGGCCTCCAATTTGCTCACCTTTCAACAGAAGATGCCATGTGAATCTTATGAGTATGATTGCTCTGTAATTAACATTCCTGTTTTGTTGGTTCAGAGTGTTTGGTAATTAAGTCGATTCAAGCGCCATTAGGCGACATTGACTCTTGGCAATTATGCAGCATTTTCAGATGCAACTCTTCATTAAAAGGAAATGCACAAACTGTTTGTGGTTGAACCAAGTGAGAATGATGTCAGGAAAGAGACATTCGATCATATTAATCACTATGTTCATGGTGTAATTATGTAAAAATGCAGATTGTATAAAAAGTCAGAATGTCAGAGGGGGGAAAAATATCAGAAAAGCATAAGTGTATAAGTGAAAACCTGAGAGACCAAAATTCTGAATACAAGGTTAAATATAAAATGAATGCAGATTGGATTTCTCTACTTCAAGCTTGAAAACATCTGATTTTTAAGGACATAAAGGGATCGTGTCATGGAATCAGGAAGGTTGGAAGTTAAACTGACATAATACACTGTTAGAAGCCACAGGAATGGTGCTTAACAAGAAATGTTACTCAAACTTTTTACTGCCAATAAAAGTAACATTAAAAAGTCATTTCAGAGGACGGGTAACAAACTCAAAGGCTTGGTGTCCTCAGTGTTTATCCCCAGGGTTGAAGTTTAGCTCTGTTGTAACTTTAATGAAGACAACGTACAAATGTTCCTTCTTCAACTTGTTTTACTGCAGTAGTCTGCTTGTGCCTTTTGGCGGAAAAAAAAAAAAAAAGAAACGTTACGTTATTCATCAAGCAATAGCTTTAGTGGCGACTTCATGAATATTTCCCCTAAAGACTACCAATGTTGCTAATGTTGATACAAAAGAATCTCAGTACAGACTATCAGTTCTTCCGACTTTTAGCACTGTGCTCGAAACATCTTCATGTGCCTATGGATTGCTGTTTTTCCTCTTTGTACAGTCATGTCCCCCTGCCTCTCCTCTCACCCCAATTTTCAGGTTCAAACATTTAATAAACGACGTTCCTTTCACACAAGCAGATATTTCAGCTCTCACCGAACATTACAAAGTTGTTTCTTCAAAACAGGCCTTGACAAACATGACAATCTTCACCTCCAGATATTGCCACTATATATACTTGATTCAGTTGAGTCCACATGATTCCAATACATACATTCAATCCAATACATACATTCAACTAGCAGAAGATGATGATATCTCTCTTTCTAGTTCAATTATCAGTGTGATATGGAGGTCTGTTGCCGCTTTGATATCCAAAGTTCTCCAGCCATGTCTACAGACATGGAAGCACAGCCTGATGTGGGACAATGTGCTATACACTGACAGTCTATCTGAGTACTCCAGTAATATGGAGAGAGAAACACAGTACCTAGAACTGCTCTTGTGAAACACCCTGAGGCCGGTTCTCAAGTGTCGTACTGGACATTTAAATGATCTACCACAAATTACATCGGACGATCTGGCCTGAGAATGACTTCTGGGAGACAAGGTGTTTGGAATACACACACCTGGACTTGAAAAGTCTCTCCATAGCACTTTGGTCGGCAGTATAACATCTCGTGGGGTAAAGCCTTGTCATTGTGTGAGGATTGATTCGATATAGGAAAAGGAAAGCTTAGACGAGAGGGAGTGCCCCATCATTTTCCTCAGTCCCACTTTTAAAGTTTCAGGCGCATGTTGTGCCGGGCCATTCGAGTGCAGTGCAAAAATGACACGTTCCATTTTTCTCCATGAAACCCTGGAAAATTTCCCTAGTGAAAGTTTGCCCATTGTCAGTTACAATAACGTCTGGTAATCCAAGTGTGGCAAAAAAAAATATGTGCGAGACACTTGGATTTAACACCAGTACTAGCAGCATGTATCTTATAAACAGACCCACAAAATCCAAGTGGAAGCAGAACAAAGGATGGCCTGATGTTTCATGAATGGAGAGGATCAGATGCAGAATGACCTGGCAAGGCGTTTTATCTAGGCAACCCTAGCATGGTCTTCACGCAACTCCTCCATAACTGGTGGAACCTCAGGGGTGAACTTACCTGGATCCCCATAGGAGAGCATAGGCCTTAATCTCCTCCTACTACTTAACTGTTGCTGGCCAAACTTGTAATACATTTCTCTTAAGTTGTGACAACACTGGGTTTCTCTCAGTCCATATTTCCTCTTGTCTTGCTGTAACTGGAGACCTAAACAGTCTGTCCCGCACCAACGCAGTTCCTTGAGGTAGGAACGTTGTGCTTGGCATCTCTAGGAAAGACGGCTAAATGCATTAACATTAGCATCTTCACTCGCTGCCTTATGCACTAACTTAGATACGCTGATGAGGACGATGCTGAAGTGCTGAATCCTAGCAGAGATCATTGGGGAAATGCTCTTTGACTCACTTGACAGACGCATTCGAGGTTTATGGTCTGTATAGATAATAAAAAGATATATAGGTACCATAAGGAAAGGTTTTATAACAGAGACTGCATCTGGCCCTTCCCCTCTTCTGCTGTTGAGAGTGTGCATGACACACAGCCAATATGCTTTTCTGATCTTCTACCTGCAGTGGAAAGGGATTGCCTGAATGGCATCAGGCAATGCAACACATTATAGTATGACTGCTTTGTTTAGATAAAAGTGTACTAGTGATAGCAATGAATGCAACTGATTCTTTACCTGCTGAAAAGCCTTTGGCTGATCTGAGCTTCTCATTGTGAAGCAGCCGACGAAGCTGCCAGTATAGTGGTGTCATCACCAACTTCTAACCCAGGAATGAGCTGAGCTTGGACCTGGAACCTCCTTAATCGCTCTCATGTTCTCTTCCACTGGAGGTAGGTCCCAGCTGAAATCCAGTTGCCAAGGTAGGTGACAATTGGGACTTGAAAAACACAATTACCATGGTTCAAACCCAGTCCTGATATTCTCCATCACCTATTCAAGGTTTCATAGGTGCTATTATACTGTAGGTGCTCTTCAGTTTTGCCTGTGACCAAAACATTGTCTAAGTAGGTTACTTCTATAGGGAGATTTTGCAACAGATTACCTCTGAGATGCTGGAAAGGTGCTGAACTGGAACTGTCCATGAATAGGCAGTTGAGTGTGTTTACGGTCATATACTGTTAGGAGGCCTAGTTAAGTAGCAGCTGCTGGATCGCATGACTCATGTACAGCCTTGTGAATGTTTTTCCACCTGCCAATGTTGCATCCCTGACAGAGGATACATGTCGAGCTTCGAGGCCTGGTTTACCGTCACATTATAATCCCCGCATATATGTACTCAGCCATCTTCTTTTAAGACTGGCGTGATTAGGACTCCGCCCCGTGGGGAAACTCAGTTGGCTCAATTATACCTAATTGCTGCAGCTTTTCCAGTTCAGTTCCCACCTTGACCTTCATAACTTATGGCGCTGAGCACAGTCTGAAAAAGCGGGCATGTGCTCCAGGATCAAGAACTAACTTCTCAGCTCCTCTTTGAAGACATCTAAGTACTTTGCTAGAATGTCACTGTCAAGCGCTTAATCTTACCCCAGTTCAGTTTAATTTTCACAAGCAGAATCTGACCCAGCAAACGTCTTTCTTTTCTTCTACTACCAGAGGTTTGGCTCTATCTTCCTGGCTTTGGTATACATCCTCCTCCTCAATAGCTCCGAGAAGTGGAATGCACTCCCCTGTGTACGTTGTCAGTCTGACATTAATCTCTTTTAGTGCAGTTGTGCATGCCACATTTTCACATAGCTTCCCTGGCTTATCACAGAAGCGGAGGTGCCTGTGTCCACCTCCATACTCAATTCATTTCCAACAACTATCAGTGCTGCATAGTTGGACTCAGCACATGCCTTGAAGATGGTCTTCCTGTATACCTGTCTTCCTGTATACCTGTCTTCCCATGTACATGTCTTCCTGTATATCTGTCTTTCTGGAAGTGTGATTTAGATTTTGACTTCAAACTCCCCCTTGTTCAGTGTTAGGGTTGGCATCTGTTTCACTGCAGGCTCTTTTTCTGGCATGGAATTCAGTGCAATTGAAACTAAAGTAATGACAAAAATATGATCCGCACAATTAACTGATTTTGACAACAAGTTCACTTTTCCCTTTGACATCCAAAGATCTCTGCCTGACTGTCCACTTTCACTGGCTTTCAGAACATCTTTGCTGTTGATAATGACTAATTCCATCAGGTGTGTGAACTCTGGCATTTTCTGGCAAGTCAGTCTGCATACTCCCAACAATCGAGCACCGTATGATCATTTATTCTACAACCTAACCTGTTGCACTATGTATCCTCCGTAACAACTCCAAAGACAATGTGCTCCAAGAAGTAATAGAAAAACTGCACTGGAACATCTGGCTTGCACGAGTGACTTATAAAAGCAGTTGGACTTGACAGGGATCCGTAAATCATACAAGGACCAGTGGACTATTGACATTGATACATGGCCAGGAATCAGGTTTCCTGACATTTTACTTAAGGCCATGTTTTTACTAATATATAAACACATTCATGGTACATAGTTCATGATACATTATAATGAATTCATAAAGCATTATAAACATTGGTATAAATATTTATCAAAAAGCATAACACATTCTAGGCATGTGTGTATTATGCATTATGAATGCTTTATGAAGCTGTCATATACAGTATAATGCCCCATAGATGTTTTGTACTGCATTATAAAGGCGCCTATAGTGCAGTATACATGAGAGCTTCATAAGGGTTAAGGGTAATGCATAATAAACATGGCTATAATGTGCCTTTTATACATTTTTATAGCCATGGTTATAATGCTTTATGAATCAATAATAATGCATTATGAATGTTTTATAAATGCTTAAAAACATGGCATTAAGTGTTACCCAGAACTCTTCACGTTATTTATATTCCGTTGCGTTTAGGAAGAAATTAATCTGTTGTTGTACAAACTATATTATCTGTGCCAAAGAGTTATGGGAATGTGAAAAGTTGGCATCCCTAACACAGATCATTCAGTCGTTTTATTTTGGGATGAAGTAAAAAAAATAATAATAATTTTTGCTAAGTTTTCTCAACATACTGTATTTCCAGCCATCATATTTACTGGACAGTGAGATTCATTTTCTTTTAAATCTCCTTCACCTGTTTTTTTTCTGGAGCTGAATCTGAAGATTTACTAGAAGATATCAGTACTCCTTCCACAATCTGAAATATAACCAAAAAATTATCCAACATTTAATCAGTAGCAATAAAATGCTAATACTTTGTATCCATTATGTTTTTGCCATAAAAACAGATATTTTGTCTTAAAATTTAAATTAGCATCCTGCAGTGGGAAAAGCTACCTTTTCTCAATAAACCTACCCAGGTTGTTTTTGCTCAGATTACTGAAAAGCAAAAGGATCCTGGTCTTTGGCTTCAATGTAGTATAAAGCATTATTAGAGCTTATACCAACCATTTTAATGCATTATAAAGGTATCTATAGTGCATTATAGATGAGAGCTTCATAAAGCATTCATGGTGCATGATGCACATGCTTATAACATGTTATGCCTTTTGATAAATATGTATAGCCATGCCTATAATGCTTTATGAATACATTATAATGTATTATGTATGTCTTTATAAATTACGAAAAATATGGCCTTATCGGTGTCGACCCTAACACAATAACAAGGTTAATTAATGTGTTATCCATTATTTTATTACATTACATTACATTCTTTTAGCTCACTTGTTATATCTCTCTTAATTTCTTTGTATTGCGCACCAGGATTCCAGGAAACACAATTCATTCTATCCAGTGTGTTGATGTGTAGGAATAACAAGTAAACTTTGAAACTGAAATTGAATTGACTTATATGCATTTGATTTCAACGCCGATGAAATACACAAAGCAAATCCTGAAGGCATACAAAAGCCTTGGTGCTTGGTCATACTTCAGGGTGGGATTTGTTGACAAAGTTAAAGTGATGAGGACACCAGTAGATATGCTGGTTGTATGTGGACACATTTGATCAAATAGTTTTATCTGAATACTACTTCTATTTGGTCAGAAATGCCAACCACAAATCCATGTTTCGGAGCCTGGATTCCGGTCGTTTCTGCGGATCGCAGCGATAGATTCACTTCTCTTTTCTTTCGTGTTCGCAGTCTATAAAAAGATGGCTGAGATTTCTTGTAAAATCGATTTGTAAAATCCCACCGCAGCTCTTGCACATCTTAGATTTGTGTTCGTGTTGCATTCAAACTGAACGCTAATGGTGTCGCTCAGTCTTGCTGCTATGATGTCATGTGCATACCCTCTGTTCGCTGAATCCCATGTCTCCTGTACTCAGGCGCATGAATACATTCTGGGTTTATGGCCACACACACTCAGGATTTTGGAAAAGTTCTTGCTTTCCTCCTCTTGTATGTCTCTTGCTGTGAAAAAGCACTTGATGTACTTGTGACCCAGTCATTGTTCTCATCAATGAAATTACTGAAGGAGCCAGACTTACTCATCTTTTTCATTGCTGGCATTAACTCTTAATCATCTTTGGAAATGAGTAACTATGATTGTTTTTTCTAAATTATTATAATTTCCCCCCTCATCACCATAATATGTAACTTTAACAAAGACATCATATGACTGTCCACCATTCGAGTGCACAAGACTTGTGCTCATTGCATAACCATGCCACAAATATTCTAACTGGGACCACCATGTTTGGTTCTGGGGAGTATCAGTAGTAATGAGGATTCCATCAATCTCACTCCATAAGAAGCACAGTTCAGATAAACCACTGGCTAAAGTTTTCTGAATGTTGCCAGTGTACATGTGCGTGGTCCATAATGGACTCTAGACCAGTCCAGGGGGAACCCCACCTCATGGCCTGTTCTGTCCAGGATAAGCTTCATTACAGATGAATGATGGTCAAACTGGTGCTAGAAAGACCTTGATTGATTGCAGTGACTCGTGTCCTTCACACAATCCTACAGAGCATTTAGCAGACGTATGGCGTTTCGCCTGCAACAAACTTGCATAGCAAGTTTTCTGCTGCAACTCGAGAGGCATATGCTGGTTCACCACTCCTTCGTTGTTTATCAGAGGTGCTGTCAAATTGTCTTGGTACAAATATTGCATTGTCATACTTATATTAAAGTAACCATAACCTTATACAGAAACAAAACAAGGAAAGAAAAATGCTTTGGGTTAACTTTTTGCTTACTTAAGCTCAGATACCGTATTACTCATTTTAATCATTGATGGTATATGATTCCTACTGTCCCTACACATGCTTTTTTTGAGTGACATCAAAAGCATGCCTAAAGGAAACAGGGAGAGGATTGTATTCACAGCTTTTTTTAATGTCGGGGCCCCTCCAGCAATGGGAGACTCTAGCCATGTTCTTAAAGACATACAAAGTGATCCCTAAGGGGGCATCTGCTGTCTGCTGGGGTGAAACAATTATAAAAAATAAAACCAAACTCTTCATTATTGTGAAGACACTTTGGTATATATATATATATATATATATATATATATATATATATATATATATATATAAATAAATAAACACA
>JAODKE010000015.1:10647309-10660644 GCA_026779605.1 Mormyrus hasselquistii
ATGGATGGATGGATGGATGGAAATGAAGCCTAAACAGCTACCTGTCAACAAATTTACATTAAAAGAACAAATTTGCTTTTATTCATTCATAAACTTTACTGTATTAATCAGCATCAGTAGGTAGCAAGTCTTTTATTATGATCAAATAACCAAACCAAATGCATGACTGCATTTCTTTATAAGACCCCATAAATAAAGTGTAAAGTGCTGGATGTTAGTCAGGGGTGTCAGTGGTACATGGACACCCTGGCAGATTCAGGGCCCCCAGCACTTTACAGGGGCCACAGTAGGGGCATGGACACCCTGGCGGATTCAGGGGACCAGCACTTTACAGGGGCCACAGTGGGGACATGGACACCCTGGCAGATTCAGGGGCCCAGCACTTTACAGGGCCCACAGTAGGGGCATGGACACCCTGGCAGATTCAGGGGCCCAGCACTTTACAGGGGCCACAGTAGAGGCATGGATACCCAGGCAGATTCAGGGGCCCAGCACTTTACAGGGGCCACAGTAGGGGCATGGACACCCTGGCAGATTCAGGGGACCAGCACTTTACAGGGGCCACAGTAGGGACATGGACACCCTGGCAGATTCAGGGGCCCAGCACTTTACAGGGGCCACAGTAGGGGCATGGACACCCTGGCAGATTCAGGGGCCCAGCACTTTACAGGGGCCACAGTAGGGGCATGGATACCCAGGCAGATTCAGGGGCCCCAACACTTTACAGGGGCCACAGTAGAGGCATGGATGGAGGCCCTCAAATACACAGAATTATACCTAACATTAGATGAAGGGGGCCTTGGTAAAAAGTAAACTCTGATGACTGTTGTTCTTCCATATAATCTAGGGTTGAAAATAAATAAATAAATAAAGAAAGAACAGCCATGTCTAATTGGACATGCAAATGTAAAGATCTGCAGAGTTCTTAGCGCAGAACATCTCGCGTCAGTACAGCAAACAAAACAAAATAACACACTTGGCAGGGTTTATTTACAAAATGTTCCCCTTTTCAGGGTCACGTGGGCATGGTGCGGAATGGGGGTAATGTGGCACAAATGGAAATATCAAAACGAGGAGGCAGGTTCACGGTCGCAAAGGAAAACAGTAACAGTGAGAAATGCAGAACTGATGTGTCAGGGCTGAACAGGAGACGCAGTTACACGTTTGGGGCATAACCGTGCAGGGGCTGACGTCAAACCGGTATCTGTGTTACTGGGGCGAAACTAACCAGAACAAACCAATTTATACATGTCGTGAAAAACAAGGGAGACGTGAAGCTAATCGATACAAACAATGCAGGCCACCTGATTTCACCACCTAACATAGAGAGAAATCACGCCCACACTTACAAACCATAAAATGAAACTCCAAAATGAGATCTTTCATAGAACACATTTCCACTGAAAAAGGCATGTGCCTTTTAATAGTGTCATATTTTTATGCTTAGAAAGAACAGAATATATAATGAAAAAAAAAACTGACCAACTAATTAAATATATTATGTTTGAAAATTTGAAACCCAATCATATTTTAGGGACCCACTTCTAAAAATTACAAACTAAAACAGGTAAATCCTGAGTTTTCCGTAGCTCAGAATCAATATTGTAGCCAGTCATTCCACTCAAGCCCAGGGGAATATAAAGGATATAAAAGATAGAAATGACGAAGGAATGGCATTGTTATTTCTGCAAAAGGTATAATGAACAAGGTCGCATTGGCTCAGTTCATCAATACACTATATCTACAGTATAAATATATTAACAAACCACAAAAAGGATGGCGGTGTTTTCCGTTTGCTGAACTTCTTGAAGATATGAACTGTATATTTTCTTACTGCATTCTATGGAAATATCGACTGTATTTTTCATTCCCTCAGGTATAAACCTGAAACCTCGAAATTGAAAAGTTAATCAAAAAGTCTACAAGAGACGGCAAGTACTAATTGTCATATGTTGAGGAATCGCGAAGAAAAAAAAAAGTTGGAATTGAAGCTTTAAATGAAATCGGAAGTTAATGAGGAAGATCTTTTAATTTTCAGAACCATTAGCATTCATCATTACTACAACATATTATTCTTTAACTAAATAATTTCTTCCCTGCACAAATAAGAGGGACTCCTCAAATAAGACGAGCTCCTTGACAGTCGTTTAGTACGAAACATTTTAAGAAGCCATTAGAATCATCGCTTTACTACATTTACATGAGGAATCATGCTTATGAGTACAGGAACATGGCAAACCCAGGTTTAACCCTGCGATCTTTAAGTGTCGAGGCCACCATTTTTTTTCTGCCATCACAACGTTTTGATGCATTAGGTTTTGACCAGTGTTCCGGCTTTGCATCTGTCAATAGCTCAAATATCTCTGTATGTGGCAGCCGTTTGTGCATATAATTTAAGTTCATGCAACCGTAAAGCATGAAGAACTTCACTGATTGTGTCAGCCAGCATTTGTAAATCCAGGAGTGTGCCGACAGAATGGCTGACTCGGACGGACCTTAACGTGAAGCCGTCGCCCTGAAATGAAAATGTGCCAGTCTTCACATTTAATCTGCCCACGTTAGCACTTTCTCTAAATTCTTTTGTCCCCCTTTTTCTGCTCGCTTGCATTACGCATTAACGATAACCACCCGAATTTTTGGGATTTAGTCATCCTGCTAATCGATCACTAGCCGTTTGTGCTGATTTACAAGCTGCGCATTGTTATACACCTACACATTTGCGTCCCTTAAAATAAATCAGTCAGGAGTGAGTAATTTAGTAAGCAAAATGTGACAAAGAGCCGTTCTTAGATGTTCTAAATTGATGTGTCCACCTAAGGTCCAGGTCTCTCCATCAGAACGAAGGAAGGATTTGCGTTTTGTCTGCAAGTCCCCACCCTGATGCCCAATATGTTCATTAAATGTCTCCCACAATGTAATAAAAACCTGATTTTTTACGTCGTTGGGACCCTTTTTGAGGTCCTCACTAAGATCTGTGAATGCAATAAAAAAGTTAAAATAACAGAGTGTCATATTTTGTTTGTTTACTTGTTGACTTGTTGACTGGGGCTGGTTAGGGGTTAAGTGTCGTGACTGGGGCTTGGGTTTTTCCCATAGAAATGAATGGAAGGTTCCCATTTAGATAAGTATGCCAACGTGTGTATGTCTGTGTGTGTGTGTGTGTGTGTGTGTGTTGGTTACTTACGCCTACAGATAGGGCTGGATAGGGGTTAAGGTTTTCATTACTGGGAGTAAGGTTTGTCCCAGAGGAGTGAATGAACGGCCCCCACAAAGATATAAATGCAAATATGTCTGTGTGTCTGATGTGCATAGAATAAAATACTCAGCTTCCTCTGCAAAAGCTTGAACAATCCCCTGCTTATTTTTCCATTTTATTTGTTTTTTTCGTCTGTTTTTGTTTGTTTGTTTTTGTTTGTTTGTTTGTTTTTGTTTGTTTTCCGCCAATAGATCAGTGTCATAGACGTCATCACATGCAGCAGAGCAGCGGGATGGGGGGGTGGTCCTTCCCCCTGGTATTTATTTAGGTTCTGACCATGATCTATACGTGTCGTGCCCGATCTTTCATGCTGCTTCACATTGTGGTGCATTAATGTTAGGCTTTCATCTGACAGAGCATCTATCTGTAGCGTCTCCAGGATGGCTTTCTGAGCATCCTCCACAAAGTGCCCTTTCATGAATCTCCCCAGCTGCCTCTCTGGCTCTATTAATTTTTCATTAAGAAAATGTCCTCCAGCGAATATTTATTGTTAGTCATAAACTCATCAGCTGTATGTGTGGTGCACACAAAAGCAAGCCTTGCACTTTAAAAGCAGATTACGCACGGGCATTTTTTTTTTTCAAATATATAATTTAGTTCTTGAGTAACTTAATTAGCAGAATGCCAGCCTTCACAGGTCCGCAATGCATCGTGGGAGACATTCCTGCTTAAGAAATACAGCAAACGAAATGGTCACAGGGAGTTCAGAGATCCTTGGAAAATAAAAAAAAACTCCTGACTTTTATTTGAAATGCAAAGTCGAAAGGCAGACAGCTGAAGGTGCTAGGGGGATATTTTCAATCTCCTGCTTCTGAAAAGCCTTCTATACCATTTCAGTTCCTCAGAAATATCCCCCAAACCGTCTTAAGTGTGGGATAGAAGTGTCTCTGAACCTGTCAGGGCTGGATTGAACATTCCTAAGAACAGTCGATGATCTCTGAAATGTGAAATTAATATCTGTACCTTCGGGCAGACAGGGGGGTGGGGGTGGGGGGGTGTAATCAGTTTACATCGTGACATTTACTTAAAGCAGCAGATTTGTGCCTAAATCCTTATTTAACATGAAAGACACCGGGGTGTCCAGAGCACGGAGTCGCAGTGGCCTTAGAAGGCAGATGAATGAGCATTTGCACAGTTCCCAGGGGCAGACACCCCTGCGAGCAGCAGCTGTAAGATCGTATCAAGCTAATCTACCATAAAGGAAATGTAATGTTATTTGAACTCCCAAACACCTCACAAAAAAAGGCTCTACATGCCAACAGCCATGCCATGAGTATCTCTGTCAAGCCATGACATTTCCCGTGTTGATACCACGAGGCCCTTCAGCACGGAATGAATGGAACGAGCAATGCTTATGACTTCTTAACGTGCCCCGGCCTTCACTGGTAATAATCTCTAACTTTAACTCTTAAACGCTCCTACAACAATTGTGTTAGTATGAGAAAGGTCACCTGACATGTGCCTTTAGGGGTTAATTTGACCCCATGGTAGGTGTGAGAGGGACTCTCTCGATGTTCTTTCTGAGGCTGCTTGACTCAAGTAACGACTGGTGATGCCGTATTTACACATAACAGAAGTTATTGTTAACAGATTGGACCATTGGGTTAACCTGGTCTATGTTAAATTTTAGTCTAGCATTCAGACGACTCAACAACACATGGACCAGGTATTCAGTGATCTTGGTTGACAGGGATCTGAGAAGGAGGAAAAATGTGCACAGTCTGTGAGTCCCTAAAGGATTAAATACGTCGAAGATCACCAGCCATAACAGTAATCACATATGGATGCTTCTTGTGTTGGATTAATGATGAAGTGGGTTATGGAGTTAATGTCGAGACAAACAATGTCGTCTCATTGCTACCTATTTTAGTACCCATCAGCATCATCAGCATCATCACCATCAGCATCATCATCACCATCATCATCACCATCAGCATCATCATCACCATCATCACCATCAGCATCATCATCACCATCAGCATCATCACCATCAGCATCATCACCATCATCATCACCATCATCACCATCATCATCACCATCAGCATCATCACCATCATCACCATCACCATCATCACCATCAGCATCATCACTATCATTATCAACATCATCACCAATCACCATCATCATCACCATCAGCATCATCACCATCATCACCATCATCAGCAGCATCACCATCATCACCATCATCATCATCACTATCATTATCAACATCATCACCATCATCAGCATCATCACCATCATCAGCATCACCATCATCACCATCATCAGCATCACCATCATCACCATCATCATCATCACTATCATTATCAACATCATCACCATCATCATCATCAACATCATCAGCATCATCACCATCATCATCAGCAGCATCATCATCACCAATATCATCACCATCATCTGCAGCATCAGCATCATCTTTCATCAGCATTATCATCATCATTGCTGGTAAATGGAAAAAGTATTAAAGCACAGGAATAAAAGCTGGGGTTTGGGGTGAGGCCCCATTTGGCATCTCCTCCCTTCTCTGCTCCATGTTGTATGGCTACTGGAAGTCCTACAGGAAGCCTAACATGAACTCTGGATCAGGATCACCCAGTGGACGCGACTAGCCACCTCTGGCTCCAGCACAACTCCCCTGAGCGCCTCACAGACTCTGCCTTCACTCCGGCCATGGCGTGTACACGTGAGCTACTGGGACATCTCACTGTATCACCAGAGAGGCTGGAGCCACGCTCCGCCACCAGGGACTGGATTTGTCCTGAGCTCTTAAGCTCAGCAGTCTGTTATCTTTGCCTTCCTTCATTTTCAAGAATCAAAGAAAATCTATGGTGGAAAAAATAAAAAATAAAATCATTAAAAGGAGCAGATTCCATCGGTTTCAAGTTGCATCATGCGATGTGTGGCTCATATGTTAATATCTTGCGTGATCTCGCATGAATATGCATGGAGACCAGGCAGAAGATAAAATAGGAAATTAAATTAAACTTATGGAGAAGGTTATCAGAAACCAATTCAATCTGTGACATGGAGAACTTCCCTACAGAGCGGCCATGCAGTCAGAGTGTATGTGTGTCTTTCAGTCCTGCTGACTTCATATCGTCTAGCATCTATTACAGAACTTTGCTTTTCCCCTATTTCCTGTATATCTTAGACTGAAGCAATCAGCTGAATCCTACACTAAATGGAACTGAACTGATGACTCTGAACTGATGACTCCTTCTCCACTGCTCATGTTTACCTATTAAATGCCCAGAAGAAATCGGATAATTCAGCCTCCCGATCTGATACGATTCCATCCCTGGTACAACAGGAGAGACCTTCTCTTTTGAAGACAGCTGCACCATTCTGCTTCACACGATTCCCTCCTTTGCCACTATTTTTATCTTTTTCTCACACCCTATATCCTTCTTTCTCTTCCTCCCGAAATTCGAAGGCAGCAGCTAAGCGGCTAAGCTACGTTTTAGCAGATTCGCCATCCTCTGTCTGGGCTACTAGCTTCAGTTGTCACGTATAAAGTAGAGGCCAGCAGGCCTGACTGAGTTTCACAGATGTTCGAAAAACCCATTCCCAAACCGTAATTCTCTTTATTGAAAGGAAAGGAAATATTTAGCTGACGTTGGAGATTTTTTTTTTCCTTTTTAGCAATATCCATGCTGCAAGGAATAGCAAATGGTCCCTTAAATTGCATATCATTTTTCCATCCGAGATGAGCGAACGGATTGCAGGTCATAGCTTTGAAAGGTCATTGACTGTATACAAAAAAGAACAGCAAACTTCTCTCGCATTTCAAGAAATTACCAGCTTTTAGTGAGAGAGGAAAAGGAGCAAAAACATGAAAGTATTATATTATTTCACTGCCATTTATTTTTTTAGGCCATTGTACCAGCTCACCTGTCTAACATTGTTCAATGCCTCACATAGATGAGCAACAAAGTAGATTTACCTTTGAGGAGAGCAAGGGAAAAGCAAATTAAATTTGGTCAAGCAACTTGAATGCGAAGGCAAAGGCCCCAAGCTCACCTGTGAGCGCCCATTCGACGTACGGACACACAGGTGTGGATCAGCTGTGAGCGCCCATGCGACGTACGGACACACAGGTGTGGATCAGCGCCCATTCGACGTATGGACACACAGGTGTGGATCAGCTGTGAGCGCCCATTCGACGTACGGACACACAGGTGTGGATCAGCTGTGAGCGCCCATTCGACGTATGGACACACAGGTGTGGATCAGCTGTGAGCGCCCATTCGACGTACGGACACACTGGTGTGGATCAGCGCCCATTCGACATACGGACACACAGGTGTGGATCAGCTGTGAGCGCCCATTCAACGTACGGACACACTGGTGTGGATCAGCTGTGAGCGCCCATTCGACATACGGACACACTGGTGTGGATCAGCTGTGAGCGCCCATTCGACGTACGGACACACTGGTGTGGATCAGCTTTGAGCGCCAATTCGACGTACGGACACACTGGTGTGGATCAGCTGTGAGCGCCCATTCGACGTACGGACACACAGGTGTGGATCAGCTGTGAGCTCCCATTCGATGTACGGACACACAGGTGTGGATCGTCGCCCATTTTACGTACGGACACACAGGTGTGGATCAGCTGTGAGCGCCCATTCGACGTACGGACACACATGTGTGGATCAGCTGTGAGCGCCCAGAAGCAGCTGCACTCGTCAGACCACGTCGATGGTCATGAGAACATCTGTGACATCCTCTGGTGCCTTTTATACTGATGACAATAACCATGACAGTAACGTTATGGATGGTCTTGATTGTATTACTTTGTGTTGTAAATCCGTGTTGCTACCTGCTCTGTTAACTCTTTTTAAATGAGAAAATCTTTCACAAACGAAGTCCATCGTCGTCAGCATTCAGCTTGGCTATTATTCCTTTTTTTAATGGAACGTGACTCTATTAGTCAGACAGCTGAGTAAGACTAATATTCACAAACCACCAAAGCCCCAGTTCCGTAAACAATGAGGTGTATGGTCCGGTCCCATTGAGCTGACAGTTGGGTTTGGAGAACCAAATTATGGCAAGAATCTGTTTATCTGCACAGTGGCAGACAGACTTCATGGAACTTACAAGTAGTAATGGTGGATAAAACAGCTGAATTGCTTCACAGTGGAACAATGAGCAGGGGCCTGTAAAGAGGCGGGCTGGAGGGGCCCAGCTGAAAGCTGATTGGTCCCTGGAGTTCCCCCTGCCCTGTCACTCACTGATGCAAAAATATTTGTGGTATGAACTCTGGCATCTATTATACCGCCACCAAAATCCTAAAAATCCTAGAATCGCCTCTTACACTGAGGCGCGGATGGATGACGTCCTCATTTTTCACAAGGCCAGAAAGAAAGCTAGGCTCTCATTTCCGATCACCTTTTCTGATCACCCTTCAGCAAAACCTGGGACGCCTCTGATGAAGCTCCTCAGAGTGAAACATTATCTCGATGCTCTGTGGGACAAACTACGTGCCAGTCAGTGAGATGGAGGAGGATGATAATGAGAAGCAATTTTTTATCGCTTCATTGGACGGTATCAGTTAGCTTAGAGCATGTCTTTTAATTAAAGTCTAAGAAAAGTTCCATGTTAACAACCGCATGAAGTGGATCCGTTACATTTGGCACATTAGTAAAGTAGCTGTATCACGAGCCCCGAAACCCGTGAGTATAAATGCCCCAGTTGGTGGTGCTGGAGTGGTGCTGGGTTCATGCTCCAATCAGCAAATCCATTAGCAGTGCAAATTATGACTTTGCAGTACCTGTAATTAACTCGTTCTTTCAAATCTCTTTTAAATTGTCATGTTTAAGCTGAATCTCTGTTTTTGGCCCCGATATGTTGTTTTCTCAGAATGATCAACAAAAGGAGTCGCTGACAAGATGGACAGAATAGGCAGGTCTTGGACTCGGTGCAAGACCCCAAGATTTGTTTTATGAGGGGCCAACTGTCCTAACCAGTGGCACGAAGTAGATGGGTCTCTATATTTCTGCCATTTTGAATGTGAATCATTATGTGGTTAAACATGCAGAGAAATATCAAGAACAGGAACAACAACAACAATAATAATAATAATAATAATAAAAATAATAATAAGTTTTTTTTTTATTGATCCCATGGGGAAATTCTTTTTTACGTCTCCCTCAGCTTGTTCTTTGTAGAGCAAGCTGTCTGCGAAGGGCTGCCACCTGTAGAGGCGCCCAGGGAGCTGGGGGTTAAGGGCCTTGGTCAAGGACCCGCAGACATGCTGAGGCTGGGTTTGAACCTGTGACCTTGTGATTACAGGCACACAGGCTTAATAATAATAATAATAATAATAATAATAATGTGAGTTGTTATGTGTTTACATATGCACAGAAATAACAACAATAATAATAAAACCATCCTTTTTTAAAGACACATTATGCAAGATTTCGATTATCTCCAGCTTCAGCCCAGGGAAATACTACAATATGTGCATTTGCCAGACTGGAAAACCATGACAAGATCGCACTGATTTTAGAAATAACTATTTTCTTTAACGTGGCTCCACATATTTTTACATAAGCAAATATGTCTCGGGGCCGAGAAGATATAGGCTTTGCTGAAGTCTGAAGAAAAAACTTCCATTAAAATTTCATGGACAAAAAAAGCTTCATAAATCTTCAAGTAATGAAATCCTTTTCTCTTTGCTGCCTCCTAGGAGCGGATGCGCATGAAACAAGGGCAGCCCTGTGTTCAGTGTAGACACGACTTCCCTGTTCCTCTTCTGTTCCCTTGCCGGTTTCCATAGCACTCCAGAGCTTAGCCCTGTCACACGACACGGCGGGTCTGCAGCAGGTAACAAAGGCCCTCTCATCTGACATCTTCTCATCATCTGAATTAACTTCATGTCAGGCGGACAACATGAAAGTTTTTTAATTATAGCCTATTCCCCATGAACTTGTTTCAACAATGTTATACATATTAATTAAATTGACGAGTTTGGCAAGTGGTCTTGCAGTTGTTGTTCTGGAATAAATGGGGGTGTGTATGGTGGGGGAGGGGCACATTGTACAATGTACACGGTGATCCCAGAGGATTTGGTGGGGGCATGGTGATGCCATTGTACTTTCTTTGCAGTATTTTAATCTTCCAGGGGGGGTCTTATCTGTAGAAGAACTGGTGTGCCCAGGTATGTAGATCATTTTTAAGAAAAATCACCCCCCAAGCAGTTACTTTATTTCATGGGCATGAGCCCAAGGTGAAGAATTTCAGCATGTGAGGAAGGGTTCACATGTCCTCACGGCCATCTGTAAAAACGCACTGCTACACATCACATCTACACTGCTACGCTGTTACACATCACCTTATGGCTCCGTGACCGGTACAGTATCACATTTATAAACTCATGCCTGAAATATAGCATGCCGCAGAAATCTTTACATCCATGGAAGATTAACCTCACAGCCCAGAGATGAGAATAACCCACAGAACTCCTGGGGAGAGTCACTTTTCAGATTACGGCGTAATAAACACTGTATCATGGCGGCATTTGTGGTTTTCGGGGTGCCGTGAACTAAGCTGGAGTCTCGTAGAGGAAGTACTTCAGTATCGTGGCCTAATCCTTCTATAAACCGGACTGGCCTTGTACAAAACCAGGTGCATTACATGTACATTTTTTAATAAAAGAATGACGTCGCTGCAGAACGGAGCATGTCGGGACAGATGACTCAGTCGATGTAGGACTTGATCCCCGGGATTTAAGAGCAACAGGACAGGTTCCCCACAGCTGATTAAAGCCCCCACACAGGAATCAAGGCTTACAGGCCTCAGTAAGTGATCAAGTGTTCCAAGAATGATACACTGCGATTTCTGGTATCAAACTTTATCAGCTCAGGGGAGGAACATCACATGTCCCGGCTTTGAGCTGAGATATTTCCCTGCAATACGTTCCGCAGCATTCTCGTTCCCCTCGGAAAACTAACGCTGTGCGAATAAGGGGAAGATGAATAATGAAGGAGAACCTATATATACGTATTTCTACACACACTGAGAAGAACAAATGGTGCTCAGCAGTCTGGCATTCCTAATGGAAAAAGGAGAGAGGAACTGACCACATATTTTTGATGTTATGCTGTTCTATCCCACTCATTCAGTGCGGCTTCAGCTTGGCCATCTTTCTGGGAGCGAAGAACATGGAAATATTCCTATTGTAATGGTAAAACAATCACAGGCTCCCGGTGATGTCAGTAAGGGAGTTTAAGGCAGTGACGTCTTGTTTGATGAGCAGGAGATGTTGGAAGCGCCTACTGACTGAGCAGACTGCGAGCAGACGTCCGGCTGAACACGACATCACCGTTATAGCTAATAAGGCACATCAGAAACATAGCTGCAACGTAAGAACAACACTTTTTAAATTGAGAACCTCAACAAAAATGATTTTAATCTGATAAGTATCTCAGTGCATAAGCCCCCACCAAATAAGTGACTTAAAATCCCCACATCTTGCAAATAACATCTCTCTTCATTTTAAATTTCAGCAAGATTCATCTTTTACCCTGAATTAGTTTCTGTTTTCTTTTATTTGCCAATGTTGGACCCATTTTTCTGTTGGGTTTCTAATTGACATACAAGAATAAAATTCCCACCATTTTCTTATGTGAGTCATACATTTCGGACACCTTACGTTTGTTTTGCCATCAGAATTTCTATAGCAAACGTAACAGCTAATTAAGTCTTCCTGAAGGACTTTCGAAGTCAACTGTGCAAGCGACCTGCTTTGCGGACAAAGAAGGCCTTTCTTCTTGTCAGTTCTGCCGAGCACTTAATCTCTATAAACATCTGCCTGTTGAAGTGGAAGCATCGCAAAGGACACACATAAAATACGTACGTCACCTCACACACAGGGGCGCGGCGACATTTACACACATATACACATGCATATGCACACAGGTATTCACGTGCCCAGATTCCCTCAGTGGAGAGATGCAAAGAGCCAAAACTTTGGAAGAAACAGCTAAACAGAAAAAGGGGCAGTTCTGGTGGCATTGCTGCTGGTATTTCTGATTATAAGGAGATATTCCATGGCCTTTGTGCAGATGAAAGGATGTACTTGGAGCGAGAATTTGCTAACGCTCTTTGACTGCGTTGGGATTAGAGCAGTAAAATAACATCTGACAGTCCGCTCTCTCGACGGATCAGAAAAACACAAAAGCTCTAGTGTTGCTCTGAAATAGAAAAATAAATTATTTTTTGCTTAGTATGTTCGTCTACGGAAAACTCACTGTGGGAATCTTAACTTATTAGCCGTAATGGAAAAGACTTTGTGTATCTATATGCTTAGCCCTTAAATACAGTTTTTTTTTTTTCTTGAACGTAATTAAATTCTCATATACAGAGAGACCCCCCTGTGTCCCGTTCCGATTGCTTTTGGCTCCGGTCTGCAGATTTGGATGACTTTGTTGAACATTATGCTTTACTTGCAGCAATCCAAGGCTATGTGGGTAACATGAATTATTCAGTGCCCTCTCTCCTGGCCACCATCATGTCAACTTCCAAATGAAAGGTCTCACAATCATTTATCTCGCAATTAATTGGCTGTGTTGCTTATGGTTATTAGTTGTGGTACCTGTACAGTACTTGTTCCGGAAAATACCTTCCGTCACATGTGACAAAGGAAAACAAAACAGTGGGAAGCTGTATTTGTTCATTTGAAGAATGAATGAGCTAATGCCAACTTGAAATATGAAGCAGTTCTTAGAATTGCACTGGCAGGAATGAGTAAAAGGCGGGTACAAACCGTAAGCCGGTTAATATCATTTCAGACAGGTTTACATGGGTGAAAGAAGCAACTAGAAGCTTCTTGGTGATGACTTGGTAAATAATGCATAACATGTATTAATATACTCAGTTTCTACAACCTCAGGAAACTTCTGTCAGTCTTTCATGGGAAAGTTTCTAGCTGAAAATTCTTCATTTGAAACACAATTCAAGTACTGGCCTGTAGGCATCCAGATGTGTCTAGCTTGTTTTCAGAGGTCTGGAATCATAGCCTGGACACACATGCAAGCCCACAAACACACACACACACACACACACACACACACACA
>JAODKE010000015.1:10662766-10697804 GCA_026779605.1 Mormyrus hasselquistii
GCCCGGGGGGTGGGGGACCCGTATTTTGGGGGTTTGGGGGCCACGACCCCACACACACACCCAGCGAGGGGGCCCGGGGGCGGGGGGGCGGGGGGGGGGGGGGGGGGGGGGGGGGGGGGGAGTCAAGCCTCCACCCTGCTCTCTCCGAATGACTCCTGGGGAAGGAGGCCAAAGTGGAAGCAGCTCTATTAGGGCTGCCGGAGGCACCTTGAGCGCGATCCCAGTTTGCAGGCACTGGTGTCCCACTGCAAAAGCTGCTTGGAATGGAGGCCCGTTTATGACACAGGAGGAAGAACTGGCTCCTTTTCCCAGCAGAAATACAAATAATTAGCTGCTGATATTCTCACTATTTCTGAAACACAAGCGTTTCACTTTTCGCCCCCGTGTCCATGCCAGTAGGCCGAGTTGCGTTTTTCTTTTCCTGGAAACAAGTCAGACCTTCTTCAGCGTTATCCTGAGCTGCAAGTCTTCTTTAACATATAATTTGATTTTTATATTTAAATATGGCCAATCTGGCAGAGTTAACACCGAGAGTGATAATTTAATACTGAGGGCGTTCATTTGAGTCCCGAGGTCTCAGATTAAATAACGTCGCTCTCTGCCAAGTGTTCAACTCTGTTATTAATTGTTCCCTCTGAGGATTTTAAAAAGTCTATCAGAAACAGTGTGTGTGTGTGTGTTTGTGTGTGTGTGTGTTTGTGTGTGTGTGTGTTTGTGTGTGTGTGTGTTTGTGTGTGTGTGTGTTAGAGAGAGAGAGAGAGAGAGAGAGAGGATAAAGACCATAATAAACACTACCCCCATATCAAATTAGAGGTCAGTATTGCCTCAGCAGGTTTGGAACTGCCCCCGTCATCAGGTCATTGGTTCGAATCCCTGGGCTGGCAGACTGATGCTGCTATTGGGACCTTGATCAAGACCTTTAACTCCCAGCCACAGGGGGGCTGCACTCTGGCTGACCCTGCACTGTGACCCTGCCCCCCCAAGCTTGGTCCCACCTGTATCAATGTCTGTGTGTCTCATGGAGAGCAAGATGGGATAGATGAAAAAAGAATTTCTCCACATGGATCAGTAAAGTGTCACTATTCCATTCCAAATTATTTGCGTATCAATCCTGTTTCATGACTTTATGAACGACAATGTATCCGTCTCAAATTGACAAATGATCGTAAGCATGGGAAACTGCTAGCTTAGCACTTGGCAGTGATTTTATCGCCTGGCATCCCCTCCCCTGCCTCGTGCCCTGCGCTTGCTGGCACGGGCCCCAGGCTCTCCGAGATCTTGTACCAGACTTGGAAGGTGCATGGATAGGATGGATGGCTTTATGATGGGTGCCATGAGGTCTCAGAGTGCAGGCCTGCAAGCTCACACTTCAGTCACTGGGGATTCATGTCACTCCTACAGCTCCGCACCGAGGGCCTGACATATTCACCCCAAGTTTACATTCCTTTCCATCCTCAGTCCAAAAAAGACACAGTTTTGTGAATCCGTGCATAGATATAAGAACATAAGAACTATACAAATGAGAGGAGGCCATTCGGCCTATCAAGCTCGCTTAGGGAGAACTTAACTAATAGCTCAGAGTTGTTAAAATCTTATCTAGCTCTGATTTAAAGGAACCCAAGGATTCTGCTTGCACGACGTTATCAGGAAGACTATTCCATACTCCGACTACACGCTGCGTAAAGAAGTGCTTCCTTAAATCTAGTTTGAAATGTATATATGTATGAATGCAGGTGAGAGATCAGCTTCACAAGAAGTTGGGATTAAGGGTCTGGTGGTGATAGGATCTCATGACTGGCCATGGGATTTGAACCCACGACCTTCCTGACATATAGATCCCTGAGCTATATACCTTTTTCTGTGTGACTGTGTGAGTGCTTGTCTCGAGTGATGGGCTGACAGTCTATTTAAGGCACCATGTGCTTCCTGGAACGGGACCCAAACTCAAACACCCATGCAATGAATAACCTTTAGATTCTAGACTTGTCGCTTATTTAAAAGGATGTAAAGAAAAAATTTTTAAAAACTGCAATGTGCATGCCTGAACTGGATGACCCATACCTTAGCTGCTATTCATTAGAGAGTAAAATCACATGTAATGCAGGTTTTAAATTTAAAAACGCAAAAAAGCAGCACGATTATCCCCTATGCTCTGGGCAAAGGCACCAATACCCGCGGAGAGCACTGCCACCAAGGATGGTATCTCCTGCACGATCAGCCTCTGTGCCGCGAACCATACTGGGCAGTCTATCTGCCTTAACAGTGACCTTAAATCTGCGGGTCGCGAGGAGCCTGACCCGACTCAAATATCGCAAGCGAGAAGGCCGTCCTGGGGGAGCAGCGGGTGTCCTGGGCAGGAGGGGGCAAAGGGCAGCAGGCTTGAGGGATGAGGACCACAACGGCGTCTGACAAAGATCAATTCTGCTTCTTCAGTTTAATTGGAGGGCCCCGGAGCAAAAATAATGGCACCATTTGCCGGATGGAGGGATGCCAGCTTCCCCCACCAAGCAGAGCCAGGGATACGAGTAGGAACAGCTGCATAGCACCTCAGCTATTCGGGGTCACCATAAAGCCTGCGCTCTTCCCGAAGAGGAAAGCCAGGGTGTCCTCGCTGCCGCACTGGGCACAGGACCGTCTGTTCCATCCTCTCAGGTGCCTGAGTACCAAGAGCGTTGCGGCAGTGCTCAGTCTCCAGCGGAACCGATCCTTCACCCAAGACACGACAGAAGGGGGACAAACGATTGCAGTTCATGCCGCAGGGTTCCAATGATAAGGCGGAGGCTATAAGTTATCCGCAGCCAGCTGACTTCTCGCTTTCGGACTGTGATGATCCACGGCGGACCCTCAAGCACGTTCTCAGAGTGCTTTCTGGTGTGGAGAAGCTTTCAAGGAGCTCGAACACAGTGGAAAGCCTCATTCTGGATGCAAATACAGCAGATTTAACACGATTGTTGCTCTGCTTTGACTCACTAATAATACGTTGACTCACTGACAAGAATACTGCTAAGCTACGTTCCAAAGAATTCCTACGAGAGTCACCAAACAGCCTAAAACAGATGATCGCTGGTATCGCTAAGGGAAAGTCAAACTAGAGGTCATAGCATGGAAGTAATAATATTCCCATTAATTCTACGTGAGTGTTCTGGAAACGTGCTCTCTCTCCAGCTGTGAACTTCAGCAAAATACGAATAAATCAGTGCAATGTGTCTTGCGAGGAACAAAACAAAAATCCAGGTTAAAGTGCTGGAGGCATGTGTGATAATGGAAGCTAAGTTAACATAAAGAAACATGATCAGATACTGTTAAGCCTGAGTCGTCCTCAGAGAGAATCAGCATGATCCATTGGGCAGGCTTGGGCTAGTTCTCAAGCAAGTACAGTCGTTTCACCTTTGTATATTTGTGTATTGATGTGGGTTGTTTTTGCCTATCCAGTGTGAATTTGGCCCTAACTAGCTGTACCTAAATCTTTCCTGCATCAACTCCCTTCCCTTAAGCTGTTATAGCTCTCAGGTGACCTCCAGACTGACAGAACATGCGGACCTTTCGGGTGCAGAGAACAGCGTGCTCCTGATTTCCTGAGATGCTGGTGTTGACAGCCAAGATAAACACTTTCATATTTCAACCAGAGCCCGTGACAACAAACTAGACGCCTCACAACATCAGCGCAAACAGCACATTCTAGATGTTTCACTTTAGATAGCATGTTAAAGACAAACAGTGCGGTTCTGCAAGAAGCTACATCGTTAGACTTAAATGAATCAAATCACTGGACAAATGAAGAGATTACTTTGTCTTAATGGAGTTGGGAGTCCAGGTTTGGTAGGGGGCATGCGACTTTCATTACAATGGAACCATAAAATTAAATTCACGTAATTGAATTACTAACAGCATTTCTCATTCATCATTTACCTAAATTTCCATATATAGGCCTGTGGAGAAATTTACTGCGAGGGACTAGCCAATATTTACATGTATGATTATTTTTTTAATGATCAAAATAGAGTCATTGACTCCGTTATGCCAAAAGGCACATTCGTCAATCCATTGAATTTCAAAATCAGATTTTCTTAGCCTGGTTCAGTTACCCAAAGCCAGCACTCTAAGGCTTAATGTAAAAAGGTGAGGTACATTCTGCGTGGGCCACCAGTCAATCGTTCCTGTGTGCATTTCTCCTTATTTGGCTGTACTTACCCAAACCTGGATTTAACTGCTAGTGACTGCAGCATATTTTAGCACTGTGACAGTAAAGTTCAGAGAGGAAACGGGAACTCTTACCACCAGAAATAAAAATATCTACTGGACGTACAATAACATCAAAAGTCGATTCCTTCTTGATCTCAAATGGGGCAGCTTGCGTAGAAGGACTTAACGCATGCTGCACTAATGCTACATGCGACGTCAACTGTGATGCGACTCAGCTTCTATAGCAACCAAACATTGCACTGACACCATTTAAAAACAATTGATCATGCCTTAAATAAAAAGTATAATTTAATTAAATATTTAACGTATTATTTTGCCACCATTGGTCAACAATTGTTTAGCAGATAGTTTTTCTAGAATTATGCATTATGTGATCTCTTATACATCTGGATATGTGGGTGAGGTGGGGGGGCACAAATCTGTAGACAAATTTGACTCAGAGCCTTCATATTGTTCTTTTATTCCCCTTAGACTTTCCCTCTCTGAAGAGGTGAATAAGGGTCAAGCTGTGAGGGGCTATTGTGATAAGTGGATACGGAAGCTCAGTCAGACACGAGGTATCTTGTACGGGCATGCTAAGGCATCCAGAAAACAGGCCGTGCGTTACTGACCCCTCTCGCTGAGGCCTGAGAGTCAGGGCAAGCGCCGACCTGTCAGCATGAGGGGGCAGCCATGCTCTTTCAGAAAACCCTGAAAGCCATCAATGGATTTGAAGCAGCACAACATTGACATGTCAACACACTCACACACGCTTCTAAACTATGTAAATAAGTAACGTTTCCTATAACAACTTGAAACTTTCTTTACTTTAAGATATTAAGCTACTTTTACCTATTACCATCTGACTCCAGACACTGACAGAATTCTGTAATAGTACCAGCTATATTTGTTTGTATTTTACTGTTTGTATATTATTAAATTGTTATCTTGGGTTAGAGGCCTTGGTATCACACCCGGGTAAGGAAGGAGGCGGGAAGATGTGGATTGGGCAGGTCTGCAGCACAAGACAAACTCAGGAGGGCGCACGCACACACACAGAGTGCATGGAAGCACATGACTGGGAGGCACTTCATAACACCACTGATGAGGGAGCAAACAAGAGGCAGCTGGAGTGATCCACACAAGGGCAGAAACAGAAGGTAGGACAAAACAAGCCACGTTGGGGACAGAATGACAGGAACAGGAAGGATATAATACATGGCATTCATTGGACTGCAAAATGTTTAAGTACAAAACTTTGTTTTAATCCATTTAAGTTACACAATAGCATGAAAATACAGCAACAGTACAAGAGTAAAAAGTGGTTATAAAATATATCCTTTCCAAGATATCGGTTATGCTGTCACTAGAACAAAGCTGATTTCCAGCATTGCGCTTATCAAGAATGCCACATAATCAAAACGTGCACCACGCTGTGATCTCCGTGCACTTGCGGCAATGCTGTCGATCAGTGCCGTCATTGTAACCTGACGGCTCACGAGGAGGCTATCTGAGTACCATCATCTGCAGCTGTGCGAAAGAGCCATCACCACAGCTTCAGTACCCGCTTTGCCAATGTTTCGTGTTTTATTTTATGACAAAAGGGCCTAAATGATAATATACTGGAAAGAGGACACTTTGAAACCACTTCCTGTCATCGGCTGCTTGCAGAGAGGCCTCTTCATGCCTTTCAGGGGTGGAGTACTACAGGAAACGTCTGAAACTTTTTTAGGAGGCTTACAAGACAAGCTTCTAAGTGTATTTTCTTATGCTATATCGGCAGGGAATGTTATGATCAAGCTAGAGGTATTAGAAACAAATCCAGTGGTCTGGACATGCGGCTTTACTTTTGAAGTTCTGCCATAGGAAGTATAGCACAGTAGCAGCAGATCCCAGGAAATACAAGCAGGTGCTCACACACATGCAACACGGTTCCTGATGATGATGTAAACAGCTGAGAAGCAACTTGCCAAGGGAAGAACAAACACACCTCTGGAAATTACTTTAGTATTCACTTTTATACCTATTGAGAAGCTTTTAAGGCCTGCACAACGTGTGCACCGCGTAGATCTGCAGAGACACCTACAATTAGCATCTTAGCAGTGTTCAAGTGAAACACACAGGGGCATAGCATCTGCAGTGAAACGCCGCTAATTGCTGATTGATGCTGAATTGAAGCCACCCTCCGCGGTAACGAACGCAGCTCTGCAGCATCTGTTTTGGCCGCCATTTTGATTAAGTATTGTTCTGGTTGTTTAACGAGCAGGAGTTTAGGGTAAATATAAGGTTAAGTGAGCTTTAAAAACAGATGTGACTAACTCATCTAAAAAAATGGAAATAGATGGATGGAATAGATGAACGTGGTTTCAAAGAGTTTAGCCTCTATCTCCGCAGCTGACACAGTGAATCATACTTCACACTCTCCCTGAAGCATATAAACACCAGTGATTAGGCTCAAGATACTTACGGATGATATATTGTAACACTTTAGTACAGTTTGGGATATTTCATTTTTGTTTAATTTTATTCTATGATCAGCATATATTATGAGAAGACCCACTGCAAAATAATGCTGAGAAAAGCTGAAGGTAAAACAGAAATATGAAGAGAAGGTCTGGCATTGTCACAACGATGGATATGCACTTAGGAAGCCTGAGCACCCAGGCAGAAGGCAGAAAGTTCTCAGGGAAGATGATCTATATAGGTCCCTGTAAAACAATTAACTTTTAACAATCATAGTTAGATATGTTCATGATACTGAAATCCCAAACTGTACCCAACAAAACGTTTAGCACACAATTAAGCTGTACCCAACAAAATTTTCCTTAGCACACAATTAAAGACAAAGCTGCTTCAATGCTACAGCTAATAAAAGCTTCAATATTACAAATGTGAAGAAGATTACAAAAGTTTACGTACATGAACACGGCAGTGATTAGTTCAGGCGTCACAGTCACAGAGTACTCAACTGGTTGGCTGAAAAAAAATCATGGTCTGGATTTTTACTTTGTGGACCTGAACTTTTGACCTGTGCAGGAACATTAGTTGATCCATCGATCGATCTATCATCCATCCATCCATCCCCTACTGGAGCACAGATGACCCGAGGAAGCACAGGGGAAAGAACATGGCCACAAAATGGTGACCTAGTGTCAGTTAATTCACTCATCTTTGCGCCCCCAGGAGAAAACCAGCCTACCTGGAGTATCCACAAATACACACAGGGTTTAATTCAGATTCCACCCTAACCTGCCTGGAGGCAACGACATCTTCCCAGATCCCTTCGTGTCACCCACTAAATATTCTTCTTTAAAAAAGATGGAGCATTTTCAAATAGCTCACAGCTCACCGTGTTGTAATAAAGTCATTGTTAAAATTTAACAAAAAGGCATGTGTTCTTTCCAAAAGTGACATAGTTTGCCATCTGTACGCCATAGCCATGTCATGCATGGTTGATCTACTCAGATGTTAACCTCCCTAGTGCCAGGCACCACTCAAGAGTCCACCAGGATACAGGCAGTGACGATCATAGCTGCCCTAAGCAGACAAAGGTCACACAAACATCACCCTTTCCTCCTCAATGCTCTCCCCTCGTCCTCCTGGACACGTAAACAAAGGCAGGCAGAATGTGTTACGGTCTGCGAGATAAAAGTCCAGCTTCAGTTTCTCAGTCAGTCAGAATATGTTACGGTCTGCGAGATAAAAGTCCAGCTTCAGTTTCTCAGTCAGTCAGAATGTGTTATGGTCTGTGAGATAAAACTCCAGCTTCAGTTTCTCAGTCAGTCAGTCTTTCTAAACTGAATACAAAAAGTTCTGCTCTATAAACCAAAGCAAAAATGTATAGAATAAAAGACGATGGCGTGAATCACAGAATATTAAGTGATATAACAAAATGAAAGTGGAAAAATTATAAATTGTGTTCTCTGGATAATTCTTTCCATAAGTTTAATGCCATTTTACCATATTGGAAATCGAAAGATGTTTCCGGAAACCCCTCAGATACTGCAAATGGAAATATTTAAATCATTTTGAAACAGATATTAACGAAATAAAGATGATCTGTCAGATGTGGACTATCAGCAGATCCCATTATGATACTGTCAGTTACGATGTGTAACTTCTCCTTCTCCCAAACTAACTTCCTAACTTAAGCAAACTCATTTCCCGTTATCGCACAAGACGCACCGAGAGGCGGCGATCCCGCTGTGAAGATTGCCGGCTCACAGCGAGAAGCTGCCTGTCTCCGCAAGCTCTATAAACCTAAAACATTACACCTCAATTTGGGTATTAATGCTTTTTACGAGGCGGTGGTTCGGGGGGGCTTCCATTTCAGCATACATCCCCCTAGCTGCTTCCCCAATAAACGCTGCCTGCATTCTGACATTTCATTACTCACACAGCTATTAGCACTCTGTACATAATGTACAATGTCATTATATTATTTGATGCATAAACAAATATATGATGATTAACTTGGAAGAGGCTACGAATAATTTTTTTTTTGGGCCATAAATTTTATTTATTATTTTTTTTTAACAAGTTATTGAGTTTACCATGATGTTTAATGCTTTAGAACTGAAAAAGTCAGTCCTTGGAAACCAAATTCTAAATTCTTCTCCAGAGAGGGCAGAAGATGTGGAGCGATACGCCAGTTTGCTGTCATTCAGCATAACAATGATTTACAGTAATATGGTCACTAACTGATTATGTTGACATGAAACTGACTTGAATGTGTTCTCGCTTAAGCAAATATGGAACAATTGATACAAAAACTGGAAGGAATTTTGAACGCCAGGAAAGACAGTTTTGCACAGGCTGCACACTTATTACAGAGCTGTGCTTTTCTTCAGATGACATACATACGGCATATAAAAATGCCGGTATATTTTTGGTTGTCATAAAAGCAGTTAATCATACACCAAACACCGCTGATATCATTGTGCTGCGGCCTTTCTGACGAGTCATTTGGGCTTCATTCTTTATGCTCTGTTCCCCATCGTCTCGCCTAAATAAATGGAACGCACGTGTAACCTCTGGGGCAGAGAAGAGAAAGTGGTGTCAGATTAATGGCGAGAAGAAAAAGGAAAAGAAAAAACGGGCTGGGTAAATTAGCGCAGGGTGCTCTACGAACATGATCGACGGTGTTTCAACAAGATTCTGATCGAGGGAGTGTATGAATTAACAGCCCACTGGGAACACGAGCGGGAGTGAAGCGGAGCAGGGAAACCACGTGGAATCCTCCCCGATCTCGGTCGCAACACTTTATCCACCCAGCAGATGGGCTACACCAACCATGCGGGGGGGGGTTCAGGGCTCATAGCCTCTGGGCAGGACAAGCGTACTGTATATTTAGCTTATGTGACACAGCTTTGCCTGGAGACAGAAGGTATGTTGTACGGTCGGAACATCAGGTCCCAGTGGGTTAATGCCCCTAATCTCATGCAGTTTCCTCACCTGAGGACTTGGAGACAGAGAATATCACACCTTAACCTCCCTAAGAAAATCTCAGTAGCTATATCAGTGGCAATCATTTTACAGGGCAATTTAATTCATGAAAGTGAACAAGCAGTCTAAGGAGATTAAATAACAGTTGGATTTTCTCCTGTTAAGGATAATGACTAGGGTATGTAACCTTCTATATGAAACACAGATCCTAACCTTGATTTTAAAAAGGTCACCTTCATTCTGCTCTGATTACAACAGCCAGGCTTGAGATTAAAAACTCATTACATAAGTGTTTTCTATCGATTACAGTCTGAGCTTTAAATCGGCGGTTCTTAAAAACAAGTTATAAGCGCAAAACAGAACATTAGTGATGCACAAAAAAAATGTGTTTTGCATAGTTACCATGTCTGGGGGAATCATTGAGTTATGTCATAAGTTCTTTTTATTTTGGTGCAAGCGAGAAAAAAAAAAATCCCAACCGCACTCATGACATCATCGCCATCCTTTCATCTATTTTCAGCTCCGCTGGGTGAGGACAGTTTTGTGTTCACTTAAAAAGCCCCCCAAAAGTATAAGGGGGCACACTTCCCCTCACAAAGCAGCCCTCGTTCGGGGGCATAACGTGCAACCCAAAGCGCTGGTGTAACACGTAGACTCTCTGGCACGGACCATGGAAGGAGCAAAAACATGAACTGACTGCAGGCTCCTGAGGACCGGATTGGGAAACACTCTTCTAAGGTGTTCCTTTCATAGGCTGCACTGGGTGCCATGGCAACCATGACCCCCCCGCCCCATCTACCTCTGAGAACCCTGAATAACTGCAGCTTTCAATTAGCCTCATTTGGTTATTAACATAACCGTTCAATGCTCAACTCTTTTTGCCATTAAGAGCCTGTAATCCAGTATGATAAGGGTCACTCGCTCTCAAGTGTCACAGCTTATACCAGGAAACGGAAGACGGAAAAAAAATACAAGATAAATGAGAGTAGTCATCCCGCAGAGCAGAGATGCCACTGTGCCGTTTTCATTAAAATGGTTTATCGGTTCGGTAGTCGCCTGTCGTTTGTGCAGATAGCTGCTCTCCATCTGACTCCCTTTAAAATGTGCACCTTTAAACAATCCATTAAAAATGGATGAAGCAAAATGAACGTGCATCGAAATCTTTCAGGGAGGGAATGGGATTATGGGATAACCACAGCAAAACATGGGAACCGCTGTAGACCACTGTAATAAACAGGCAACAAATTGATTTTTTTCACAATACTCTTTTTTTCTGGTTGTCTTAATAAATATGCCGGCAATTATTTACAAACGGTTCCGAGGAAATTCACTTTCAACTTAATATTCAAAGTGTTGTTTTTCTTTTTTGTTTTTTTTTTTACCAAAAATCAAAATGGAAGAGGGTCTTTAAGCTTTGAACTCCTGGTTCTGCATATAGATCCTGCCTCCCCAAGTGCTGTCCACAGCGTGCGCTTGGGTGCAGCCAAAACACCTGTTCTGGATTCTTTCACTGTGACATGTCATGCAGCTGTACTCAGTCTTAGGGGGAAAAATTAAGAAGGCTTTGGGACTGTAATAATATTTGGAAAAACACCTGCAAGTACTCATTGTAATTGTCAGCACGCCTGAATTTATTTTTTGGCATCACTAAAATACTGCTCTCACGCTGTCGCAAGTTATTTATAACATCTCTTCATTCAGGAGAAACCAGACAATGATCTGATATCTCTTTGAATGACCTTGTATAATATTAAACACTCATAGCTTATGATAATAATTCAGTGCTTTTATTCTTGCCGATACAATTTAAAAGTATGAATGAATGTTCAGCGCCTGGTACTCAAGTATGTATAATAAGGTACACCATAACAATAGTGTCAAGACTATTTAATGCTGCAACCAAAAAAATTGGAAATAAAACATCAAAAAAACAAATTAAATTAAAACCCAGGTATCCCCAGATAACAGACCTGTATTCACAGCAGTAATCAGGTCTTGGCTATTTTTAAGGGACCATCATTTTTGATGATTCTTTGTGTTCAAGGCTTCTTTAATTAATAATATAAAATGCAGGTGTGTTGTTTGTGATTACTGGAATGGGACAGCCAGCTGTTCTGCAACTGGTTATTCTCACACTGCTCAAACTCTGCTTTTAGCTGACGTCCATGTTTGGAAAAATGAATTCAAACGGCATGTTGAGATTATGCTGTCAAAGCGAAAGGACATAGAAAGAAGTTGACATCAAAGTAAGGATACAATAATTAATATAAACAAACTGATGAACCGTAATCGCTATTTTCTTGGAGCCTGTGTTTCCGAGAGTGTTGTCTAATTCCAAGCATCTATTGTAATGTCGGAACTTCGCTAGGTAGAATCGCTGTGGGCAGCCCTTCCGTGGGAATCCGTGTTGTTTCATAGCCAAGCACACAGGCTTTTGGAATCAGACGTGGCTCTCACACAAAAGACAAAAGCACTGAAAAGCAGGGAGGCCCTGCTACACAGACTGTTAGGGCATAATCACATCCGTGCCCGTCTCCCCTGCACGGGATTGCAGAGCCACATGCTACCTCTCATATCCTCAACCTCGTCTCTGGGTGGAGTTTGAAACTTATTATTCAGCTGAGCCATAAATGTGGAATATATAGCCCAGGGAGTATATGTCTGCTTGAATCTCTATGACATGTGATAGACAGATGTCCTCTCCAGCCTGAGATATGGGATCTTGCTTAGAAGAGCATTTGAGATAATGGACAGACGCCTCGGTACGATGCGGTATTAGTGCGTCTTAAATTGACTTTCAGCTACCTACAGCAAACGGACTCTTTTGGACTGGTCAAGTAATAAAACGCGTTTAAAAATTGGACCAGAAAGTTCAAAATCATTGTCCCTTATTACCCAAGTTACCCAATTTATGTTTATTTGGCGTAGAAGACAAAGCAGGTCTGACTGAGTGCAGGATGGGATTGTTTCAGTGAGATGGTCTGAAGAGCTTCTCCCCCACGTGTTTGATGTGTACTTGTTTTGGGCCCCGATGCTACCAGCTAGGACCTCGTCTCGCATTTTCACAACTTCTCGCCGTATCCTGTAGCTCTGGACTTAGAACCGGTTCCTAAAGAAGAAGCCAAATTGCCCAAAACAGAGTAGTTTTTAACGTAGGTTATCCAGCTTGAAGGCATTAAAATAATCGGTATGTAATTCGAAACTGGCAATCCTTACAAACCGGTTCTAACTGCCATTTCGTGTTAAACACATTGCGTATGTTTACACACCTTAAAAGTACCATAAGTGACCCATAGTAAGTTATGGAAAGAGGTGCCAAATTATTATTATTTGCATTATTATTTTCCATGGAGGACTTCAAAACACACTTCTATGCTTAATCTACTCTATTATGACTATAAAAATTAGGCTTTTCTGGAAAGATTCAAATCAACACTATCATTTCATACATCTGTTGAAAAATATGGAGCAATTATGGTTTTAAACGATATACTTCCGATATATCATTATTTTTTGAATAAATGACTCTCAGACACACAGGTTTTACTGTTAACCTACAGATGTGTCATTTTAGAAAATGGTGGTAATTTTATAAGCGTTTTCAGTTAAAACGTTAAGTGTTTTTCCTGGGCAGTGGTGCTCCCAGAGTTCATAGAAGTTGATTCATGGAAAAACCTACTCTGGTTGTTGGGCTTTGAAGTGCTGTACCATGTCAACATTAAAAGTAACTTGATGCGGCGGGAAATGTTTATACGCAGCTAACTACTTTTCCAATTTGACATCTGAACTCCGTCATAACACACTGAAAACAAAACATTCTGCTTCACTTGGTGACTTTAAAGGACTCAGACTGTTTGTTTTTCAGCACGGGAACAGGGACCATATGTGTCATACATATGAATCACAAGGAAAATGTCTATAAATTTTTTATTTGGTGCAATTTTTATGTAAATGCTCTTAAAATCACAACACGGCAATCGCAAGCAAAGCCAAATACATTCCCTTAAAACAATCTGACTCTTAAAATGCGCTGATGCCAGATTTCAACCGCTTATCTTCTTCTGAATTTAATGCATGGATGTCTGTTAGTCATCTCTTTGGCTTTTATAACCATTTTGATATCTTGCTATATAAAATTATAATGTAGTGTTGGGGTGGGATGGGGGTCCATTGAAATAGCTCCAGGCTGCTCAGGGGGATATGGCCATTTCCTGAATGAAACACAGCCAGCCCCCGGCCCTACTGACACCCCCCCAACACCCAACACAGCCTTATCCCCCACTGCCTCTGCTAGCTAGCTGCCCTAACCCCCCCCCCCCCACCCTTTTACAATTTTGTTTTGCTCTCATAAGATTAAATTAGCATATCTGCCTACTACAGGCTAGAAACAAAGACTATACACCGACTGTAAACAGCTTCAGAGAACTTCAGCAAATTTATAATATTAAATACAATCTGGCTGAATCATTTTGACACATGTAAAAACAATAAGGTCAACGAACTTTCCCAATGTCCCTTTTAACTCTGTTGACTCCCCAAATCACACTCTGAAGCATTTCTCTAACAACAGAATTCACTGCTTTTAATTCCCTCATACATTGTCTGCTGCAATTCAAACCATTCTGAACGAGAAGAACTCAAGAGAGAGAATCTGTGAGACTGTAGGGCATCATACTGTACGTGGTTTCTGCCTGTACATTGCAAAACAGCTGATCCTGACAGGGGGAAAACTATTTTATGAAAAAGGCATAATATGCCGTTTATATTTATATTATAGAGTGCTTCACTGTGAGAGAAAAGACTGTAAAGATGATATAATCGTTTAAGTAACTTTGTGTTAAAACCCTAATTTGACTGGGATTAAAAGAATTCATAATTTATGTATGAAGGGCATGGTCTTTGCCACACAGACAGGGCAATAAAAGCCTGAAAATGCTAACATTTCAGATATTTCCTGCCCAGACCTCTGCTCTTAAAGCCCCTTTGATAAGAAGATCATTAATATAGTGTTCATTAAAGTAAGATTACCAACAACATGGCTTATGTTGTCTCTGAATGCAGATGGTTCATGTGAACCTTTCGCCCCATGGAGAGAACAGCGAATTAACATTTAAATTGACTGAATAAATGAGTAATAATATCCAGTTAAATCTAGCAAATTAGATTTGAAAACTGGTGTTGTCAAAAAAAAAAACAAATCATGAAAATGCACGTGAATCAAATTACCTGATTGATACAAGGATGAAGAAAGTGCGACACATTGCTCTAGCAGGCAGCTTCTGGCATTTGCTCATTTTCAAGATAAGGATGAGTCCTTTGAATGGTTTTAAAATTATTTATTTTTTGAGCTCACAATTTAGTTCCCGTCCCTTATAAATCCTTGCAATTGGACTGTTGATCACTACGTCACTAAACTCCTGCAGATTTGTTGGTAATAGGAATCTTCAGTGTGGCTGAAAGACGCAGGAAAATTAGAAATGAAGAAGTGACACTTTGAGATGCCTGGCTGGTCCATCGTTCTCTCCCCTGCATATTAAAAGCGACAGTTGCAACAGGGCCATGGAAACAATGAAATCCATGCAAGCTGACACGTGCTGAATAGTTCTTGAACTTGAATTCCTATCCCACGGACAAGAAGCCACGTCAGTTTTGCAAGAACGCTCATTAAAATCCTTCTGAATCACAGACTTGACCAGGTTTTCCCTGTAGAATCATCTGACAGCTCATTTTCTAAGAGTGCCTAATGTCATTACCACAGTGGATTATTTAATGTCCTAAATCACTGAATTTTACTTCCACAAATTTGGAATCCGTTGCAGTAGCTCTATGTTTCATGGTTAATATTAATGCCTTTCGGACTGGATTTTTTTCAAGATGGCTTAAGTCAGGTGCTTTGTTCTGCCATTGAGAATTCTAATTTACTTTGGAATATAATTAATTTGATTTTAAGTATGGAAAAAAACATTACTAAAAGGCATGAAGTATAAAGCACATATCTCATGGCTGTGGGACGCTGCTGTTCTGGTTGGAAATGGGGAAAATCCATAAACGAATGCTGTGCAAAAACATACACCATGGTAATCATTTCGGGTAAAACATCTGGTAAACACTTACAAAGGAGTAAAGTTCTCCTCTCTGACAGGCTGGTATTCCATCACAGATCACTGTCCTAGGATCCAGATAACTGTGGATAAGGGGCTCATGACCACTAACTGGACCGGTGGCTTTTACTAAATAAATGGAGGGAGTACAAGGAGGATGACTCTAGTACAGAAAATGGTATTACTGATTATAAAGAATGTTTAGACATCTATCCATCCAAAGTTCAGGTTCAGAAAGTAAAAATCCAGACCAAGATTTTGTTTCAACCAACCAGTTGAGTATAAAGAGTGACATTCACAAAGTGGTTGAAACAAAATCTTGGTCTGGATTTTTACTTTCTGGACCTGAACTTTCCACCTCTGCCATCTATGTTCCATATCCCCTTATCCAGCCCAGCATGGTGGCGAGCCTGGAGCCTATCCCAGGAAATACAGAGTAGGACATAGGGTGAGACCCTGGATGCCAGAGTGTTTAAACCATTATGGTAAAATAATGTACTTTTATATAAAAAGACCATGTGTGCCTGCAGCACCATATTAACTCTGGCCACATAATGAAGGTAGTTTACAATCACATGGAATACGCAAAAGCCTCATTATTTTTGGACTAGATCTGCAATGATAAAAGTAGATGGTGGAAACTAGATCTGCATGTCTTCTTAAATCGTCTTAGGGATCCATTTAGTTCATTCAAGTTTCCGCCTTGGAGAATAACATTTACAGAGTGCAAAAATGAATATATATCAGCGGAGCCAGAGAACTGACTTTTATCATGTCAGAATAGTTCAAGCCTGCAGGGCAGGGAAGTTTACATAGGCAACCCACAAAATACACAGATGACATCAAAAACAGAACAAAAGCAGGAGCTTCTCCAGACTGATTGTTTGAAACAGTCTGGAACTCGAGGTGTCCTGACTGCTGCTTAATTGTAGACACCTAGAGAATTGCATGGATGTGTATCCAGATTCCCTCCCCAAAGACCAACACCAAGCGGTAAATGATGGTCAGGATGCTGGTTATAAAAGTCACGTGTTAATTCTGGTCGGGGTGTTTCCGAAAGGAACCCAGGAGCACTGCTTGCGATCCTCCGAGTCAAGCAGGTGAAGGCATCTAATCACACGATGTAAGTCCGGTATAGACAGGACTTCCTGCATTATGGGACTGCAAGGAGGCAGAGGAGTCCCCAACAGCAGGAATGGAGAGGTGGATGAGGTGAAGAAGAGAACCTCATCATAGGCAATAACCTTCCCTCATGTTCTTATGCCTTGTCCGCGCACAAATGGCTGTGCTACTCCGTCTAGCTACTGTTTTTTTTTTTCTTCTAGAATGAATTTCACTACTAGTAGCCTCTAGCTTTCCGTGTAATACTTCTCTTTAGCCGGTGTCAGTCACCTGAAAAGAAAGCATGTAAATGTAACTTGCCGTCCTTTTCAGGGAACTGAGAAAGTACTGCCTTAACTCTTGCATCTGAAGAGTTTGACTCAAGCACAAACAGGGACAGAAGTAAATCATCTCTTGGACGGCTGAAGGTGGGCTACAGGTATGTCACTGCTCAAGTGATCAGAGGAACCGTTGATTGCAGGCATGTCTGGGTCCACAGTGATGCCAGAGGGCGAGATGTGATACAGATGACGTATGGCAAAGAAGTCACATGTAGGATGTCATTCCGAGGACGCGAAAAAGAAGATATGAAAAGTTTGCTGGATGACTTCTATCCCCATTTTTGAATATGCGCGCTATATTAGCATGCTTCCAATCTGAAGGTAACACATGAACATGAACTGTCATGATTGATTAATGATGAATGAGCATTTAATTACTGGTTAATTAATGCCATAAGTGAGTGTGGACTACTACAGTATTCATGCAAATTATTATACGTGTAACGCAAGACCTCCTTCCGCTAAAATCTGTGGGGTAGTGAGTCTGCTCTGGGCAGTGGTGGTTTAGTGGTTAGGGATGCACGCTTGAAATTAAAAGATTGCAGGTTTGAATCCCTGACCAGTAAGGCACCGCTGAGGTACCCTGAGCAAGGTACCGCCCCCAAGCACTGCTCCCCGGGCGCTGAATTAGCTGCCCCCTGCTATGTCACATTGGCACATATGGCTTAAATGCGGAGAAAACATTTTGTTGTTGTGCATTGTGTGCTGTGATGTGTCAACAATGATAAATAATCACTAAATTCATTAAAAAAATATTTCAGAAACGTTGGTTTGCTGTCTTTCTGATTTGACTTGTAGTTCCTGGATTCTCGCCTGGGTTCTGACCTTGTTTACTGACCATGATTTTGATTTAGCTGTGAATTCTTTTGGATTTGGCTTGTATTTTGACCATGACTTGGATTAGGTTGTAGTGCCTGTCTGTCCTTGATGTGAAGCATTCAACCTGCTTAGTCTGATTTTCAATGTTTCCCCCCCCCCAAAAAAAAAACATGTTAAAAGGAAGGGGGGTCGGACAGATGGCTGAATGACAAAAATTCTGAACATATCGATCATTTCAACTCCATAGTTAATGTGCAAGAAAGTCACAAAGCAATACATTGTGTGTTTTTTTAGTTTTTTTTTTAAATCATCTACTTTGGAAAGATAATGTTTGCATATTTTATATAATTGTCATGTCCTTGGATTTCAATGTTAGCCCAATATGATTAGTGAAAGACTAGCTGACGTCCCAAAACATTTCGGAACCTGTCAATATTTTTGCACACTCCTCTAGGATGAATAAGGTAATTGTTGACCAGGCAGTGTGTCACAGAAGAGCAGTGGGTCGAATACTAAATTCTATCACTTTTGAAAATTCTGCACATCACAACATATATTATTCTGCCAAACCTATGCACTGTTCCACGTGGAGCAGCCATGCCAATCACCTGATCCTGGTCTACTCAAAGGGAGTGGAAAAAAGCGATAATTACAGCGTGAATTATAGAACGAGGACAAAAGTAAATTCAGCCAGTCTGTTCAGCTATCAATCTACCTACTGTTTATAAATTTCTGGTACAAGAAGCATTATTAATCTCACCGTGTAATTGAGCATAATTAAAAGCAACCGTTAGTGGCATAATTAATGTCAGTTGTCAAACACTTGAAGGCCTCACCAGAGATAAAGGTTTCCTGTGGTTAGTGATGAGGACTTTTGAAATTCGAGGACTCTCAATTAGTGATAGTTCTTTACAATAGCAATGAAGAAGGACACTAAAGTGTAGCGTTTCCTAGGAGATGATCGGTCTCTTCACAAAACAGGAGCAACTCATATCTGCCTCTTCGCTTGTTCTGAAACACATATGGACAGTGATGTTTATTACTGTGTAAGATCCATCATGGCACAATCCAACTTACCCAGTTAAATAAAAGTTCCCTAAAAGGGAACTAAATGTAGGGTAGTGGGTTGTTCTGACAAACAAAAAACTGGCCCAGATAAAACTCTTAATTTGAAAGATTAAAAAAGACGTATGAAACATTTGGAAATATTATCTGATTACCCCTGTAACTTCCATGATGCCACTAAAAACTAAAACTTTTTTAATGACCAATTCTAGATGTATATCCTACCCATTTTCACATGGAATGCATTCTCTAATGCTTTAAACACATGCAACTTACAGTACGTTTTCAGTGTGACATAATGGTTATTTTTATTATTTTTAAACATTTGTTAGGCTATTCAAACGCCATGGACAAGTTTACTTAACTTAATCATGACCTCAGTCAGCTACTCCAGCAGGCCAAAACCAGAATTAAAATAGTGTGGTTACCAGCCAGATAATTAAATGATTGAAGTTTTGTGGTGTTTGTACAATGATTCAAATAATATTACTGAACTACAGTTACCAAAAGTGTTTGAACCATTACAGTGAAATGATGTGCTTTTATATTAACAGGATCTGGTGCCTGGTGCACTATATTAACTCTGCAACATAATGTAGGTGATTTACAATCACGCAGAATATGCAAATGCTGCATTATTTTGGGGCAGAATAGTGTGTGGGTTTGTATTTGCCACATTATGGGGACCAAATGTCCTCACAAAGTAGACCCCAATTTTATAAAAATCTGTAAATGCAATCAAAAGAATGAAAGAGCCAAAAGACTTGTACTTCGTTTGGTTGCTTAGGGCTGAGTTGGGGTTAAGATGGTCGTTGCTGGAATAAGGGTTTTTCCATAAGATTAATGGAGAGTCCCTACAAATATATGAATACAAACGTGTGTTTTCGTGTATGTGTGTGTATCTGTATGTGTGTGTCTTTCGTATCTGAATTGTCTTCAGGGTCCAATTACTTAATTCTAAACTTAGATAGAAACTAATTTTGTAACACCAAAAACACATCAGGAGATCATCTCAAAGACGACCTCATTTTACAGTTAGATACTGTCAATCAAAGGTGTACATGTAAAAAAATGAAAGCTGCAATATTCCCAGATATTACATCGCCTTCCGCCACCATCGCTAATTATCTTCCTGCAGACCTTATTGGCACAATTTTAAATGTCTCAATATTTTTTTTTCAACAGCTTAAAAGCCGGCTGCCTGGCTGCGATATATGTAAATGCACAGCGTTGTATAATTGTGAGACGGGCGTGATGAACTGGGAGACGTGCTTGTGTATGTGCTTGTCGTGATCGGCTCTGGGCTCACGGCAACTATGCAGTCGGTAAGCACATGTCAGAAACGGGGCGATTGAATTTTAATATGCCGTTCCTCTACGAACACCGGCCAATAGGTTACGCAGGACACTCAAAAACATAATGAGCTGGAACACTGACCATAACAAAGCAGATCATATGCTTTTTTAATAATGGAAGAAAAAAGATTTAATCCCAATTTTACTGTTCTGCGGCCAGCCCCCATCCAACAAAAATATAGCCAGTGTATTTTCTAGACCTTTTCTCACGGTCCTGCTATATGAGGGGAAAATTGGATCTGACCATCAAAATTAGTGTCATCAGTGAAAGCCATACAGTCGGGGGGGGGGGGGGGGTGTTCTTCCGTACCGATGGGGAACTGAGTACAGCACATGGGAAAGGTTTCCATCGTTTCCGTCTCCCACCATTCCTAACAAAAACCTTGTGATTTACAGCGCTGTTCCAGATTTTACATCACTGCCACCATGTCTAACTCGAGAGGCCACCGTGGAAATTCTGCCCATGGTTTCGTGCCATTTTCTCCTTCAGCCAAAACCAAGAAGAGCAGAGACTGATGTCAGATAGTGGTCAAGTCCCAATTAACTAGAGACAGCAATTACTGGTGATAACCCCAAAAGGCATTGGGAATAATTATTAATGCTCATTCCATAGATAAATGACCAGATTGATTAAGTTACTCTAATCCATTCTCACAGTGTTGTTTTTCTCTTCCCATTACACACATTGGTTTTTGTTTTTTTTGTCATATGCAAGGCAGTTTTCAATCTACTGAGCCTGTGTCTGAGCTAAAATATGATTCATACCCAAAAATACTATAAAAATCACAGGAGCATTAGTAAAAAATACAACTACATAAACTGTAGTAGTGTGTGGATCTGTATTTCAGAGTGACAGTGTAATCCTTTGCCGTGGTAATGAAAACACAAATTCATTAATGATGTATTGGGAGGTACTGTCCAGAAGTGTCATTGTTGATATATTGTGGTAATTGAAAGTGCATTGAAAAAGAGGATTTATTCTTCGAGTGATAGAGTAACATTGTCATGTATGGCTTTAATGATTTGGGTTCAAACCTACTTATGGCTTGCCTTGGCTATAATATTAGTTTTTGCCTCCAAACAAAAAGTCAATTGTTTGGATGAATTGGCGTCTTTTCTTAAAACAAAGAATAAAGATTTGCTAAACTGCTAAACTTCACGGCTGGCATGAAATGTAATGCAAAGTGACAAACTATGGCCACACTAGATGTCTGCATAATAAATTCTTACACTAAGCATGCTTACGAAATACTCCAAATCATGGCTCCATTCGTGCCGGTGTTATTGAAGAAGCATGCTATTAAAATGCTTCAGTGTTCTGTTTTTATAACCCCTCGTTCTGTGCCAGTCCAGACCTCACGGCCTCAGCGACCCAACGCACCCATTGAAATGTCCTGGTTAGCACTGCAAGCTCCACTTCCTGTGATTTACTCACAATTTTAAGTCAATGAAAGCATTACGTCACTGGAGCAAAATGCCAGCTTTCCAAGCTTAATGCATCCCTCACGCACATACCTTAATCAGAACTGCATCTGGCCAGAATTTGCCTTCCAGAACATTCTGAATGAAACACTCGGGGGGGGTTCTGTTTGTGTTGGCAGAAGGGGTTTTACTGCCATAAACGGTGAATCTTTTTTTCTGTTTTTTTCCACACACAATTCTCTCCTTCTCGACCCACTAATGGTGTTTTAAGTGACGTTTACAAATGCCAGTTGTTGGCAAAATTGTTCCTGAACACTGATGCATTATGTACATATGAAGGCTGACAAACTAAAAATAAATCTGTCTATTCTTCATCCGGCCGACGTGAAACTTCTATTCTCGAGCTTTTATGCTTCAGCTCACAAACCGTGCATGCAGCCCAATTCAAATCATACCAAAGCCATATCATAAAGAACGCCCTCTCCAGTGCTACAAGAATGAACTGTCTGCTGAAAAACATCTCTATTGATCACACGTTATTTATTTCCCATGTCTTGAGTCTTAATGGAGTCAGGATCAAGACCCAAGATTATGCCATTCAAAAATAAGTCATCGTTCCACTGACTTATTTTAATGCAATTAAATAAACCTCACAGTCAAATACAGATGATTACTTTTTATCTAAAGGACTAAAAAAAGAGAGCCATTTTTAAATGTTTTCGCAAAGGTTGTTTTAAAAATATCCCCACAAGACCGGACAAGCATTACTGTAAGACACACATTCACAGCTACCAAAATGTAAAAGCTGTAAGTAATATGACATCTGAGAAGACCATTTCAGCAGATGCGTCTTAATACACTGACTGCTGAGATTAACATAATCACCTATGGGTATTAATAATGCAGAGAAAACAGTCATCGGAGGTGATTTTACTCCATAGGAAACCCAAGCTACGAAACTTCAGCCAGCAGCTAATGTACGGGAAATTGTCATAGAAATAAAGCAGTTGCTATAGAGGGGCGAACCCATCAACACCCACATGCAGACCGCGGGGCTGTCAGGAGTCACTTTTCAGTTACCTGCATTTGGTTTTACGTATCGTTGTAAAGTTCTTTGCATCGCCAATAGCACTGTAACCAATACAAGCCTCTCACAACGTCATAAGACTGTTAACAGTTTCCAAATACTTTGTTTATACCACCTTAATTTGAGAATTTGTTTACAGCGCTAGTCTAGTTCAAAAGCTTGTATTTCTATTGCCTCCCAAACACACTAATCATAGGCTGTACTGCAGGACAAAAATATTTATGATGGTAACTATGAATTTGTCATGAGGAAGATGGATATCTTCTTTGGTCTGAAGTTATAATGGTTTCCAGTTGAGAAAACGCTCTGTTTTAGAGCAGTGTTTCCCAATCCGGTCCTCGAGGACACACAGATGGTCCACATTTTTGCTCCCTCCCAGTTCCCTACCAGGCAGTCCACATTTTTGCTCCAGGGCTATGGACCGTAGACCGTGTCCAGGTCCCTGAGGACTGGTTTAGGAAACACTGCTGTAGACATAAACAACCTTCTCCTTGGTGTCTCAGAGCATGCTACGCTTACAATAGGCACTATAGCGTTTTCAGTATACAGTATATAGAGAAAATCAAGAGATGGTGCAGAGATCAGTAAGTGCCCATAACTGGAAGATTCTCCGTTCAAATCCTAAAGTTTGTATAGCGATTTCACCATCAGGCCCTTGAGCAAAAGGCTCTTAACTCTCAACTGCTCACGTGATTGGCTGACCCCGATTTCACGATTGTATGTCGTTTTGGATAAAAGCATTTGATAAATAAATAAATTGAAAACCACAAAAAACACAAATCTGATAGATATAAACCTTTGATTGTTCCAAATTGTCTGCAAAAGTACCATGAGCACACTGAGAGGTGCGGCAGAGCCGACACGTCCTTAAGAACAGCCTACTGAGTGGCCACTATGCCCTTAAGAACAGCCTACTGAGTGGCCACTATGCCCTTAAGAACAGCTTACTGAGTGGCCATTATGCCCTTAAGAACAGCCTACTGAGTGGCCACTATGCCCTTAAGAACAGCCTACTGAGTGGCCACTATGCCATTCGGCTTCCTAGAGGTAGATTCTCTTCGTAACGAGGACACGGCCGACTACAGTCAGAGGCCCATAAACCTTGGATACAAGTACACAAGCGGAAGCCTCAACATATAGTACCATCAGTCTGTTTAGGGTTAACTACCATATACAAAGACCGTCTGAAATTTCCCCTGTGAATCACAGATTTAGAAGCTGGTATTAAAGCTGACTTTTCAAGTAATAATATAGGGAAGAACCTTTGAAAACTGTCTCTGCTGACTAAATGGCCCAGTGGGGATTAAGATTTGTCAAATTCTGCTGCTCGTGTTTTTACAGGCAGCAGACCGAACATTGTTGGTATCCAAGCAGTCCCAGGAGGATGGGCCAGTTTACTGAATGAAATTGGATTTTAAAATCCATCAATTCTGTCTTAACGGATTCCTTTTCATTTTGTGAAAGGTTTTTTTTTTTTTTTTTCTTCCACTAAGCTCGGCTGTGCGAAATTAAATCTTGTTTAATATTTAGAATCCCTTTTTGTATTCTGATAAAGAGCTGTTGCATTGTGCGCTGATTGTTAGGTCACAGTCAGCTCATTTTGCTGATAAATCACCCAGCTCGACTGAACAAATTCAAAGTTTAAACAGCCCAGGGATTTGAAACAATGTTAAGAAGAAGATTTTGTTCCTAATAATGACAAAATCATTTCGCCGCACGTTCACTTTTAGAAAGTTAGGATATTTGCTTTAAACATGGTATAGAACTTGTATGAGTATTCTGTATATACCTGCTTGCATATTGGTAAAAACCCCCATTCATTTTTAAAAACAGGCTACAGTTCCTGCAATTTGCTTGCAAGCATTATTGCTGGTGTCAAGTCAAAATCGTTTTTGTTTCAATGGCTAATTTATGTTAAAATGGCGCGCTGACCATTAAATTATTCCATAGCTGAGTCTCTGCTGGTCAAGCCGTGTACTAACTTATCCCTCTGACCTGGCAGAAGCAACATAGAGAGAGTACAAATGATCTGCAGCCAATGAGAGCTGTGAGCCTGACTCTCTGCCCCCACATGCTTTGTCGGTAAAATAGAGAAGGTGAACTGTATCCAAGTAAGCTAACTTTGATCAGGTGGCTGCAGTGAGATTTTCAGTCCGAGACAAGTCTGCACACACATGCACATGTATGTAACAGTTTTATAGTCAGTAGGGTTTGCAAACTACCCCGATGCTTTTGATGTAGCTAATTTTAGGTTTATAATGGAATAATTTAGATTTGCCATAAGATTTTTATTGTAAGCATGGGAGTGTGAAAGCGTGTATGCCATGAGAGCTCACAGCCCTGTGTATCTCAGACATATCCGAGGAGCTGACAAGCCATTCTGTGGGGCCAGAGGCACTTGGGGGAAATGGGCAGGGGTCTGCCTGGTACCTGGCATGCTTGATGGGGACGCCGCCACCTCGGAGTCCCCTTCCATGCTGCATGGGCGCGTTTCATTTGAGAGTCCATTTGTTGGGGTAGCCTCTCCACAGGTAAAAGGAAAGAATTTACCCAAAACTCACTGTAGGCCTACTAAGCTTTCAGAGAGCAGTCACAGACCGCGCAGGACACAGACAGCGCAGTAAACTCCCAGGCTGATCTCAGAACAGGTCAAACATATAGCTCTCAGGCTGATCTCAGAACAGGTCACACATTGAGCTCCCAGGCTGATCCCAGAACAAGTCAAACATATAGCTCCCAGGTCGATCACAGAACAGGTCAAACATACAGCTCTCGGACTGATCTCAGAACAGGTCACACAGAGTACAGTGAGCTCCCAGGCTGATCTCAGAACAGGTCTCACATTTTGCTCCCATCCTGATCTCAGAATAGGTCTCAGATACAGCTCCCAGGCTGATCTCAGAACAAGTCAAACATACAGCTCCCAGGCTGATCTCAGAACAGGTCACGGAGAGTACAGAGAGCTCCCAGGATGATCTCAGAACAGGTCACATATAGAGCTCCCAGGCTGATCTCAGAACAGGTCACACATAGAGCTCCCAGGCTGATCTCAGAACAGGTCACACATAGAGCTCTCAGGCTGATCTCAGAACAGGTCACACAGAGGACAGAGAGCTCCCAGGCTGATCTCAGAACAGGTCACACATAGAGCTCCCAGGCTGATCTCAGGATAATAAAAAACACTGAATAAACAGCCCCATTTGCCCAGAGCAGGCGCAGGCGCAGTTCCTTTTCTGATTTACAGTTATTAAATTGCAAAATGCCAGTTCACTGCATGCCTTCGACCACACTAACATCCATCAGCCATACCATAACCATTGCAAGCACATGTACATCTGGAGAAAAATGTAGAAGGTCGTACAAGTGTTTATAATAAAAATCAAGTAAAAAAAAAAACAAAAGAAGTAATGTGGTTATAATGATACCGTCTTCTAAAGGATGGTTGCAATAGCATTGTGCAATAACCTAATGCCTGATGCTTTGACAGTTGTCATGAGGTAAATATATATAATGCAAACAGACAAAATGCAAAGATGGCATATGTAGTGCAAGCAAGTAAACATGGTGCCAGCAAGTTAAATCATACACAGCACGCAGAAAGGACACCCAGAAAAAACACAATGTCGGAATATTAGGGAAATAAATATTTAAAGGCTTTGGAATTGAGCCATAAGCATTGAAAACAAAATCATGGTGAGCTGCCTGCTGTACATTATGAAGATATCCTGAATTACCTGGTTCTTCAAATGTCGTGTCGAACGCTGAAACAAATGACAGTGACTAAAAACCTGGACGCTTACGATTTGTTTATTGCTGGCTGGGTGCATGAACTGCGGAGGAAAAAGTGTGGATAAAGTATATTGGTGTATTCACGGGTAAGTACAAGAATAAATGTCATTATTATTCTTCATTTATTATTATAGCTCGGTTATTGTTATTTGGGACATGAAATGGTGACATTAAGTCATTAAGTGTACAGTGCTGTAATGTAAACACTGCAGTGCAGTGCCTGTTGTCACTGTCGTTACATCAGATCTGGTTTGATCACACATAAATAAAAATATATATTATCCTGGGTTTCATCTGGCTGAAGGGGCTGCCTGAGGTGTCGCCTTTTTATGTTGTTCTCACAGTGCCTGTGATGCTGAAAGGCCACTGCATTCCAAGTTCACTGTTGGTGCCCGTTTATTATAGTCTGTGTGATACACAGGGGCTGGTTTACCTAATGTGAAGGGATAAGGATGGCCTTCAGGACACGTTCCATGTTGTGCTTTTAAAACCAAACAATACTGTCATCAGTATACCTCTCATCAATTGTGGCACAAAATGGCATAAAATTATTGGTACTTATGTTGGGTTACATCAGTCAGCACAACCTTAAACTGAATGGTGATCCTGAGACAAACTAGTGTTAGCATGCTAACAAAAATTAAGCCAGCGTTCATCAGTTAAGAAAGCCCCGCACTGTAATTTTAGTGTCACTCTAGTAGTTAATCTAGTTATTTTAGTCTTATTTTTACTATTACTAAAGTGATCTCCACAAACTCCGGCCGTGTAACTGTTATTGACGGTGCTCACTAGATAAAAGTTAATCTCTGCTCTCTGGAGAGCTAAGAACCGCACGCTTAACCCAAACATGGCAAAAGAGCGAAGATAGCACAGGTGAAATATCACACTACAGATGAGAAATCATTCACCAATATGGCGGATGGCGGCCTTTGTTTGGAGTGCATGGTTATAGTGTGATGTCATGTGCAATCCTCCCACCAAACCTACTTTTGTGATGGATTAAGAACCCCATCCCCCACTCATGCTGCACAAAACTTTACAGTAAGCAGTATTCAACCCCCCCTCTGGGACGGTCTGTTTTGTTTATTTACCTTAAATCTATCTGTAAGGTTGTTGATGAATCTTTCATGGGTGACCATGTGAGGATGGACACTGTGCAAAAATATGGAAAAATGAACTAAAAGAAACCAATTTCAGACTGAGTTATTTTAGCATAAAATGAGACACCAAGAGTCACAGAATCATTTACAGCATTCAGGCCAATGGCAGAAATGTATTTTTATAATAGAGGCGTACAATACCAGTCATATTTGAAGGACAGTAAGGAGCTGGGCTTCGGACTTGCTACAGCTGGTATTAAAAAAGGAGGTGTCTCTCCACTGAGTATTTCTGTGCATTTCTGGGAGACATCACTGTAGCCGTAGATATGTCTGATTTCACCCTGGGCCGTCTGCAGAACTAATAGAGACAAGGAGATATAACAAAAGTTCCGCAGTCTGACATCTAAAGGAAGCTCTCGGCTTCGTGAGACGTCAAGGGAGGCTAAAAGAGTTCAAGGAGGGAAGAAGGAAGCGGCTTGCATTTGTGGACGTCGAGCTGGGAAGCGGCAGCCACAGCAAACGGTGTGACGTTGCTCTGACAAGCTTAATCTACGCCACCGGCTCTTTTTGAATTTCCACATTTAAATCTTTAGAACTGCCACCGTCGTAATATCATTTTATATGCCAGGAGCAGCTACTGACATGTTAGTAATGGACAGTAATGGCACTGCCCCCCCCCACACACACACACTCCTCCATCCACATCATGTCTTTTATGTGTTAACAATTTGAAACATGTTTAACTGCCACCATGAAAACGGCTTCAACATTTAAATCTTTGGATTGCCACTTTTAGGCTCTGGAATATGTCAAATTTTTGTAGGAATAACAAAATTCCATAACAGATATGATAGGCTGCCGTATGTGGTCACATTTAGGGATCCTTTAGGGATCCCAATCCTCTACAAATCAACTGAAGATCAAGTTTTATCTACAGTAGATGGCACGAGGGATAGGCAGTTCAGGAAGAGTTACTAGTCAAGTTTTGGCAGCCATTATTTAAATGATTCTCAATGAAACCTGCCCCCCCCACACACACACAAACGTGTTGCCAGAGCTGACCAGCACCACCCAGTCATGAAATCTTTCCATGCTTATAATTTCTGTTTATAACTCAGCAGTCAAAACCCTTCAGGAGACTTGTCATAAAATAATCCTGGAAGGACTTCATAATTGGGCTGTACAGGTCAGCAAATGGGGGTACTATTTCACACAGCTGGAATAAAAAAAAGTATTGAAGTCAAGAAAAAGTAAGAACAAAATATTCATTTATAGGCAAAAAGATATGTAGAGTGTGTCTTCAAATAGACTTTTTCACCATGTTTACACACTTCAGACAATTGCAGTCACATTATATTGTAGTATTCCTAATTGTGTCAGTGAATGCAGTGCACTACACTACACAGTGCGGTGCATCACAAAATGGGCTGCATCGTTTTGTAACATTTGTGTAAGTATCAGGAAGTAGGACAACGTTTAAGTATCGGAAAGGAAGATAATGAAACTGAAAAGCAGACGTATCACATTATTAAACATATGCCCTCTTATACACTGTCAAAAATGTAAAGTTGAGATAAAGTAAATAAAAGCAAACAAACATGGAAATTTGACACAACATTGGCTACATGTTTTGGAGCTTAGAAATACCCACTCTCTTAGCCACTTATATTCACAGGACTCACGAGTTGTTTATATGTTTAAGTTTCACTATCAAGTCTGGCCGGCAGATTGATCTTTCGATTTCACAATTAACATTATTCCTCTGGTAAGTTTCACCTTGAGCAATACTGTATGTAACTGAAGTAGAAAAAAAAATCCATCTGCTCAATTTTTGAGCTGCTAGTTATGGTGCTTGTGGTCAACCAATCACTCACTGTAAGCAGTCACTGTAAGCAGTCACTGTCAGCACATCTCCAGTGGTTCATGTTCAAACAAAAAGTATCAAGTCTTTGTTCAAATTTAGTGAGTTCCTTCAAAGGACAGGGTCTATGACGGTGTAGCCTGTGTAGGCTGCGTTCCTCAAATGTCAAACAGCAAGGGTTGTCAAATGGGACAAAAAATTTCCTATTTGTGTCACCAGCTGTTCCCGCCCTTACCCTTGAGTAAGTGTCACTTCTATTGCTTCACACTGTGAAGGATCCATTGGGTGCATCCCTCATGTAGCAGGAAAAGAAGGATTCACCCCTGTGCAGTCTCTGAGTGCGGCCTTACAAGGACAAAGCTCCTGACTGTATCCGAAACCAGGGGCTGCATCCTTCCATGCAAATAATATATCCACTGCTTCATTACAAAAAATATCCCAGTTTTAATTGATTAGCATAATTACAGAACCGACTTTGTCAGAGGACTACGAGGGCAGTGTAAAAAAAGTCTATAAAATAAATAATCGTTCATTTATTGCAATCAAGGTAAACGTGTGAAATAATTGTGATATTTATTTGAAGTCATATTGCCCCAGACCTAGCAAATGGTCGTGTACACGCCATATTTGTCCATGGACAGAGGTGGTTGCAGAAGGATAGAGCAGTGATATTTCACCTGGCCAAGGGAGCCCGGATGTATCGCAGCAGAAACAGAAACGTGTAGTGAAATGATTCTGGCAGTATTAAGGAAATACAGCGTACTGCCACATTTTAAAATCCTTGCGACAATATTGTCTGTCCTCACCCCCCTGGTTCAGTGAATTTCAGGGGCGGGGGGGTCAGCTACATACTGATGTCTATTGATATAGAATGTGATGTCATAAAGATTCTTGTAGGTGTAACAGCCAGGTGTCTCAAAACTTTTGTCCATATAGTGTATGTGGGTACCTCTGCCCCTCCTACAACAACAACGATTCTTCTACTCTTTCTTGAAAGAAACAAGTCAAATTCTTTGCACATGCACAGTCGACATGGACCGATACGATATAAATCGTGGGACATGATCAGTGTGCGAAATACTTGCCCATATTCGGGGGGGTCCCCATCTCCCTATTGTTGCACAATACCGATCTTGAGTCCCCCTTAAAATTTTGCTTTTGAGGCTTTCAGGGGGTTTTAATGGGTTAACTGGGTTTTTTCGCACACTGGAAGTAATACACTGGGAATCATACTCACCATCCAGGACACAGCCCTGATGACATCACTCACCCTGTGCGCAGGCCATAGGTGGAAAACTGAGATGCTGTATGAACTGGCATTTTCAATTGTTGTTGCGAGTTACGCCAAGAGACACCAAGCAGTGCTGGCAAATCACATGGTTTGGCTCAATATCGTCTCTGCGGAATTCAAAATATTACCCAACAGCAAAAGATGAACGTCTTCTAGAGATCAGTTCTTGCTTGCTTCCCTCATTTTTGTTAAATTATTGTCACAAACACGCCACATTACGAGTGAGCAAGGACAAAAATGACTTTGATTGGCCTGAAGAGCACATGCAGAACTCACACAAAATAGCAGACGTAAACCTCCCACTAACCATGACTTGGGACACGGTAGTTTGAAGAGTCTGACAGCACCTCAGACATTGAGAGGAACGCCAAAACAAATGACAACTCAGAGAGTTCCCTTCAGTTAAATGAAAGTCACACATCCAAGGATGAAATAATTAAACCAGCACATTCACTTAGGTTCCATCAAACTGGTTTTGTTGTAAGAAAAATGACAAACAGGCATCACATTACAGTTCATAGCAACATAATTGCTTAATGCTATTAGTAAATTATGAAAATAACATAACTACAAACAATATATAATAATGCATGGTGAAAAACAAGCACAACATGTATACTTGTACTTACTTGTGATTGCACCAAAATATTTCATCTACTTTTTCATTACCGTGACTTATAAGGTACCAAGATGGCGGTACAAAGTAATTGTGAAATACTATCAGTTCCTCGTGTAGCTGGAGATTTTCCACTTGCCGAACAGCCACAGACTGCTGGATTTGGAGGAACCGCACCTTGCATATTATAAATCACAAATCACATAAGGAAACGGAATAGTTTATAGAAAATCATGGCATGATGTGGAACAGACGGAAATGAAATTTAACGGAAGTGTACACTACACTGTATCTGTGTACATGACAAATGCCCCTGGCCACCCTTGTAGACCGAGCCCCGGAATCCAACCTCGAGTCGTCCCGGATGGTTGGGATGTGGTGTCGAATCCAAGTGACACGCTCATTAAAAGCCATGAGCGGTTTCACAGCTCCACTGTGCTTCATTTGCATAAAGTCAAAAATGGTGGTGAGAGGGGGCGATTAGCGTATGTCTCCAGGAGGATGTGGCTGCATCACATGACTAAAGAAGCAGAATTCCACTGCCCTGCCACAAAATTGTTGTGCAGTTCTGCTCCAAAAAAGTCTGTTAAACTGCTTAATGCAGCACGTTAAAAAAAAAAAAAAAAAAAAAAGTGCCTTGTTTCCTGTGCTCGCTATTCAGTTACCGGGGCTAACTAGTTAGCGATGAGGCTAAGCAGCACATGCCTGACGACCACAAGATTTCCAGGCCAGATCCTATTGCTGAATACTCTCAGAGGACCCAGGGCTTCAGAATAAGCACAGCGCAGGACACGAGAATAGAGATGGCATTAATTATTCATGAGAAACCAGCAGGGGCAAAAAACCACCTTGTTATTTCAGGGAAGCTCATGGTGTTAGTGCAGTGTAGCTACACCCTTTTACATAACAAATTTCCATGTGAAATGTAAGAATTGCCCTGTATCATTAGTGTCCTTTACGGACGTCATAAATCAGCGAGAAACATGGAACATATCAGCAGCATAATAATTTCCTGAACAAAATGTAACGATCTTTAGTTACTTAAAATTTACATTTTTTTGCATACAATACACAAAAGAAGTGCTTCACTATATTCGGTATATTAAGGCCATGTTTTTAATAATTTATAAACACATTCATAATGCATTATAATGCATCCATAAAGCATTATAACCATGGCTATGAATATTTATTAAAAGGCATAACACATTATAGCCATGTGAATTATGTGTTATGAATGCTTTATGAAGCTCTATAGATCGATAATTCACTATAGATAATAAATACCTTGATTGGCATAAGCATGCCATGCTTTGTATGGCATTATAAACACATCTATAGTACATTGTAGATGACAGCTTCATAAAGGGATCGTAATGCATAATAAACATGAATATAATGTGCCTTTTTTACAAATATGTATAACCATGTTTATACTGTTTTATGAATGCACTATGAATGAGTTTATAAAATACTAAAGACATCGCCTTAAGTAAAGTGTCGGATTATTTTGCAATGAAGTAAAAAAAAAAAAAAAAAAGATTTTTTCAATTGACTATTTCCAGCTGTCATATTTACTGGACAGAGAGATTCATATTATTTAATCTGCTTCATCTGTGGTTTTTTTTTTTTCTTTTGGAGCTGAATATTAATCTGAAGATTTGCTGTAATATATCAGTACTCCTTCCACAATGTAATATAACCAACAAAGTATCCTAAATATTATTTAATCACTGACATTAAACATGAATACGTTTTATGATTTCATTAATTTTTTTAGCCATAAAAAAGACACTTAGTCTTAAAATTTAAATTGGTATTATGTAGTGAGAGAGCAACTTATTCTCAACGAACCTACTCATGTTGTTTTACCCAGATTACTGAAAAGCAAAAGGATCCTGGTCTTTGGCTTCAGTGCAGATAATCTCAGTACCTGTGTGTGCAGGTATGCTGCTGCCTATCCTTTGGTGTGAGGAGGTCTGATTTGTGTATTAATGTTAGCCACCAGCAGATACTGCCAAGGATGGGTCTCTGCAAGCTGGAGCAGTGGGTGTCTAAAGGTGGGCGGTGCTATAGGTGGGCGGTGCTAAAGGTGGGTGTGTCTAAGGGTGGGCAATAATAAAGGTGGGTGTGTCTAAAAGTGGGTGGTTATGAAGGTGGGCGTGTCAAAAGGTGACGTGTGCAATAGAGCAAGCGCGCCAGAAGGTCATTTTTATTGCCCAAAAATGGTGTCAGTAAACAACATTTCAGAAAGAGAATATATATATTTACCTGACGTATAGGTTAGGCAATGATTAACAGGTATACATAATTAAATGCCTGTTTCATATTTATTTATATAGAGTAAAACCTTTCCTGTAATTTTATACACTTTCCGCTATACTTCCAAAAAGCACAAAGGAAATTATCTGTGTGGTTTCATCGACTTTGCTACACTCTCTTCCTGTTGAAACAACCATCCTACAGCAGACCCACTAACTTTTTGATAAACCAGTCAAACTTTGGACACACCCACTAAACTTTCAACATGCCGACTAGCATTTCAACATACCCAGTAAACTTTCCACACGCCCACTAAACATTTAACATACCCACTAACCTTTCTACACACCCACTAAACCTTCTCCACTAACCTTTTGACACACCCACTAACCTTTCGACACACCCACTAAACTTTCTCCACTAACCTTTCGACACACCCACTAACCTTTCTACACACCCACTAAACTTTCTCCACTAACCTATCGACACACCCACTAACCTTTCTACACACCCACTAAACTTTCTCCACTAACCTTTCGACACACCCACTAAACTTTCTCCACTTACCTTTCGACACACCCACTAATCTTTTGACACACCCACTAAACTTTCTCCACTTACCTTTCGACACACCCACTAATCTTTGGACACACCCACTAAACTTTCTCCACTTACCTTTCGACACACCCACTAATCTTTCAATACACCCACTAAACTTTCGACACGGTCGTTAAGCTTTGACCTACTATTCCATCCTGCAGAGACTCACATCTCAATATTGCTAGGGAGGCTTCAGTCATGTAAGAGTGTTGGTTAACCAAAGTAATACAATATGCTGGGTAGATGCTCAGACCTGACAGTATCGCCCCGCTCCCCTGCATTTAGTAGATGAGACACCCCGACTCCAGGGTAAGTAACCAATACACATGCACTGCCCCAAATTTGAAAGGAAAATTGCTTCTAGTTTTTATTTTGTCAGAAAATAATTACTTAGAAGTTAAAAGGTCACAGTAATCATATTCAAAATCCCCAGAGTTATCTTGCACGCTCACCACCCAGGCTGATCATGGGCTGCATGCTCCTCCTCAGACTCTCTCCATGGCCTCCCTAAACTCCTCCTTGCGCAGCCAATTGGGATCATTCCCGTAACTTTAGCTAACATTACGTAAAAGTCTTCTCAAAGTTGGCAGAGAACATTAAT
>JAODKE010000015.1:10697904-10713802 GCA_026779605.1 Mormyrus hasselquistii
TCATATTCAAAATCCCCAGAGTTATCTTGCACGCTCACCACCCAGGCTGATCATGGGCTGCATGCTCCTCCTCAGACGTTTGCCCGACAGACTCTCTCCATGGCCTCCCTAAACTCCTCCTTGCCCAGCCAATTGGGATCATTCCCGTAACTTTAGCTAACATTACGTAAAAGTCTTCTCAAAGTTGGCAGAGAACATTAATGGAACATTTCCATGTTTTAACAAAGGTTTTGTCAATGTGGGGCAGAGTAACATTATTACCTGAGCATCTTTTTTTACCACAACTAATGTTGAAAAATATTGTTTCATAATGAAATATTATTTTATAAAAGTGTCATGCGCATAAGCTGTGAATGCACCATCCAACCTGAAAGTCAAGACCTTTGGCGTACAAGGCGACAGCTATTATTGGTCTTAGTTGTAGTAGCGGGAGAACGTTCTGGGAACATCAGGAAAACTGGACACTTTGAATGTTTCTTTACCTTAATCTTAACGTCGCGTAAAGATTTCTTGAACAAAAAAATGCTAGCTGTGTTGCAGAAGCAGGGATGTCTACTTTTCTGGCATGTTGGTACATATATCTGGAGGATGCTGTGGGAGCTGAAGACCTGCTTCTTCACTTTGACAGCTACCCTCACCAGCAGGGCCCAGAGTTACTGCTGTGACAGACACCGCCCTTGTCTTCTGGCTTCAGCGCATTGTAGCCGCTGCAAGATTCACTCTGCAGGTTCAGCCCTACGCTAATGAGTCGCACTGATACACTGGCAAATTGTGAAATTCAGGATGCCTGAATGTGTCTGTTATAAAAGTTCAGCACCACCGGCCTGAAATTATATTACACATCACCAATCATTGCTTAATACTGTATTCATCCTCTATGTTCATTGTGCATTTCATGGGAACCGGATGATAAATGAATAAATATCTCTTTGATTTGAGTTTTTACCACAGTGGTACAGTCATTGGGTAAATTAGTGTTTCAAAGATAATTATTGCTAGATGTTATCCAGGACAAAGAGGAGATTAGACGAACTATGGAGGGTGTGGTGGCCCGTAAGTGTAAACATGCTGAAAAATCCGATGACGTAGCTGACTATGACTATGTTTATATGAAACAACCCGATTCGTGTATTTTTAATAAGACGATTACAATGCTAGTCATGTAAACGCAGCAATTGGATTATTAAAAACACATGTTTGAATTTGTGATTTTTGACTTTGCAACACATTCACACCCTTACGGGCTACAATACTTATCGGCCGATGTAACAGACTACTGTCAAGGACATTGTAACAATACATAAGAACTACTGCTGCAATGATTTTATTAACAGCACATTCGATAGTATATTCAACCAGTAAAGCTTTTTAAACTACAGATACGATATTAACGCTGCTATTACGCCTAGTAATCCTGCATTTTCTTTTGGGGGGAAAAAAACTTTTTTGCATAATTCAGCATTTTGTACTGGTTCAATGGAGCCGCGCGTCTCTGTGATCTTTATATGGGTGAACGAAACCAAAACCATGTGACTTTAAAGCCATCATATCAGTACTAATTACTTCACCTTCTCCCGTTCCAGCTGATTTTATGTTTTATTTAGTAGAGATGAAAGCTTTAAATCTCCTTGAAACTTTGTTTCAAAGTCCTCCTTCAAAAAGAACACAATGACAATACTGATTAACGAAGAGTCTAGTAAATACAGCTTCAGCAGTGGCTGTTTATTAAAGTCCTCTAAGAAGATGGAATAAAGCTTCTCATGGTGATTTACGTATGACATGGAAGGCAACAGACAACAGCAAGACGATGCCAGATGAGTTTACACTTGACTTTTCACCTGATTGTGAAAATGCTTATTATCTAACACTCAATATGGGTGCTTGCCTCAAGTCCTCCTTATTTTTAAGCATCCTACTACGGTAAGTCTTATATAAAAGCCCCACTTAATCCAAAACACACACAAAGCCAACCTCACAGAAGTTTGGAGGAAGTTTTAGCCAAAAATACATAGAAAAATCAAAAATCCTATTAAGTGAGATTTGAACCGAGGGGGAAGGAAAATCCGTCCCACATGTGACACCTGAGCATGTGACTCTCCGTTGTGCCCCCCCACACTCAACACCATGCCTTAATGGTTTAAGCCTTTCTTTAAAGCCATTATGTGCCATGTAGGATTTCTTAAGACTTAAGAAACGTCTTGAACTTCAGGCATTTCAAATTAAACTGCCTCCATGCCGTTCATCTAGATGAATGATCGTACCACAGTAATGTCCGCAAAAAAGCGGCAGCGCAGTAAAGTCCTTAATCCATCGGTATTCATTAACGAGTTTCACCGTCATAATGAATTTGCTGTCAGGATTTATAACGTCAACCGGAAAAAAACAGGCCTGCTGAAGAAAAGCCTGCAGACATCCAACTAGAGGTCGTTACTATTCTTACTATGTCTGTATCGAATTTCCGAGTCATGGTGAAATCTGAGAACTTGAGAGGTTTGCGGCGCGTTTACAAAGTACAATCGAGAAAAAGGAAATATGTATTGTATCATTATCATAACCTTCCATCCATTCACCCATCCATCTATCCATTTCCCGTAAATGCTCATCCTATTCCGAGTTGTCAGCTTTCATGCATCTGGAGTGACGCTCACACTTTCACGTTAAGGCAATAAATTTTACGGAAAATCTATATTATTCCATCATAAACCTGAAATTATACGCATACAAAGCATAGGGATACTTTGCGCGCCTACGTACTATTTATAGAGTAGTAAAACTGTGACATACATGTAAAGGCGCGTGGACATGTCTCAGACTGAAAATCCCGCTCCAGTCAGCTCACCATAGCTGGCAACCCTGCCTGTTGAGAGTCACGGGGAGGCCGGAACCTACAGCCTCAGAGGCTAGAGGCACAAGGCAAAACAGCAAAGCAACTCAGGATGGGGTGTCAACTCATTGCAGGGCAACTCTCACACACCATTCTGTCATAAAAGCCTCATCTTTCAAATGTGTTTCAGATACGCATGGTGTAGGTTAGGTATGATAAAGCACTTTTATCTCCACTCATTTGTGCTTCAAGTGAACACCTACAGTACAGTAGCCTAATCAGTTAAACTTGATTGAGCTCTTAAATACTCATTTGGATTTGGCATGTAATTCATGGTCATTAGTTATAAACTCTAAAAAGTGCCTGCAACTGTGCTACTTTTATTAAGATATTTTGAAATAAAAAGAAAAAAATTGCACCATAAGTACAAAAGCAAAAGACATTAGTAATCAATGCATCACTCACCTGTTTCCTAAGCAGCATTTATTGCACAGAGTTACAAACAAAACTGGAGGATAAAGGGTTAAAAGGCAGAGATAATACCCAGCCCCAAAATAATCAGCAAAGGGTGAAGTGATTATCAAAAAGTGAGGTTTCGGGAAATGGGACGTCAGCTGAAAGCCAAGCTGTCACGGGGGCGCGTCACTCCTCGCCTGCCTGGAAGCAGCGAAGTGCTGCTTGCGTCTCAGAGCCGTCTCATTATCAAGACACTATTGATTAATATGATCACCAGCTGACACAGTGGAATGGCTTGATGAGAGGAATGAAAGGCTGTCTGGGTGAAACTCAAGTTGTTTACGCATCAGATTAAAGGAGTGATGTTACTTAGCATCTGTTTTGTTGCATTTCCAGCTGAATCCTTTGGCGGCACCAAAATGTCTTCGATTTTTCACGTCTATGTACTGTAATGCCTGGGTTTGTTATTAACTTTGCTTACGTGATATTTTTTTATAAAAATCACACTAATAAGGTACCAATGGAAGACACTTGGGATCTGAATCAAACCTGTAAATTATAAGGTTCTGCTTTTATCCAACATGACAGCTAAAAGTTCACTCAAGTAAAAAGGAAGGATTTTGTACTGAATTTAAGGGTCTTCTTAAAAGGTACCTTCTGGGGTATCTTCTGACGCTCCATCTTGATGCACGCTTTCTCATTTACTGGATGAAGGGTGATCCGGGGAAAGTTTTGATGGAGTAGACATTTGTTTCAGGTGGAATCTGACCGGTCACTCTAGTTCCCTTGCCCTGTCAAGTTGCACTGGGAGAGCTGGTGAGATAAACAGACAGTAGTGTTTAGGTGCAGACACAGTAGCGTGGAGGTTGCAGGCTGAGCTTCCAACACCATGGATCGGAGACGGTTAGAATAGAAGGGGATCCAGACAGCACCAGTCAGGATGTCGGATGAGGCGGAGCTGCACACTCTCTCCTCTTTATCAGACTGCTGCAGCGGTTTGGCTCCAACGACAACAAATGGGGTTTGTTGGGAGCTCTTGGGTCTATCTAGGTTAGCTCTTGTATTCTTTCTTGACCCCCCTTTTTGCATCCTTTCTGGACTTCCACACATGAAAACCACAATCGCCGCTTTCTCCATCATCATTACATCTTACACTCTAAGCTGGCCCCTGTACCCTTAAGACGGTTCTGACCTCTGTGTGCAGGCATTTCTCTGTGCGTAATTCATTCCCTAACTTAGCCATTAACAGCGGTTTTTACACAAACAAAGGAATCGCTTAGAATTAAAAACACTATTCACTGACTAAAGCCAGAGATTGGGTTTGACAGCTTTGCTTGGAGTGACATGAAACATGTTTCATGATGGGGGGGCACAGCTGCAGTCTTTGCAGGCCCCGGGGGTGAGCTGGTTTTTGTGCAGCTGAGCACTTTACGTAATTTTTAATTTGATTGTTCCGTAGACTGAATGAACCACATGACTGAAATCATGTTTCACCGAAGGCGTTATGTGAGCGCTTACAGACCTCCTATCATGTTTAATATGAACCTCGGAGCTTCAGTATTAGAAACTACATTAAACGTACAGCTTCCTTAAATATTGTTCCCTGTTTTTAGCTACATGTGTTTATCGCATGACAATTACAGGTATATTTCCAGTTGACACAAGGTTAGTTTATCATAAACAAAGAAATGAGTGGAATCCCGGCTTTAGCATATAATGGCATTAACGCATCTATGGTGCTGCTGGTGGAACAGAGGAGTGGAAAATTTGTAGAGGACAGATGGCAGGGTTAAGGTTAAGTCCATGGACTTGTAATGTAAATGTTCCTTATTGATGGCTCAGGAGGGATCCTGCTGGGATGGCGATGATAAGGGTTCTTGACCTGCATTATTTCTGGAGAACTCCCAGTGATGTATATCGCTTAGAACAAAAAAGCCACCTCTTGTAAACCATTAATTGAATTACACAAGCTATTCGATCAAAAATTCAATCAGTACTGAAACATTAATTAACAGCACAACTCAGAAAGCATCTACTACGCCTAACCATGCAGTGGCGGAACAACTGTACACTGGGCTCTGGGGCAAAAATGGACCCTTCTCCCCCCATCCAGATTCTCACCTAGGGCCTGCCTACGGCAGCTGTAGCAGCTGCAGATGATGAAATTTTAGTAGCCTCCTAATATTGTACTCCTCATGCACTGCAGTAGTTAGCAAATTCCACAAGAATGCTGTTTTTGTTAAAGGCTTGCTTTGACGACATAGTTACAAACAGACTATTCCATTTCAAAATAGTTTTAAGTATTGTACCAAATATTTTTGTTTTATGACTCCCACCATAATCAGATTGTATACATATAAATGACAGATAGAAAAGTTGCATGTCACAAGTGCATATAATTTGCATGACATCATCCCCTTCATCTTCACAAAGGCTTCACATACGTGTGAGACTTGCGGTCAGAGGGGGGCCCTCAATCCCATCGGAGGGGCCCAGGTCCCGGGGTGGCTGTGCTGCCCGGCGGTCTGTCCACCACCGACTCTCCTTACATTGAAACACTTGTTCAGAGAACCCAGGTCGCGACGACCCTCCTCACCTCCGCCGTTCGTTACCTTATATGTTTCAATAGGAAAGTAACGATGCGCTATTGGAGACATCAAAGCCGGTCCCCCACCACTCTTAATTCTCCAGCACGCTTTCCCTTCGCTCTCGACACGCTAATTCCATTACCTCCGGTGCTTGTGTCCGTCCCCTTAATTGAATCTGAAATGCTTGCATCATGGGAAGCACGACAGAGTGGTACTTAGAAAAGCCACAGTGAAGCCTGCAATAAGCGCAGGGAAATCACATATCTCCATCTAAGAGCCGCTTTGCCCAGTCTTCCCCTCATTCGACCACCTATAATACTGCAACCACGATATTTCCTGATTGACTCTCTACAGTCAAGTGACCGGCCGTAAAAGATACTACTCTAGGTAGTAATACTAGGTAGTAAACTATAATGATATGTTTTGCCGTCATAAAAAGGCATACACACCGCTCGAACTGAGCGTCCTCTGATTCCATTTAGCCCCATATGAAAAGCTTTGTGTTCAGGGCAGCGTCTGGCGTTGTTTGCAAACACTTGTTCTAAGCTTCTGGGCATTTAACCTTACAGAAGGAGATGAATGAGTTGGATCCAGGCCTTTTCCCCGCAGGATGGCCCACTGGGGGCCTGTCATCCCTCTCATGTTTTGCCCATCTGGGATCTTGACTAGGTCAGCTACTCTCATCCAGAGAACAAAGCACGTCCAGGCTCCCTCTCTTTGCAATGTTTAATCTCAGGCGAAATGGGCTGAGACTAGGTTATTATGCGCATATCTTTTTTTTTTTTTTCTTCTTGAAGATCTTTTTGGCCAGGAGGCATCGCATTATTTTTCCTGAAGCATCCATTCCAGGGAGCTTGTGACAGTTCATATATTTCCCTGGTCCCCGTCCAGCGTTCCGGCCTGTTGACGCGCCGATAGCTTTGACAGTGGTTTCCCGAGTCTCTGGATTATTGGCGGCAACCTCGCTCTAAGAAACAAGTCCTACAGGAATCACGGCGTCTACCACCGCTCACTTTAATTAGAGCTTCATCTTCTCCTTCGCCCTCCAACGCTGCTCGATGGTCACGGACAGGTCAGACATAGCGGTAGCTGAACTTCCCGCAACCCTCTACGAAGTGGCTTTGGAACAATGAAAACGCAAGGGTGACCTCCGACAAACACACAGCACACCATGTGTTCCAGAAGCTCTGCTGGGGGTTTAGCCCGTGGGGAGACTCGACCCTCAGCATCCCACACTGAGGACAACAGTCCTACCTCTGTCACCAAAGGGCCACACGAGGTCATGAGAATCACTACGCAATACATACTACAAACATATATAGACACACGCAATACTCTATTTATTAAACGTTCATTTTTATTCCCTTCACTGATGCTTTTTTTAAACCACAGATACTAGTTTAAACTCATTTACCCAGGTATTTTACTCAAGCAACAGAAGTATGAAATGGAACTCAGAGCACCCTAGCAGGGTTCTTCCGGGACTTGAACTGACAACCATAACAAGGTTATATGTTGAAACCCCACGCCTCCATTTTGTATTAAATCTACGCTCCTCCGTGCTCCACATGCTCGCTGATGTATGCATAAGAATTTCCCTCTGGAGTCAATGAAGTCCGTCTAATTCGCATCCTTTAGCCTTCCTTCCTCGCATCATCGTAATCCAGGTGGAAACAAATGGCGAGGAGATGGCAGCTGGCGGAGCGTGCGTACACTGAGGGCAAGTCAGTCACGCTTCCACCAGAGCTGCACGTCTTTGGACTGCAGGCTGGGGCCCAGGCCAGGACATGTAGAGCATGCCAGGTCCAAACACGCTGGGCTGGGCCTGCATTCAAACATGCGACTGCGGTGGGAGAGCGTAGCAGCAGCGCGAGGCCCCGAGGTACCCGGCCCCTCCCGCCAAAACACCTCTCGTGCCCCTTTGCTTCTGATGCTTGGCTAATCCCTCCGCCCCCCCTCACCTCACCTCACCTCGCCATTTCCCAGTGCTTCCATACTCACTCCTTTAATGGAAACCTTTGAATTTCCCGCTCCTTCCTTTCACTTTTCGCTCTTTTCTACACTGACCGAATTGTATAATAGAAATTATTTTTAACATGTACAAATGTAGTCGATTCAGCAACACTACTGTCACTAACGCCATTACAGATAATGCTTCTGTTATGACGTGAAAAAATGAAAAGAACTTAATTGAGCTGTCTGTGTCGTGAGCCAAATGTTATTTTGTAACCTGAATTAGATGATTCTGTATTCTAATGAAGTTTTCCCCTCTCATATTAAATATATCGCACATCTTCTACAGCAGTTTATTTGTGATGGATCACTGAGCAGCTAAACATGAACATTTTGAATAAAGCAATTAATCGCGACACCAATGACACCTCAGCCGTGATCTTCAGATCTATATTATTAAAAAACAACGATGGAAATACTTTTGCTCCGTCCTTCAAACATGCCCCGGTTTATTAAAATGTGCACCACAGAAGGCTGACCGCACAGAATCTCACACTGTTAGTTTGGGTTACAAGTCAAGAGTTCAAAGAAACGTTTACGTCCCAAGATAAGCACTATTTTTACTGTTAAAAGAAATGAACTTTGTCGTTGTTATAAATGTAGTAATTTTACAGAGTCATTGGTCATAGTCAAACTGGAAACAGGTCACAATGTACAACAGGACAATTGAAAGCAAAAAAGCATATTTATGGGAAATCCTATGTGAGCAAAATCACATGCCAAGGGCATTTCATACAGTACAAGAGTTTTATTCAATATTTTTTTTTCAGGGGCAGACTAGCATCCAAGGGAGCAAAAGAATACAGACATAAACTACTTGAATATGTCAATATTATTTTCCACCACAAATATTGTCTTCTCTGAGTTGGTATTTTCAACTTTGTAGTATAATATTCCATTTCCCATGATAAACGTTTTAAAAACAAAGCTATATGTAAAGTACAGCATACTGATAATAAAAACAATGTGAAGTTTTCATAGGCTAGAAAATGTGTTATTCTACTAGGTGCTCCCAAATAGTACCGGTTAGGACCCATTTTTGCTTCCAGAACCACATCAATGGTAGACGAGTTGGTGCCTTCTAAGAAGCCATTCCATGCACCACTTTTTACTGAGCTGTTACTTTTGCACTTGTGACCTTCCTGTTAGCCCCAGGAGTCTGGCTGTTCTCCCCTGACGTCTCCCATTAACCACGTGTTTTCGTCTACAGAACTGCCGCTGATCCTCCTGTTAGCCCAAGGAGTCGGGCTGTTCTCCCCTGACCTCTCCCATTAACCACGTGTTTTCGTCTACAGAACTGCCGCTGATCTTCCTGTTAGCCCCAGGAGTCGGGCTGTTCTCCCCTGACCTCTCCCATTAACCACGTGTTTTCGTCTACAGAACTGCCGCTGATCTTCCTGTTAGCCCCAGGAGTCTGGCTGTTCTCCCCTGACCTCTCCCATTAACCCTATGATGTATGAGTGGTATGACCCTACACTTTTCCATAAGTGGGTCATTTTTGACCCACGTGTGCATCCTAGAGTTAACCACGTGTTTTCGTCTACAGAACTGCCGCTGACTGGATGTTTTTTTGTCTGTTGCATCGTTTTCTGTTAACCCCAGACACCGTAGTACGTGAAACTCCCAGGTGGGTGACTGTTTCCGAGAATCCCAAAACCGCCGCCTACGGCACCAGCGATCACACCTCATTTGAAACCGCTTAGATCGCACATCGCAGATCGCACAACAGAATACAGTCAAATGCCTTCGCTATAATTGCACAGGTTAAATGAAGGACAATGAAATTCTACATTTGCACATCATATCTTGCTATTCTATTAGATACACTGCGGGTCAGAATACAGGGTCTGTCATTTATCCAGCAGGTAGCCGGGTTAAGGCCTTTGTTTAATTCTGTCATTCTGCTGGCCACAGGACTTGAACCAGCAACCTCCAATCCACATTCTAACCAGCACAGCCTGACCCCCCTTAGCAATCTCTGTATCCCGTCTGTATGCTTTACATATTCAGTTGCAACTCCTTGATTCATAGTGTTTGGAGGAATACCTATATTAACACATGAGGACCCATTAAACTGGTTATTGAGTATAAATTCATAGCGGCAATCAACATGTGAAAGTATGTATTCATTAATGTAATATTAAGTACTTCTTTGAAAGCCATTTATGACCACATCTATCACTTATGTATAATTTAGCAATTATTAATATATTTTAACATGCTTGTCACATTAAAGCTGTTGTCATTTAATTAATAACTCGCACCTCCCAGTGATGTATCACAGAAACTGGGTAGCTTTTCAAGAACAGGATTAATATAATTGTCATAAGCGTGCAGAGTACAGACCGGGTAAGTAGGCGAGGGAAACGAGGAATCAGGAACTAGGGGCTTTAATAGACATTCGAAGAGGCAAACAGGATGGAAAACGTCATAACACTACAATGACCGGACTGGGGAAACAAACCGAAACGCGGACTAAATACACCGAACTAATCAGAACAACTCAAAACAGAAGAACTGTAAAACACTGGGAATCCACAAAAGGTTAACGAGGGGGGTGTGGCACAGGAGGATCGGCACGATCGGGGTGCGACGATAATTGCAGAGTGTCAAAGTGCATCGGAATTAATTATTTAATTAAAAGTTGTAGTGAATGGCTGAAATATCCTTTCATTAATTGTCGAAAGAGTTTTAGGTCTAAGAGTGTGTGGGAGCTTTGTCTTGGCACAATAACCAAAAAATGAACAAAGAAGCAATGTGTGCGTGTGTGTGTGTGTGTGTGTGTGTGTGTATATAAAAAAATATATATTAATGTTTATATTCAAATCCCCCCCATGTTGCATGTGTGTTTGCGCGTAGAGTTTGCATGTCCTTCACATGTGATGGGTTTCCTCCAAAGGAAAGACCTGCAGTTACACTATACTGGCATCTCTCAGTTGCCTGTAGTGTACAGGATGCATCTATGTGCCTCTCATCTGTTCTACACCCCAGACAGGCTCCAGGCCCCCCATGACTCAAATACTGGTAGCATGCAGTAATTATATAGATAATGCATTAATTGCATTGAGCGTGAATACTATTAATTGCTCTGTGTGAACGGTTTATTGACTGAATACATTATTTGCAACAGTATCGATAAGAGTCTCCGTTTAAATGAAATCCAAGGCAATGGATGATTTTAGTGCAAGGTTTGAAATGCTATACGGTATCAGCGAAAACACAATTTTTTCCTTTTTTTTCCAGGTATTCCGTACCAAGAATTAGCTCAAAAAATGTAAAACTGTTGCTAAAGGTTTGAATGGATATATTTTTATTCATTGAAAACAGCAGAAATGGCACTGAGGTAAAAAAAAGCCAGTGTGCTATCAATTGGTACCTCCAAACATGCAATTTTCATTTTGTGCCGGAGCTTCACAGAGAGTGCTCTCCTTGCTGGGTAGTCCCTCAGGCCCAGGCACCGGCACCTAGCACCGAAACGGTGTATTCCAGCACCGGTCATTTAGGGTTTCTTGTCATGTTCCAGATGGCTTAGTGGTCTACGCACGGTGAGCGCCGCTGAAAACTTAGATGTTTGCACTCAGTGAAAAACGTGGAAAGACAGAGAGGCTGAGGTTAGTAACCGAAGCGGTGAAGGTTCCCCGCAGATCCGGGACAGAAGCCAGCAAAAACTGATGGAACTCTCAACTCCAGCTGCTAATTCACACAGAGAGACCTCTCCGTAGACTGACTAGAATCTCTACTGACATTGCTGATATTGTTGTCATAGCATCATATGTATCCTGTTTTTTTTTTGCCTACATAAAAGAACAGCACAGAAGAGTGATTGTATTCCCTTCTCCCTAACCCTCTGAACTCATTCCTGTGCACCATGTTCTTAAGCAGAAGATCCCATTAGGCAAATCCAGCCCTCATTCACAGCTTTGCTACCTTCAAACAAGAGGCACTCAATCCCAGCATAGCAAGAGCAATGCGTCATCCATGTTGGTCATGCTTTGGCTTATCCTGAAAAAAAGATTGCGCCTTCAGTAGGTCCACGGGAGAAAAATAAGGAATGAGAACATGAATCTCTCCCGCCGTTGGGAGGTGGGAGCCGTTGGCAGAACTATAATAAGCAGCTCAGTGGAGCTCCTTGTGCGACTAGCAGTCTCTTGGTAGGCGGTTGTGATTGTTCTGATGGCTTTTAGGTGTCCTAATGCACTGGAGCGAATTAGCCGCTCCTGCGCCATTTCGGTGACATGGGCATCTCTGTGATTCAGTGATATTACAATAGAAGGTCTGAGCCAAATGCTGTTAAATGATAGCTTCTCTTTATCTGTAATTTCAGAGTCTATTGATTTCACTCTGCTTCCCTCATTATGATCTCCATTGATCATCCCGGCGACTGCAGTAACAGTCGGCGCATTTCATATCACTCCAAGCCAAGAAAGGATATGATGGTCTTTTGAACAGATGACAATCAGAAGGAGAAAGCGCTCACTGAGATTATGGATGAGCTGTGTCCTCACTCCATACGAAAGCATCTCGTTGCCGGGATCTGGGAAAACTGCTTGTGGCTTGACTGCAACTTACTCCCGCTCATATCGAGCACAGAACAGCAACCGAGCTAAGACTGCAGATGAGTACAGCACAGACCACCTAGTTTGAAGTGTAATATAAATGGCAGGATTAAGCACGGTATAATTATTTGAATATGATACGGATTTGAGAGGTGGTATAACAGGTACTCTTGATTGCTATTTCTATGAGACCTAAAGCACACAGAAAAGTCATGACACCTAGTTATAAAAAACCAGCGAATGGCAAGTATTTTGACCACACAACTGACAATGCCCTGGAGGGCCAGGGATCTAAATACAAAAATAACATGCATAAATCCGTTGGTGATGTGTATTAATAGAGTGTTTGCCTGATTGCCCTCTCTCTGACGCCTGGCTTGGAGCAGCAGTAACTGGAGTAGTCGAAGTGAGTCTGCTTTGGTGAGTCAGACAAAGGCTGCAGATCATCAGGTCGGCGCCCAATCAGGGTCAGATCTGTGTGAGTGGTTCACGGGAACTTGGCTACCCCGAGGATGCTCGGATAATTAGACAGAGTCCCGCCTAGGAGGAATGCCCCTCCAGGAGCTGAAATCCTCTTATTCCAATTAACTCCACGTACCCTTGGTGAGGCGACGCTGTGTGGATTCGGGTGGCCAGTGGGAATTACAGATATCCACATCTGATAGTGGCTCAGCATGTTACTGTAATACTGTAATGTAACACTGAAATGTTACCGTTATGCTTTTCTGAAATCTACGACCACATGCAGATATTGTTGTCGGGCATCGGTGCAGCCAGACCGCAGTGGAGAAAAGTACGGCCTCATCTCAGATTTAACAAGAAGAGTCAAATCTCCTGTCCCAGGGAGGAGCAGCGCTGCTATAATTGGATGGTGCTTCAGTTCCTAAAGGCTACAGAATAGTTAGAGGTACCCGTTGGGTCCCAAATCCAAGGTTATATTCCTGCATACAGTACAGTACCACTGAAGAGTTTGCAAGCACCTACCCATAGAAATGGTTACTGTATCTGTACTATTCTGTGCATTTTACAATAACTAGAAAGACGTCTAAACCATAAAATAACATTATGGAATTGTGTACTGACCAAAAAATAATTACATTTAAAAAAAATAATTTGTTGGCTGGGCAGCTCTGTGCACTGTGACTCAGAAGGTTGTTGGTTCAGATCCCTGGGTCGGCAGAGTGATGCCACCATTGGGCCCTTGGGCAAGGCCCCTAACCCCAATTCCTCCAGGGACTGTCTGACCCTGCTGTCTCCTCTATGTCAGTTCCATCAGGTGGCCTCCTGGATGCTTTCCCATTTATTTGCCGAGCTCCCATTAACCACTTTTCCTTCACTCCCTTGGCCAAACTCCTCCCAAACTATCTCCTCTGGGTTTAGGTCAGGTGGCCAGGACATGTGATGCGACACTGTCGTTCTATCCTTCTCCTTTTTAGGGAGCTTGGCGTGTCCAGTGTTGTGGCTGGTATTGTATGTTTCAACCAAGTATAAGAAGTAAAATATGCGTTTGGAAGGGTGGGTGTGGCACGGGGGGGTGGGGGGGTCTATAACAAACTGTAGGTCCATTTCCAGAAATAAATTTTGTGGGCGGTCCGGCATTTTGCCAACTGCAGGAAATCAGGGCTGACGCAAATTTCGAAGGGAGATCAAACTTGCAATTTTACCACCTAGTTACGGTAATAAAAAATTATTCCTAGGTTGGATTCAAACCCATTATTTTACTACGTAGCTACATGCCTGCTTCACTTCAATCAATCCCACTAACAAGCTTTGATCTAAGCCCCTTATACCTGCAGTTTTCCAGCTTGTGTAGCCAGCTGCCCTTTATGCAGTATGAGCATGACTAAATGGTTAGCATTAGCCTTTCCACCGCGCAGGATTAAAAGCCTCTCATTCTGGCCTTTTGTATGTACAAATGTGATAGTGTTACCACAGCCTCCATCACACAATGGTTCTCCTTCCCGTAATTCATGTAGACGTTGCTCTGCGGGACGGCGAGCCTTACATCAGGTTAACCAGCCTTTCTGTCATCTTGCTCATTACAGTGTTTCTAAAGAGGAAGTATTACTGCCGAATTAAAATGGAGTGCTCTGCTGAAGGCAACTCCAAAACATTTTATAAAAATGATAAATGCATCAATGTCCTGCTTTGCGAGCTGCGACAACAATGGGAGCCATGTCACCGTCAGTCGTATTTTCACATCAACAGAATACATTTCTCTCCCAGCAATTGCTTAATTCAGCCACTGTCATTAAATGTCTGGTTCCATAATCCTTTTTGCCTGCAGTAACAGTAGTTAAGGCCTTAGTTCTGTGACATTTTCCTGACTTGAACCATGAAACATGGCTAACTGAGTAACAGCTTTACCCAAACATTTCCCTCTGAAAAGACCCCCAGGGTAAGGCACTGACAGTGCTACAATTCATTTCAGAGAGATAACTTTATGAATCGCCAGAAGAGCAACTTTTAGCACAATTTTACTTTGACCCATGGTAAACTGAGGTCTTTTCTCATACATTCCTATTGGTCAAAAAGGATCACATGGAGTGCATTGTGACGGGAGCAGCAAAGCTGTGACAAGTATGGAATCGTGTATGAAATCCTGTCAATTGTGCATTATGATTCAAATGACTGACCTCTTTTTTTAGTTAGGAACATTTTGTTCATTATGATGTAAGAAATCTGCCTAATAACAATAAAACAATATTTCCATTGTTGTGACTTGAGTCTGTGAGGTTTGGAATATGCCCTGCCTTACCCCCTAGCTGTCAGGATAGGCTCCAGACTCCTGCTACCCTGCATAGGACAAATGAGTAGGGATGGATGGATGGATGGAAATAACAGCTGACTTTGACCAGCATAAACAAAAGAAGCAGAGGTGCCCGCTATCCATCATAAACAGAAGGTTTGCTCTCATGTTTAACACTGAGGTATATTTCACAGATATCAGAACAGCTGGAACTCATGCCCATACCACAGTTTATACTCAGTGAGGGGGCAGCCACAGGTTAATACCTCACTTCAGAATCTAAAGTCAATTTTGGTTGAAACTTGGTCCCCTTGGTGCCCCTGCATGTCCCCATCTGCTTGGTGTCCCTGCATGTCCCCATCCCTGCATGTCCCTATCCCTGCATGTCCCCATCCTCTTGATGTCCCTGCATGTCCCCATCTGCTTCGTGTCCCTGCATGTTCCCATCCCTGCATGTCCCCATCTGCTTGGTGTCCCTGCATGTTCCCATCTGCTGGGTGTCCCTGCATGTTCCCATCCCTGCATGTCCCCATCCCCTTGGTGCCCCTGCATGTCCCCATCTGCTTGGTGTCCCTGCATGTCCCCATCCCTGCATGTCCCCATCCCCTTGGTGCCCCTGCATGTTCCCATCCCTGCATGTCCCCATCCCTTCATGTCCCCATCTGCTTGGTGTCCCTGCATGTCCCCATCCCTGCTTGTTCCCATCCCCTTG
>JAODKE010000015.1:10728049-10755543 GCA_026779605.1 Mormyrus hasselquistii
ATGGTTTACTTTTTTGCCGATTTAACCTAATTTAAAAAACTTTAATACTTCCGACAATGGACGTTTTGAAAAGAAGATTATGGATTTAGTCAGCATTTTTTTTCATGTTTCTAGAATAAGATTTCTGTGAGTTATGAACTGAAATACATAAGATATATACGCGGCATCGGCGACAATGCTGTCGACCCCAGAGGGTTAAAAGTGTTATTTTAATGAAAAAGAGGACAAAGAGTCAGAGAGAAGAAGCTGGTCCTCCTTACCTACAGTGCACAGAGATGGGCCCATCCTGGCCAAACTGCTCCTTTGTTTTGTGCACCTGACCGATGAAATCGATGAAGCCTTCACCTGATTTTGGAACTCCTTGCTCGGGCCAATCGGTGAACTGGAACTGTCTTACTGTTCGAGACTGTCCATCCTGCAAAGAAGAACCCAGGCCAAATGGGAAGCATTACTCCTGCCCTTCTGAGGAAGTTCAAACACTTGCTCTGAGCGCAAGTCAAACAGGAAGCAACCTGTGACAAATTGCCATTTGGAGAAATGTGCTGGTATATCTCGAGGTAGTCAAGGTTAGTACCGGTTGTTTACCCCACGTCTTAATGTCCAACTGATGGAATTATTGCCAAAAGAAATTACAAAGGTATGTGCAGTTATAAAATCCTTCTTGCAAATGAGATAGGTCAGGGAGCACTTTGATCTGGGGAAACTGTTCAGGAGAGATATGTCATTCTTCCACTGAATGTTTGCACCTAAATATTTGAGATAACATTCTTTTTTTTTCTTTCATGTGTGCAATTCGCAAGGTCCTTGCAATGAGTGTCTTTTAGGGAATGGTATTTCGGTAACGTAGCTTAACCGTGATAAAGAGAAATGTGTGTCATGAAGGGTTCTCTCTAACGTTTACTACAAAGGCAACGTCAACATCGCATGGAACTGTTAACCTTGGTGGAATTAAACCTACATGAGCCTCCTGCTGTCCCATACTGGGCTGAATTCAGCATTTACGATCAAGGCCTGCCACCAATTTATATTTGTTCCAAAGTTCAAATCGACAAACGGCAAATAGCTAACTGACTAGCAAAATTAATCAGCTGTTACTGGACACACTAAGCGTGCCCGAGCAAGCATGCCGGGGCACTCAGCATTCACAACAGGATCACCACATTAGTGCACGAGTAAAGCGCCAGCAGCAGATAAGCCCGGCTGATCTTTCATCTTCTTCCCTCTAAATGTACAACGAAGCAGAGCTGTAATGGTGAGACCGAGGAGATCAATGTAATCGAAGGGTTAACCCTTTTCGACCACACATGCTATGGTAAAAACGTGAGTCATTTGTCCAGGAACAGTAAACTCACTTTGCTAGTAATGAAATTAAATTCTTGTGCCACGCAATGTTGATACCATGTAAGTCTTCATTTAGGTGCACTACAGTCCTTAAACATAATTTAATCGACAAAATAATTAATCAATAAATGGTAAAACCAATTAATCAATCAACCAATGACTAAGAAGCCTTACAAGTCATCAGTCTCGTGATTGATCGGTAATATGGAGAATTTGTGCGTCAGTTTTTCATTGGCTGAGGCGGAATCGCAGGCCTCACCCTGGCATCCGTCACTTTGAATTCCCTTAGTATGTATTGTGGCATGTTGTATTCCGCCATGGGGTCCACGACAAAGTACTGGTACCGCGCGGATCTCTCTGCGGGCCAGTATTGGTGGCATTTTTCCTGCAAGAAACCAGAAGCACCATGGGAAATGGGTCTCCATCAGTCTCCCGTCTCTGCTCCAAATCCACGCCATTAATTCTGGGCCGCATGGTCCTCTGCTCTTCATGTCACTTACGGTAGTCAACAGAACTTTTTCTCATTGACACTGACACTCTTTCTTTGTTATTTCCCCAATAATTATGATTCTCCCAGCACTCACGCGGCCCATCTCGCGAAGCTTGGTCAGCATGACTACAATGGTGGAGTTGTGTTCCCACAACATCCGCCAGAAGTCCTCCGTGGTTTCTGCCAAGGGCCCTTGTGTGGCGATGTAGGCTTTCTGCTGTCTGCAGCAGGACCAGAAAAAGAAGAAGAAAAAAACCTTTAAACTACAATTACAAATAATTTTTTTGAATCCCCAGAAAGAATGCTTTTATCATCCTAAAGGTAGCTAATTACCTGATTGCCGGCGGCAAAGGTTTCCTCCAAAAATGGGATTTTCAGCAGACCTTTGTATAGTTAATACGCTTTTATCATATAAAATGGCATTGCACCTTTCAGTTATCTGCTACAGTGTTGCTGGGATTGTGGGTGGAGTTGGTGGGGGCAAGGGGTGGATGATCTGGGTTGGATCGCATGCAGAACAGAGAAATAAATTCTGTGCATGTGAATAGGCAAGAACTGTACCGTGATATACACATTGAATATATGAAATTTAGCATGGTACTTTGCATTTAATTACGGTTATCTTGTAGCTGGCTGTCATTATTCTCGGTGCAAAGTGACCTTAATCAGCAGTTCGGAAGGACAGTGATGTAGAGATCAGGTGCAGGACAGGTGACTTCGGCACACGGTCTCGGTTTTTTTCAGCCAATGATGATATCATGTGACTTTTTGTGTGTGATTTTTGAATGAGAAATTGTTAAAAAAAAAAAAAAAGCAGCCCAATTTTAAAGAATTTCGATTCTCAAGTCAATAATTGTCCTGAAGTGTCTGTATGTGTGCCAGTGCATGCGCAGATAGGTAGGTGTCTGTGTGCGCTCATGTGTGAGTGACTGCAATAAAACGAGGGGGGGGGGGCATTTATTTATCAATCAATATTTACCAATCAATATGATTTATCAATATTTGTGAGTTTTCGGTGCAATTCATTTAAAAACCACATACTACATTAGGAAACTAAGGCCTGCAGATTTAATGACGTGAGACATGGTTGAGGATTTGCCTTCATATTCTGCAGAGAAACATCGTCTGTCAGTCTGTGTACCTGGGCCTGCTGTTCGGTGACTGATCAGGAACTGTGCGCACGTTCATCTGGAGACTGACACAGCTGCGGACTCTGAGCCCGACGAAACGAACATGTGCTTTTAAAATACACCACGGGGTTATTAGCGGCTGCCGGAGGCATCGATCAGAAAAACAGCTGAGAAGTCAAGCGAAGGAGGAGCAGTGGGAACGTACCTGTATCCATCTATGAAACTGGCATTGATGTAGTCGGAGCCTTCCACCCCCCGGATGGGCTGCAGACACACTCGCGTGGACTCGTATGGCATTATGTTGACGAGGCGATTCTTGAACTTGTTGCAGGGAAGATTGGCGCTGATGAATCTAGACGTGTGAGCCTTAGTGTTGGCTAAACGCTGCGATGGGGTGGGGAGGACGTCACAGGAGGGGGAGGGGCAAAATACACAGAGACACAGTTAGTTGCTACGCTTTCGCGATGCTGAAGCACGTGGGCGACACGCGTAACTGCCGTGAAGACGGGGAGAGCGTGCGGAGACGTCACGGAGCCGCCAGAGGAATCACCAGTGCAGATTATACTGCGTAGTGACGCTGCAAACGTGAGACGATGGGATATTATTCCAGTGCCTCGTCAGTCCACTGGGGAGAAAATCTACCACAAATAAAGACGCTGCTGTGAAAGGACCGACTGTGATGTAAGTGGCGCCTCTCCCACTTAATGCAGACTGAGGGTCAGAAATGGCCTCACAGCAGCAAGGCCGAGAAAAGGCGGCAACCGAACAGCAAAATGTAACGCTCTCCTGAAAATAAGGGACCGGGTTCTGCGGCCGGCACGGTTCCGACGAACGAGGAAATGGGATGTGGGGAACATGGGGTTTTCACATAAATAACCAGCAGGAGGAGCAGAGTGGGAAAAATGCGACAGGACCGCAAACGTGGCCAGTCGAGCTCAGCACCAGTATCTGACTGCTTCGTTTCTCTTTGGACTCTATCAAATAAATAAATAAATGTGTGTGTTGGTGGGGGGGGGGGGGGGGCAGGGACTCTGCTGAATAGCAGTAGATGGACCCAAAGTAATATCTGTCAGGGTGCAGTCGCAGTGCCTCTTACTGCTGTAGCGGATTGGAGTATGTCATTTTTGTGCTGGTTTAAGTGCACTTGGACTCCTAGGACCTGTCCATTACTGTGAACTCCCCAAGTGCCCCTGACCGCTTCCGTTCTGGAATCGTCGTGCCCCAGGTCATCCGCGCAGAGAGAGAGAGGAGAGGTGCGGGCCGGCGTGACCGAGACGAGGCGCCTACCTTGAACTCCAGCTCCATCCCGGTGACATTCTCCCCGGACTCGATCTGCGTCAGCTTCTGGATGTAGGCGTAGAGGTTGCGAGCTGGCACCTCGGTGTTGCCGCACGTCACCGCCTCCTGCAGGGCATCGTGGATGAAGACGTACTGGTCCTCCGTCTGCACCATGTAATTCCTCTGGGCTCTCATGAGAGTGACGTGGCCGTAGATGTCCACGGTCTTCTCATGCTTTATCCGCTCCAGCATGGCGTCGATGACGATGAAGCAGCCTGTCCTACCCACGCCGGCGCTGCAAGAGTGAACAGTGAGCTGCCCGTTTATCCATAATTACCTTTTACCATGCAGAGGAAAATAAAGATAGATAATTTATTTTAACACGCTGCACATTACAGCAGATGCCCTATGCTTACAGAGGAATAAACGGTACTTTATTTCTCTCAAAAGAACAGCCAGAGAAGGACATTATCATGCTAAATCTAGAGTAAAGAAGCAGGGGACATAGTGATGGATGACCTCCACTATGGTACATTGCTACTTTTTATCAAGGTAAGGGATCATTAAATGGAAATAGATCGCAAGTACAAAAAAAAAAGTACTAATGTTCAAAATCAGAGACTAAATGGGAACCTTTAATGAGTTCTAGACCTTTATCATACTGTTATGTCACCCCGCCCAGCTCAGGCTGGCTGACTTGGATGTCTGGTGTTTGGCTCTAGCGGTGCGGGGAGTCAGCTTGTTTAGAACACGCCGGCACATCACATGGAAACTTACTTTTCCATCCCTGAGATGTTACATCTCCATTTTAATTGGTTTCACGGGGAACACGTAATCAGGAAGCCTGATCGGGGAGCGGTTTGAGGGGACACGCGTAATCAGGAAGCCTGATCGGGGAGCGGTTTGAGGGGACACACGTAATCAGGAAGCCTGATTGGGGAGCGGTTTGAGGGGACACGCGTAATCAGGAAGCCTGATCGGGGAGCGGTTTGAGGGGACACACGTAGCCGCTCCCTTAGTAAGCTCTGCTCTCGGAGCTACAGATCTCGCGCTGTCACTGCCTAGATGTTAGGCCGGCTTTTAAAATTAAATTGGTTGCTCATTGCGCTAGAAGAACACGGCCGCGAGGTGCTCTCTTGACGTTCTCTCGCACGCGGCATTTGTTTTACATTTACCAGACAGCGGTAGGGTGGTTCTCCCGGGGCGACGTCTGCTTAACGTCCTGCGACGTGACGCAAGCCGGCCGTTGGATGAAAATAAAGACACATGCGGGAGCCACTCCATGCCGGAAGCTTCCACGTGTTTCGCGTTTAAGGGGGACCCCTGACTGCTTCAACTCGGCACTGAGCCCCCCACCCCCAGACCACGCTGGAGCTAAATCCACCGTTGGGTCATGTGCAGGTTTACAGGACCTGCTGGTTCACTGCCGCAGAGCTCAGTCTACACTCAGGAGTCAGAATCGCAGAAACAACGACTCAGGAATAATGAATTCCGGTGAAAACAAAGAAAAATCGAAGAATACACTTTTGGATTGAGTCCTAACATTAATGTAGCCACTATCTGACTATCCGACTTGCCCAAGTGCAAATAGGAGAATTCTCAGCTACTCTGATGAGAATGGGATTCAAACCAATGACAACCTGATCACAGGCGCACAGAAGCCCAATTCGCTAAGCCACACATCACCCCCATATACAAGTCAATAAATGAAGTCATCACTCAATGAGTCTAGACTGCTTTGCATGATTGAAGAAAATGCATCATGCAGGTATGTCTGCATATGTCAGTGCAGGTATTGGTGTTATGTTTTTTGCTGGGCACCATGTGGTTGTTGGTTCAAACATGACAAGAGCCAAGCGGGGACCATGTGACAAGTGGCAAGGCTACAGGGGCTGTGAGTTTATTGGAGGAGATAACATTGCTACAGGTCAGGCTTCAGGTCAGGCTTCAGGTCAGGCTTCAGGTCAGACATCAGGTCAGACATCAGGTCAGGCTTCAGGTCAGGCTTCAGGTCAGACATCAGGTCAGGCTTCAGGTCAGACTTCAGATCAGACTTCAGGTCAGACTTCAGGTCAGGCTTCAGGTCAGACATCAGGTCAGGCATCAGGTCAGGCTTCAGGTCAGGCTTCAGGTCAGGCTTCAGACTTGGGTGACTTCTGATTTTTCCTACCATCATACCTTCCAGTTGTTATACCATGATATATTTTGATAGTATTTTCAAAAGAAATGTTAGTCTGTTATTTTGAAATCTTGCCATTTTAATCCTAATCACAAAATTTGCGGGAGGGAGACAAAAAGTGGGGAGGGGAGGCCATTTTATCACCAAGATTTCAACAGATTTCAAAATACAGCAGTATGCCCAAAATTATAAATACCGCGGTTTACCCAAAATACCAGGGTATTCCATATTCCGTTATTACCACCCAAGCCATGCCATGGTGCATCAGGGTCACACAGAGGAGGTGTACTCTAATATAAGGGGGTCTTACTGGCCCCTTCGCCCCCCCATTCTGTTCCTCTGAAGTATGTGCAAGCGAGACCAGAAAACACCAAGCTCCGTCCCGTAGGAAGGTCATAAAATTATGTTCAGACTTGCCGCAGATGGCCGAATTCCTTTCCTGTGCAGTAACTCTCCTCCACACTTCATCACAAACAGCTGTTCACTCAGGGGGGGTCACCTGATTACCTATGCCAGAACCGGCCCGGCTTACAGGTCTCAAGTCATACTGTGATGAACGCCCATATTAATACAAGAACATCAAAAAATAAATAGAATGCCACTTCCCTTACAGGACAGGTGGATTACAAGCACATATGCCAAGATCATGTGGAAGAGAGACAAGGACATTGATAAATAGATCACAGTGCGCATCTAGATTAGTGCATCTTGGACATTCCAAGAAAGATTGTTTCATTTAATAGTTCAAAAGCAGGTTCTGTTGGCGGCTGCTCATTGACCAGAGTCTTCAGTAGCTATTCTGCCACATTCTACTAACCTCACGAGGAACTGCTTATGTTTTAAAACATGGTAAGATACTGAGCCTGGAGACAGCAAAGTGTGTGTGATCAACAACCCTGAGTAGCGCGTGGGACAGTGGGGACCATGTGTGGTCACGTAGTCCTCCAGTCTCGGCGGGGATCTCGATTTAACCGATGACTTCTGCGTGTAGGAGAGAGTTCCCCTCATAAATAAAATATCTCCCAGTCCAAAGCTGGTTTATTCCCACAAACTGCTCCATGAGCAGCCAGTCGTCGTCTCCTTTGCCAATTTAGTCGTTCTCTGATCCTTCCGGTTTCAGTTCAGAAGGTTTGAGTGTGCACACTGACACCAGGAACAGACCCATTTTATGCCCTCACCTCACCCCAGACACACCGTCTTATGTTTGCTAAGTAAAACCTGCCACTCAATGGCAATGGAGCACCGTTCGATATTTACAGTCACTGAAGTGGTCCGGTGAAAAAAACTTACTACGTTTGGGTTCAATACAAGGTTCTAGAAAAGGTAAACAGTGCATCAGAATTCAAGATCTGAATTCAACCTGACCTCCCTGTGTAAACACTGAATATAACAAGAAGAGGGCTTTCATTCAAAGGCCTGCTGTTGTGGGTAAATCATGGGAGGAGGCCTGCCAAGAAAGCCTCTTGCTCAGATATAAGGTATATGGCCAAAAGTATGCGGACACCAGCTTGTCTAACATTCTAAAATCAAGGGGTTTGATGAAGCTGGTTCACTAGTCTTCTGGAAAGGCTTTTCAGGAGATGGTGTGGGGATATACAAATGTAGAATATATATTTGTTTCACCTCAATTATGACACAAGGTTTCATTTCCATCTGTAAGAATCGCAGCAGATAGACGTAGAACCTAACACACGCTAGAGATGTCATCAAACACAATTCCCGCCGGCAGCCTCTCCATCAGGCCCCGCAAACCGCGTTATATAATGCTGGATGTTGAAATGCTGCTTTTAACAGTCAGCCCATTAAAAAGTTCCTGTTAATAACAGTAATTAGCAGCTGAGAGGTTGTAGAAAATGCGGTGGCAGGAAGATACGGATGTCGACTGGTACCGTTTTAGCGGTGCCCCTGGGTGCTACACGCCACTCGTTGCACCTCTGTAGACCCAGGAGTGCTATGTGTGAAGGGATGACTGTTTAACAAAACTCGCTAAGTAACATTGCTTAATGAACTGTCACTGGCAATGTAGAATTGCTGTATAGGGACAGCATGGAACACCTTTATGAAACATTGTATACAGCCAGCTTTCCATACAGGAAATGCGTGTACGGTACAACAAATGCCACAAAGAGTTCATGACAAACAGATCCTGCTTGGCTGCTCCCTTTCTAAGAAGATAAACACATTTATGAAAAACACAAGCTTCCGCCGACTGCTTAGTTAGCTAATTAATCATTTACTGACTGTTAAATATGAGGTACAATGCACTCTCTTCTTCAAAACTGATCCGGAATTGTAGACTTTGTCCCAATGAACGTAACAAAACATGATGAGAGGGTCAAACTGGAGCGGCGATAAGTCAGACGTTTCTGCAATCGTGTTAAATTTCGGTGGAATATGTGGAGAAAAGCGGCTCCTTTAAACGGACGGCGGATGAAGTGATTTTAAGCTCCGCCGCCGTTTATCTGATGCGAGGGAAGGGAATTAAAACTTCCAATCTGCAGTGTGACATTAATTCCCGCATTCGGTGCGGGCGCAGAAACCGGGATTTTCAATTTAAACTGATTCCGCTGCTAGCTCTAATTAACTTCTGCACGTGGTAATTCAATTCTTTGGTAATCCCCCTTTCACACTTTCCTGGGCAAGTTTTGCAGTCTCTGCCCGTAAGACGTGGGCGCTTTGTTGACTGTCTGCTGGGAAAAGCCTACCTCTCCTGTTCCGCTCCCGCCGCACTGCTGGGATTCGAGCTGTTTATGTCTTTTACTCCACTAAGTACGGTCTCTTTATGTATTTTAGATATAATTACCCCAGGGCATTTATCACTGTTGGTGTGAGACACCCCACACGCACGATGAAGAGGCGAGGCGGCAGCGAGTCGACAGAGAGAGAGATGCAGTTATCAGGCAGACGGGTGGGACCACATCCTGGGCTGCTGTCTAGCAAACGCCCAGTAGGATAATACCAAGTACATGATGCGCCGCCCAAAAGCATTACATCACTCAGCAGCTCGGCACTTCGGATTTTCACTGAAAATTCCAGAATGCCTATGCATACAAAAGTACAAGAGCAATTCCCTCTCGGAACTAATGAAGCAATTCAGGTTAATCACCTTGAACGAGAGTGCTATCGCCGTCCTTGCGCTAGGGCATCGAGCACGTTTGGTAATGGCTAAGACCATCCAAGGACGTGACTCAGAAACCCTCTTTGCACCAGTGCAGAACCAGTAGACCAGCCCCCCCCCCCCACTGCGGCATGTCAAGGTCACCGTGCCCCAGTCCCGCTTGCTCACCTGCAGTGCACCACCATGGGCCCTGCGTCAGGCGGGTTGCAGGCCTTCACCCTCCTCAGGAAGGCCAGGAAGGGAGTGGGATGCTCAGGTACCCCATGGTCGGGCCAGGCTGTGAACTGGAAATGCCTCACCTCTCGCTTCTCACTGGAGCCATTCTGTCAAGAGAGGAACATATTTTATATTTATTTAGAAGCTACTTATATCCAAGGCGAGTACAAATGGCCCTTGGAGTAATTAGGGGATATGAGTCTTGCTCAAGGGCTCAGTGGTGAAATCATTCTGTCAATCATGGGATTTGATCCCACCACCTGCCGGTCACAAGCACACTGAAGTACACACCGCCCCCCCAACACAGCTGACAGGCGAGGGCCGCTCCTCTGGGCGGACGGGCGGACACAGGTGAAGGGGAAGTATTAATGCCACAGCTACCGCACACTAACCCGGCTGAGGATCCAGAATGATGTCATTAAAAAGGAAATGCCAAAATGAATAAAACTGCTGCGATTCAGACGCTGCACTCAGCAGCTCTTGCCACACATCGCGGCCGGGCGCTTACTTTATAAAGTGCGAACGTCCTGACGCAGTATGCGGCCAGCTCCACCGTATCCAGCAGGGTCACCTGGATCAGCCCGTAAGTCTCCGTGCCCCTCGTGGGCCAGTACTGGTCACATTTCACCTGAAAAAGAAACTTTCAGTGAGAAAAAGAACCAAAAAAAAAATACACGCACAGCAATGCAATGAAAATTTATGAGCCGTTCCATTTGGAAATAGAAAATAAAGCCCATTGCGGATTAACTCATTTTATCTACAGTTCTGTAAATCAAGCTGAAAAGACACTGCTTTTAACCAAAGTATGGAAAATTCCTGTGCGAGAAAAAGGGGACCTGCTAATGCCTGACACTATATTCTGCTGATTTATACAATTTCACAGAAGAGGAATCAGTTTATAACTTTCCACTGATCTACAGACAGCGTTATATATACTGGCGTGACAGACTCTATAATTACAATCTCTACTGCGGCATTGCAAACTTGGTAAGAGATGCAGGTTTATTGTCATTACTCTGCTTTGTTACCAGCGGTAAACATTGCTCCACCGCAGAATTACTTTTTTTTTCCCCCAGCACCAAACAGAAATGAACAAACGATTTGGGTAAATAACAGACGGCATGAGGAAGCATCGAACCTCGACAAACATACTCAAACTTTAAATCCTGCACTTGGGGATAAGGGTCAAATGAGGTATGCTAAAGTTAAACATACTGTAAACTTAAATGAGACAACCCATAGTGTATATGGTAACTTTACGATAACTGTGTCATCTTTATGAGACGCAGGCAGCAAACTATGCTCCTTAAAGAATTTTCTCTAGTTTATATAAAAATAAATTTCACTTTACAGAACTTGAAAAACTGTCAACGGTTGACTTGTTTCTGTTTGTAAGTAAACACTATAAACAAACAAGTTTAAACGGCAAATTTGTCTGAACAATAGACCAATAATAGACCTGATCAAGTAAATTTAAACACTACCTTCTTAAATTCCCACAAACAGGAACAAGAAGATGCAGCCAAAAAATAACCAACAAGCAAAGCAAAGCATGAAAGCATCTGCTTTCAAATCAGACTCCATCAGCTGTTCCATTGTGCCTTGTCTTGTTTTTCATAAATCTATTCCATATTATCATATAAAACAAAAATACAAAATAACTATCACGAGATTAATTTGGAGAGGAACAAAAACCATTTCAGTCCACTGTGATTATCTTAGCTAATCGCAAAAGAAATATTAATTTGGATCGCTGATTTGGCCTCTGCTTAACAATGCCACTTGTAATTAAAAATTCAGAGCTATTCTTACACAACAGAATAAGAGAGACAACAAGGAACTTGCATTCTTTACTGCATCATGCATTTGCTGTTTAACACGAGTAGTGCTGGTGTTTGATTATTCCAGACAGCACATTTATGCAGATCTAGATTCTGTGTATAGAGTGGCAACCATTACCATTTAGCATGTAGCATGTGAGAAGTGTCGGGTGAAGATAGTTGGATGACATGCTCCGTGATTTAACCTTGGCATTCTCTTGGCAAATGGTTAATTCTGGCATGAAGTGAAAGTGAATGAGCCAGGAGACCATGCGACACATTATGAATAGCGCTTCATTGGCTAAGCGGGATTGGCAGGGGGTGAGGGGGGGCGATGGCGAGCGAACGACGCCCAGCGACACAAGATGAGGGATGTCTTGCCTTGGAGAAGAAATAAGAGGGCATCTGAAGGAAAAATGACGAACAAATGCAAAACAAAACATAAACATAATCATTGAGCTGGTTAAGGAAGCAAGAAACTTCCGGAACATGTTCGGTAGTCTAAAGAGTGAGCCTACATTTAAACAAACTCTACCCACAATGCATCTGTGAAGATAAAGAATATTTAGGATCATAACAGAGTAGAGATTCTTGTGAAAATAGTACATATAATAATTAAATGTAAATGTTTAATTAAGCTAAGCTTAACACTGCTGCCTTATATTTCCAAGATTGGTGGTTTGAATCCTGCTGCAGTCTGCATGTTCTGGGTGTGTGCAGTTTGAATGTTTTGGGTGTGCATATTCCGGGTGTATGCAGTTTGAATGTTTTGGGTACGTGCAGTGTGCATGTTCTGGGTGTGTGCAGTTTGAATGTTTTTGGTACGTGCAGTGTGCATGTTCTGGGTGTGTGCAGTTTGAATGTTTTGGGTACGTGCAGTGTGCATGTTCTGGGTGTGTGCAGTTTGAATGTTTTGGGTGTGCATGTTCTGGGTGTATGCAGTTTGAATGTTTTGGGTGTGCATGTTCTGGGTGTATGCAGTTTGAATGTTTTGGGTACGTGCAGTGTGCATGTTCTGCGTGTGTGCAGTGTGCATGTTCTGGGTGTGTGCAGTTTGTATGCTCGTGGTGTGAGCAGTGTAACCTCGGCTTCCTCACACTGTCCAGTGACATACAAATCAAAATGGCTTCTGCTGACATATCTGCTATTCCTGTTTCTATATATGCCCTGTGATGGGCTGGCATCCCACTCAGGGGGTGCCCCTGCTGCGTGCTCTGTGATGCCTATGATAGGCTCCAGGCCCCTCCCCATGGCTCGGTACTGGACGTGATTGGATGATGGATCTCCCTCCCCTCTCTAACATGAATTCTGCATCAACCCCGGGTCCCCTCTGCATTCCCTAGGCAACAGAGCATATGTCGTGTCGGTATCAGACATATGCCTCCCGTCTCTCAAACCAAGTCCAGTGAACTAATAACAGGTGCGTACAGACCAAACCGATTCCCTCAACCCCAACTTGTCTCTTGCCCATAGTCATGAAGATCAAGCATTCATTAATCATCCACCATTTCCCCCCCCTAATTCATAGTTCCCCATAACTTCTCGGTATCTGTTAAATGCAGTTTTCAGGAGCTGGTAAAATGTGCCCACCCTTGATCTCTCCTCCAGTTTCGTCATCATGACAATACTGCCACTGCGCTGCTCCCAGATCATCCTCCAGAAGTCGCCGAAGGTCTCCGGCAAGGCCCCCTGGGTGGCGATGTAGGCGTTTTGCCGTCTGTACCCATCGATGTAGTTGGAATTGATGTAGTCGCTTCCGGGAATGCCTGGAATAACAAAGACAAGGGTCAGTTCTGCCTGCGGAAGGTATTTGCCATGTTTTGACTCTGTAAACTGACGTCCTGGAGAGAGAGAGAGAGAGAGAGAGAGAGAGAGAGAGACAAACAAAGAAGAGAGAGATAAAAAGAGGGACTCTGGCTGGACAGGGGTCTGTTATAGCGGGACAGCCCTTGGCGATCACCGGCCCCATCTCGCACCACCTTTTCACATCTTTAACTTTCAGCAGCATGAACCAGAGAGCTAGCTCCTGAGGACTGGCCAAAGCACAGTTCTCATGTCGGATTTCACAAGACCTTTTCTTCATCGCCACACTGCTGTTTGAGAGTCTAATAACGCAACAAAATAACAACCGGCTGCTGGCGCGTTCTTGGGTACGCGAAGGTAATGGAAAAACATAGTTGGAAGCCGTTGAACAGAGGAACTCACAATAATTACATTAAGTATATTTTACTCAGCTCCACAGGAACACAGCAGTGATCCTCAGGAAACCTTTTGCGTCTTGTCTATTTCCCCCCCTTTTTTGACGTGGTGGGGGCCCTCCCCCGCTGGGACGGAGCTTGGAGCAGCCTGACAGCTAGTGACTGTGCTACAATGGACAGCTGCGAGCGCTGGCCAGGCATGGTCCGTGGAGATAAGCCCAGTCCGCATCCACATGGCTCTCACGTCAGGCCCCTCACGCGAGGAACGCCGCACACACCCTTATTCAATCCCTCTGGGTCTTTATGTGTGTGTTTTAATTCTCGCTGGCTGTGTTTCAGCATACGACTCCAGACGGGCCGTCTGTCGCACCCGTGAGGACAGCTATGCTGGGGCCCTTCGATGAAAGAGAAACCAAACACTAGGGTGTAAAGTGAAACAAAGATGCCCGACACCTGTTCAGGGTGTGTTTCTAAAACTACCCTTAATAACCCAGCTGTCATCTAGGACTTGTGCAAAAGTGTCATATTAAGTCAAATCAATTAGTCCCTCTGCTGCCTGTATACATTCCAATATTTATAAGTCAAATTAGATACAAAAGCCTATTCTAGACATCAAAATGCATTGAAACCACAGTATCCTTCTACAGAATTTAATTGTTGGATGAAATGACTGAGACTGGGTGAGCTGTCTAGGATTATGTAGTGTAAATTGCTGTTACTTTTAACATAAAACAGAGTAAGCGCCTTCAACTTTAAACTTTAACCCAGAGCAAACAAAAACAAACGCTGGCCAGTCACACACGGGGCGGCAGCCATTGTAAAAGCAGCTGCTAGGAGCTGTATTGAACTTCAGCTTTTATATTGACAGACTAAACATCGCTATCAACAGAGATCTGAAAGGTCTTGGCCTGAACAGCTTTACTTTTGTTTTCTTAATTCTATATTCAAAGGGGTGTACATTTTAGAGAACTGCATGCAATATTACCTGATGCCTCTAAATAAATTTGTGAAATAAATGTCCTGGACTCTATCCCGCGGCGCAGCGCTGGGGTAAAACATGGATGGGATGTCTGCCTGTTGCACAGCACACACACAATTCAGAGATGCCGACGGGCCTGTCTGCACGTGCTCGGGACCGTGAGAGGAAACTGTTCTATTGTACTTTTTCAAGTTGTCAGTGTCAGCACCTGTTTTGTCCCAGTCTTCCATCTTCTCCCCGTTTGGCCAGCAGGTGTCACTGGCCATCCTGTCTTCCCTGTTGTTCTAGTCTGTAGTGTTTCCCCTCCTCCCCATCCACCTGTAAACCCCTCTTTTGTGTGTTCGAATCCCACTTCTGTTTCTGTATTTTGTTCCCTAGTCTATCAGTTTTTCTAATTCCTGTGTCTTGTGATTTGTATTTGGTTTCATGCTTCGTGCCCGTGCCTGTGTTTTTTACCTGTCTGTTATTTCCCTAGTGTAGATCCCGTTTCCTTGTTTCTGTCAGTGTCTTAGTTTTCTCTTCTGAGCCCCTTGATTTAATTATTAGTTTAATCTGTGGCCTGTTTTCCCAACCCTTGTTAATTAGTCTCACCTGTCCTGTGTTAGTCTTTTTACCCCTGTGTATTTACAAGTCCCTGCCTCTGCCCCAGCTAGCTGTCATACCTTGAATGTCATTCCTGTGCACTTGTTTTTCAGGAAATCGAATTGAAGATTGTGGTTTTGAGTTAACAGCGGTGCAGTGACCTGAAGGAAACCCACATATTATGGAGAGAACATGCAAGCTCTAAACACACGCACTGGTTGGGCTGAGATTTGATCTCCTGACCCTGGAGGTGTGAGGCCACAGTCCCCCACCCCTCCCTAATATACCTTGCTAAAGCTCAGCATGGGCTAATTAAGGTATAGTTTTGGAAGGGAGCCACACCAAGCACCAATTAGAAGGCAGGAGATGGCTCCTCCCATCTGGGAAAAGTTGAGAGGGGGCAACGACGGCGTTCATAGGGATGCAAACCGGAAATTAATCATTAGAACTTATTTCAGACGGGTGAATTCTTAGAGCGGATAGGCAGACAATCCCGGTGGCTGAGGGAAATGGGAATCTGTCGAAGTGTCTGGAATGTAAACAACGGGGTCCCTGCAGTGAGTGCCAACTGCTTTGTCACACACGACGGAGGAGGTGCGGGCAGGCTGGGCATGGGCTTTACGCCGAGTTAATGGAATTCATCAGCTTTTCCTGGCTTTCCTTCGCCACGGAGAAACAGAAAAGGGCCTCAGCATCTGCTTCCCCGGCGCCCCCCCCCCGACGCTGAATTTGTTTTAGAGCAGAATTTCTCCATCTGCCAGCCCTCAGCCAAGAAACATCAGCGCTCGGCCGCTATCTGCCTTAAACAGACGCGACTCCTTTTCGGTAAGATGCTGTGTGGGAGCAGAAGCGGCCGGGGGGGTTAGACGTAAACGTGGCAAACGACAGCGAAGCCGTCAAGGGCGGCCGCTGCTCTCTGCGTCACGCGTACACGGCAAAATGGGTCCCATCTGTTCCTGCTTTTCGCAAGCAAACCCCCAAAAGGCAAGAGGGAATAACACACACACACACACACACGGGAAAAACCCATAAGGGTGAAGCTGCACCAATGCGAACGAACGCAGCAACCCTTTATAGCCGCGGTGTCTAGTCCCTAGTGTCTAGTATTTTTGATAAAACCAACCTGCTGCTTTATTGCACAATATTCATTTTCACAAGATTTTATTCTATTTTTATGTACTTATTTATTATCTATGCATGTATATAATCTATTGTCTTGATTTGTCCTTGATTGTTTTGCTTAAAACCATAAAGTAAATGTATATCCAAAATTCCATTATTTTGGGAGCATGAGAAACAGATTTTCTTAGAAACTGTTTCACGAAATAAACCTAAAATAACGTAATGTGACACCGTTAGCACCATGAATGGAATCGTATTTTTAAACAGCCATCAGTGCAAGGATTAATGTTTTAAATGGATTCCTATCAGTGAGGCAAACATGTCATTGTCGACAATATCTTGATTTATATCCATAAGTAACAATTATGCTAGTTAGTCAGCTATCAAATTATCGAAATTAAGTTGTTAACATTGTGCAACTGTGAAAGACGCAGGAAACGACCATCATGAACACACGTGTTGACTAGTACAATAGACTTCATAAAACATCTTTTCACTGGGCAAATAGACGTCAAACCCTATCGATAGACAGGAAAATGGGCATATTCCATCTATAGTGAAACAATCAGCAAAAAGTGGATGTACGTGATTTTCATCGAACAGAGACGGCAGGTAAAAGCACTCGGTGATAAATAAACTATTCTGATTCTTAAACTCAATCTTAATCACATTTTTTCTTCATCCTTGAGACAATAGTGGGATATTGATACATTTCTGACCGAGGCCTGCTTTGTGCTGCAGTCCCGGGTCTTTTCAGCAAGCAGCAAAAACCATTTTGGTGGACGGAAAAAAAAATTGTTATTGGCAGTTAGAAATCAAAGTTGTTCTGGTGGCGTGACGTGTGGCCGTCTGTGACAGCAGCGCCGGCCGCCCGAAGCAGCGGCCTTATGCGGTTCTTAAGGGGAAAAAAATGAGGCATTCTACCCCAGCGACCAGGTCACGACAACGGTGTCAATATCCCCGATGGGGCTCAGAGCAGGTCAGCTGACTCACTCCTAAGAAGGAGAGTGAGGTTTTCGATGACAGACCGAGAGGATCTTATTCCATTCAGTGTCAGGGGCCGTCAGGGGAGACTTGATTAAGGTATTAGACATCGGGATATTAGAAGAAATGAATAAGTTTGACCCCAGCCATTACTCCTGTATAAATAACCTAGTGGGACACTTGTAAAATAGCACTGGGTGAGATGGAAGTATGCTGAGTCCTTATGAGAGGAATCGCCTGTGCGTAGGATGGCTAGAGATCAGCGGGCATAAATGACATGTGAGTGTGAAACAGCTGTGAGCGTGTCTCTAAAAGTCAGGAGGCGGAAAAGCAGCGGGAACGACGGAGCTGATCCCCGCGGCGCCGCATCTGCAGTCTTACCCTCGATGGCGCTGAGCAGCACCCGCGAGTGGTCGTAGGCGATGACGTTGGCGTATCTGTTCTTTGGCTTGTTGACCTCCAGGTTGGAATGTTCCCAGGTGAACTGCTGGCCTGGATCGACGGACTGGGGACGGAGTGGGAGAGGAGATGAGGGGCGATCAGCGCAAGGGCTTTTCAAAGCCGGGCCTGCGGAGTGGCCTCCTCTCATCTGTACCCTCCCTGAGTGCAGATCTCTTCTCCCATGGTTAAGATTAACATTACTAATTACCTAATTTCCCTTATAGCCCTGCCGCCGGTATAAGCAGCGGCACCATCAAAGAGGACTCCTAATTAAAACTGCAGATATTTCTTTGACTCCCCAGAAATGGCTAACCCTATCCGCAGGCCCCTTTTACTTCACGTTCACCGATGTTTCAAACGGTTTGCCGGAGAGTTTGCTGCGGCATCAGCATGAATGGCATTTCACATAACCACTGTTAAATTTAGCTCCTGCGATGCGCCTGTCACATTCTGTAGCCTCGATTCCCCTTGAAAGCTGAAAAAATCATCTATCGTTTCTGCAGCCGAGGATCGTTCCGCGGTAGGTTTTCTGCCTGATGGTAAAAGGGGCAGGACTTTAATGATAATAAATGAATCTGCATCTTCTCCTTTTTTCGTTACCTCCTCCCATGATTTGGGAGTCCTGAAAACACTGGCAGTAAAAGTCTGAGAAAGCCAAGAATGACCTCATCCGGATCTCATGGCCGCAGAATACCAAGCTCTCATAAGGCCAAGTCCAAATCCCGGCAGGTAACGGGTGCTATCCGTGTAACCGTCACGCCGCATGCGCCGGCGGAATGCCATTTTCATGCATTAACATTTACCGTTTAATAAATAATAATGCCAAAATGTCAGCTTTTATGTGTCCCTAGATAATCTGTTTAGATTGAATAATTAAGACTCTTACCATAGGAAGAAAGACATTAGGCTTTAACGAATTAATATGAGAATCAGGTGCTGCAGTATTTTGATGGTGAATATGTGTTTTTTTTATTATTTTATTTTTTACGTGCTGCTAATTCCCCAATCATATTAAATGCGTCTTTTGAGAGCTTACTGCGGGCAATCATTTTATAGGTCAGGTTCAAATTGTTGCTCTTGATTCTGTCATTTCTCAAAGAAAAGGGTCTTTCTGTGCTCTGACCTGCGGCCTACAGTGCTTCAGAGTTACAGGGCTGCAAGAGCATTCCCAGTCTGCTTCTGAGCCCTGCGCTTTAAATCCAATCACAATGGCATGCGTCGAGCCCTGGAATCTGCAGTTATTGGTTTTTTTTTTTTAGCTTTATTACAAAAGAGCTGTATTAGGGAATGATTTCATTCCGTTACGGCTCAAAACGTTCGCCGACGACAAACGAGCACATCGAATTTTCCTTTAAACCTGCAAAGGAACAATCAGCCAACAGAAATAAAATAGAAAATGTCGCTTAGAAAACAATTTTCCCAACGAAGGGGTCGGAAATCCCACAATCCCAGTCTTACACCTGGCAGCTAAATGCCGGGTGGCTACACTGAAAATTATAAAAATGCTCAATTCCACACATAATTCCTTCTCTGGTAAACAGTGAAAGAATGGAGGATATTGGAAGCAGACGATTTCTGATGCAGGTGTGTCTGACCCTCAGAAGTGCGATCAGTTCATCCCTCTCTGCTTCAGCACCTCCTACCCGTCGATCGGGAAATCCTCTATAAACAACAAATAATAAAATAGATGCTGAACTAATGCTCTGGAAGAAAAAATAAAAACGCTGGTGAAAATGCGATGTCTGCCGGTACTGTCTCTCCCCACAGAGGACAAAACAGTATCATACCCAAAACAAAAAAGTAATAACTAGTAATGTCACAGCGAAGGAATCCTTGCACTGTTGGCGAATTGCTCTACGGGAATGACAGGCCAAACCTGGAGTACTGAATCCTTCCTGGCCCTTTGGCCACTGCAGAGGCACCGCCGTGTGGCTGTGAACATCACCCTGGATAATTACAGCCCCAGACGAAACTGCCATGTGTTTTATTGCTGTGCCACTTGTAGACCCCTTCGCCACCTGTGCACAAGTACCTTTGGTGTCCTGTTTCCTCAGGCAAACAAACGTGGGGCATCACAGAGTGAGTGGTTCATCAACACGCGCCTTTATAAAACAGATGTCCAAAAAAAATTAAATAAAAATACAGCCACAACTGTAACTGTAGTCTTCTGATGTAAAGTACAGAGTTGATTCAGAAATTAATTAAAATCAAAAGATTAAATACCTTGGAAATACCAAGAGTTTTATATAATGCCGTTATTTACCAGAAAATAAACATTTTACCTGCAATGAAGTCCCATGCTAGTATTAAGAGCATCAACAGGTTAGCTCTGTGCTACAAACGTAGCTGTGGTATAACCACGGAGCAGAGAAATGCACCAGCTTGGGATAAGAGCATAAAAGCACGTGTTACGCAATGTGAGGCACTAGAGAGGCTCCTTTGCCTCAGCGGCTTGCAGAGACGCCGACTTTCGAGATAAAAAGGCGGAGCCCCTTGATCAAGGGCTGAAAATGAGGTTCCGATATCCACCTGTCCATAAGCAAAGAGCCTGCTTGTCAGATCAGCGTGTCAAACACGCAGCTCGTCACAGTGCCTGCAGGACTGTGCAGGGGAACAAAAACTGGGAACAAAGCCCACAAAAAGATATTTAAAAATGCATTCAATTTATTGTAATATAATTTGTAATACTGATATGTGGAATAATGATATAATTTATTACATTTACTTTAATGGTATTTACTTTATTGACAGTTAAATGTTGCATTAATATTCTGATTACTATTTTAATTATTTTCTTAACTTAATTGTTACACAGACTGCTTCTGATTTTAGGCTTCAGAGGACATGTGAAGCGATCATCTTCCACCAATATGATATGCAACACGTTGTGTGGGTTTGCATGAATGGCGAAGGTGACCAAGGCTAGAGCGATAAATGGCTGGATTTTATAAGAATGACTTGAAAGCATAAGGTGGATTTGTGGTGGGCCCTTGAGCAAGGCCCTTGACCCCCGAATAACCGGCTGACCCTGCTCGATTGTACATTGCTTTGAATAAAAGTGTCCGATTGTAAATGTTTTGCCATTATAAATTCACGATCGTAGCTCTTCGGATTGCAGTGTAATACACTACACTCCACTGTTAACCTACTGTCCTCCTGACACAAGCATAAAGCAAGTCATTGTTCTTCAAAAGCTTTGCTAGACAGCTTCTAAAACAGTCACAATATACTTTGCATTTAGAAATAACCTTTTGGAAGAATGACTATATTACGTTTTTAAATCCTCAGTTAACTGAAATGGGCTACCGTAGATGCTAGTCATTCTGCTCTCATATTTATTTACACTGAGATTACCTCAGTTATGTTCACGAGTGCCAGCTTGTGCCTGGCTTTGAGCCCTGCCACTCTAAAGCATCCGGAAGCTCTACGCCCGAATCTGATGGCGTCGTCAAATGGGATTACTATGCGGAGCCGCCGGGACACGCTTCCGACGAGAAGCGCTCGCTGGATTGTCTGCAGTGCTCTGCCTGCGAGGGGTAATGAGATTACAACACACTGCAGACACCGTGACCTTTTCAGAACTCTGACAGTGAAAAGGGCGACCTAAGATGTCGTTTGGAGATGTGTGAATGTGCCATTCGATCCGGCACCGAAACTGCCATTTTATCAGACAAAAAAAGAAAAGGGAAAAAGTAGATAAGGAATTTATACTGAATTTGAACTAACATACTTGGCCAAATACAGTCCACTTTTAATCCTAAATTAACCAAAGGCTTAAGGCTATTTCCGTTGAAGAGGATCAAACTGATGAATTGGACGGAGCCACGATAACACCATTACGAGACTTGATCAGTGCTTTACTTGAAGCAGCGGATGTCAAGAAAAATCTTTTAATGCGGAATTTCTTGTTTAGAACGTGGAGCAGAATCTGGCAGTTGCCGAATGATGTCCAAATCAAAACATCAGAGAAAACTAAAGGCTTAAAGCAGTGTTTCTCAGCCCCGTACGGTCCACTTTTTTGCTCCCTCCCAGCTCCCAGCCAATCAAGAACACTGAATATCTGGCACAGGTGGGTTGGGAGTTGAGAGGGAGCAAAAATGTGGACTGTCTGGGTGTCCCTGAGGACTGGGCTGGGAAACACAGGTCTAAAGTAAGAAATATACATACCTCGTATTCTTGAGAGAACTTCAGGTTGTCATTGGCTTTCAGCCGTTCTAGATGATCAGCTAATTCCATAATGGGAATTGGTGGGTGACTAGCCATACCTTGGAATGGGAATCGGAAAAGGATTTTAAGACATAAAAATAATTCATTAGAAGAACATGTGCATATTCAGTAGCAATGAGATGATGGATTGTGTTAGGTGGTTCGATCGCTCAAAGCGGCAGCATGCTATACGGGATACCAACACCTAAAGTAGAGAGGAAGTCACCAAGCATACTTCCCAAAGTGGGCATTGTTACTGTGACGGAAAATGTTAGTTACAACAAGCGACAACAAAGTCAGCAAGATGAGGGAAAGGGAGGGGAAAGGAGATTTGGTATTAGACGTCTATGTCTAATAATGCAATGTTACAGTATGTCATTTGAGACCCCGCCCCTTGCAATGGATGCCATGGAAACCCTGCATATTAGATGAAGTGAGGTGGAGCTACAATACTAATTGGGAAGTAGATAAAGGAAAGGACACCCAAAAAAGAGACTGACGTATGCATAAACAAGACCAACTAACTTGACAAACGGAGGTTACCGGGGTAACCGGGGACACCTGAACCTGTAAAGGAATGGTGGCATATATAAAACTTTGTAGGCGCAGCATTGCGGCGAACATTTCTTAAAGTGAAATAGGCCATCACCCGAAAGAGCACAATTAGGTGTGCGGGCTACACGTGAGCTACACGTGAAGGCAATGGTGATTTATTCAAGCGGCGATTTGCACGCGGGCACGCCAAGAGCGAGCGGTGCCACAAGATCCTCATAATGCTGCATGCACCAGCACGCACTGATGCGGAGCCAGCTGCAAAAACCAGAGCTGCAATGCTGCTTTAAAGCAAGATAGCAAAGCAGAATGCGAGCGGAGTAAGGCCAGCTCGTATAGGCTTCACATGCGAGAATAAGAGGTCGCGGGATTGGCCTGCAGTTCAGAACGGAGCATTTGATAGGCTGTCTGTCAACTTGGCTGAGGGCAAGCCAGCAAGGTCACTCGGGCGTAGGTTCCGGATCCCCCGTCCCTCATAACCATAGCTGTGCGAAGCTTTTGCCACTTGTGGGGGCAGTACGTTAAATTGCGCTCCTTTTATCTTGATGACAACTTAAACGGGCATTAATTAGTAGACAGCTCCCGCCCCCAAAGAGCAGATGAAGTTTTCCTACCGCTGGGCCTCAAGATCCATTTCCAAACACAGACAATGAAGGTGTCGTCTGCGGTATGGCTGAGCAGAAACCAGCGGCTTTTAGGGGAGGAAGTGCGAGCGGAAAGGAGGCACTACAGAGCTCGATGTCCTGAGGTTACGAAAAAGAAGGAGAACGGCTAATATAACAGCTGAGGCGAGCGCTGAAAGATGCGTGCTACGACGCTCACGGGAGAAAAAACAAAACACAGTCGCGCTGATGCATGTGGTCTCTTCTTCTCCACGGGGTGCTCTGAGAGGTGGTGAGGTGCATTCTGGGTAAGTAGGTGCATTCTGGGTAAGTAAGGCGGTTTGTCGTTCCCCTCTTTGGATCCTCAATGACCGATTGCCGGTCGCAGATGCCGCATCTTATTCAGCTGTGATTTCCCACTAAATGTCAGACCTGCATTCAGATGTGTCTGCATGCTGCTGTCGGTCATGCCATGGGAACGGCGGGGATGGGAGATCCGGTCATGCCATGCACGCGGCACGGCGGTCAGGCTGCGGGAGCTCGGAGCTCAAGGTGATGCTGGGAAGCTACGTGTTAGTTAACGGTGAAGTAATTAAACGTCTGGCATGTGATTAAAAGCACAAAACAAATGAGGATATTAGACAGCGGCGGCGGAAAGCGCTCACATCTGTTTGCGCTCGCATTTAATGCGTCTCTGCAGCAGTGCCATCCAAAGCCCCTTAGGGCGGCAGCAGCCAGACCCAGGACTGTCACTGGTGAGCGCTCTCCGTCGCATTTGATGGGGTAGGGGGGTATGTGCGTGTGGTTGGAAAGGAGGGGTCATACCAGGTGTCTGGAAGTTAAGCCGGCGCAGTTCCACGGGGTCCGTGGGATGGTGCGGCGGGAGCTCCTTGCTGCTGGGGAAGCTTCCCTTCCGGCCGTCGGACTCCGCTCTTTTCCTGAACGGAGCGGCAGAGCAGGAACACCGTCAGCAGCACATAATAAGCCCAAAATAGCAGCCCTGTCAGGTTCTTTTTGGAGGTTCTAGTGTAGCTCCTGTTCCAACACTGCTTACACTAGAACCTGGGCGTTCACTGGAATCTCAGCCTTGCTGCGCATGTGCCTAGTCGACTCCTTCACAGCATGGATGCTTGCAGTGTGCTATTCGCTCACTTCTACGTTGTCATAGACAAAAGCATCGGCTAAATAAAGTAACTGGAAATGTAATGAATACTGGAATACAAACCAAGATATGTAGGGACCACTTGACTATGTGCTTAAAATATAAATAAATATGCATGAAAACAATTTAGTGTTAGGATCCCATATCAGTGTTTCTTGAAGCAGTCCTTGAGCAAAAACGCGGACCGGCTGTGGGCTGGGAAACGCTACTCTATGACATCATATGATATTTCGGAACAGTCCGCCGATGCCTCCAAGAAAAACATTATGACAAGTGAACCATGGCGACAGTGGGCATGTGGATGGATATTAGATAATGAAAAGTAAATTATTACCAGACTAGCTATATGAACGTTTCTTTACAAACTTTACGACAACGCTGTATGAGATTTATAATGTATTTTAGTTAAAATATGTCAAATATGTCAAAACGTCTCTCTGAATCCCACTGCAATATGCCACCTGCACAATCGTGCTTTTGACCAGACGTTAATTTTTGACTGGGGTGACAAATCAAACAATTGGTAACACTGCTAGCCTGTGCTCCACAGCGCCACCTTGTTCCGTCCCGCAACACGGTTAATTCAGATGAGAAACATGCAGGTGGGAAGCGAGCGACTGAAATAAGACACAGATGGAAACAGGGCAAGGAGCGATTAATGTGGAGAAACTAGCTTAAAGCTGGAATGGCATGGAACAGCAATTAGGACGGAAACAGCCCCTATGTAGCCCGGTGACTCCACAGCCCCAACGCGGCCTGGTGACTCCCATGTGGCCCATTTTACCAAGAGAGATGAACATGATCACAAGACCCAGGTTGTGGAAAGGAAAGAGCAGCACTTGGATTTCTGAGGACAACCGAACAATCCTGACAATCGGAGACCCTGGTGACTGGGATGGGTCCCACCATCTCAGGGAGGCTGCAGACTGTGCTTGCACACATATGTTTGCATGAGGAGGACAGGAACCTCGCAGAATGGGGACTTCAGGCAACTGGAATTAAGTTACATCAAACAGAAAGGTTTGGCAAACTTGGGTCCCCAAATATTATTGGTTGGGACCGCAGTGATGTCACTCGGTTTACCTCGTTAGTCAAAAATGAACAATCGACATCCATGCTGTCTAACCCATGGCAATCAGATTTATTACGACATTTACTTTGAAGTATGAAAAAAAAGAGATGTCATTATCTTTCACTGAGCAAAACATGAAGAGGTCTACATTTAGAGATTGTTTTATCTCATTGAGGTGAATGAGTACCATCCATCCATCCATCCATCCATAGATCTTCTGAAACCTCCTTTCCTATTCAGGGTCGTTGGGGATTCAGAGTTTATCCCTGAGACTATGGGCACAAGGCAGGGAACAACCCAGGATGGGGCACCAACCCATCACAGGGCACAAGGCAGGGAACAACTCAGGATGGGACGCAAACCCATCACAGGGCACAAGGCAGGGAACAACCCAGGATGGGGCGCCAACCCATTTCAGGGCATATGAGTATCATACTGGTGCTTTTTCACTATAATCTGAGAACTTAATTCAAATATACAGAGCCAATGTTCTGTATTCACTGTACTGACAGCCTGACAGCACATATTAATGGGGAACGGAGTGACATGCAAAGACTCACAAAATATCCAAATCTAAATATTTTGCCCAGTTTAACAAAACCAGCCGAAACAAGATACGCGACACACATTAACTCTTCCTCTAATATGAATACTTTGCATCGTAGGACAGGACCCAATAATTACACTTTGTAAAAAACAGCATTGAAATATACTGAATAATGCATTTTTACAGCAGACAAATCTGTCAGCTGCACAACAAAAGAACGATTCAGAGGAGCAGCCTAAGTCCTTCCCTTCAATGAAAATGCAAAGCAGCTTTCTTCAGCTCACCTGCCTTCTTAAAAGCTGCCCTAATAACACACTTACTACAACATTTACCCTCTCATATTAACACCCCCACCCCCAACCCATTAGACCTTTATGCATATCGTCCGACAAACACCTTGTTTATTTAATCGACGGTATGACAACACAGCCAATCGGAACATGGCAGTGCCCGGAACATGTCATTTTTCCAGCAGGAAAAGACCAACAACAGACTCTTCTCATTCCAAGCGGGGTGGGGGGGTCCTCCGTATAAGAATGAATGAATTAATGTTACATTTACACAGTGCTTTTTCTAGACACTCAAAGCGCTTTACTGAACCAATGGAGAGCCACTTGAACCATCACCACTGTGTAGCCCCCACCTAGATGATCAGCCAATCAGTGAAAAGGCTAATGCAATTACGTTCTCAACCCATCACTCTGGCTCTGGCTGATGGCTGATCCTGCTTACACAGATTCCAGGAGACACAGATTCCCCACCAAAAGCCTGTAACCCATTTCCCACTTGAACACCATTAGCATTTACATTGGTGATGGTCGGGGTTTGGGAAAATGTAAGGTAATGGGCAACTGAACTGGAGGGTGATAGACACACAGAAGGGTCCTGGATGGGGAGAGAGTGGGAGAGCATCTCTCCATGCCCTTACCTGTCCGGTTTGCTGCTCCAAATGCGAGCGAATGGGAAACAAAGGAGAGAGTTAGACGGTGGCAATGGCCACCGCTCGGCCTGCAATATCCGTGCGGCGGAAAGCAGAGGCGTGTACCCTAACCACACCAGATACGGGAAACGCGGTGGATGGTTCTGCGAGAGACAAAAACCTCTCCGTCGCAAAAGAACGGCTTCTGGATTGCGTGAGGCGTTTCCTCGTTTCCTCTGCAAGCTATGCCACATCCAGTTTTATATCTACAGTATCTGGGGCAGCTTCAGAAGACCGTTCTCCACAGCTGTTACCACGAGGATCTGTTTCCCTCTAAAGGCTCAACTAGGTATTTGGGTTTTTTTTTTTGTATTTAATTTACATGCTGAGCCGCCATTTATTGCCAAATGGAGAATGTAATACTTTCTTTGTTTCAAACTCCTCCTGTTCTGTAATTAGAACCTTTAATTAAGTCTTAGAAAATCAGATTAGACACACTTAAATCCACAGAATATGTTTTTTTGATTAACTGGAGTCCAGACATAAAATGCTACAG
>JAODKE010000015.1:10762229-10791371 GCA_026779605.1 Mormyrus hasselquistii
AGAACATGAGGCGGGGGCCGCAAGGCAGAAAACCTTTCCTTTTCTGGAAAACCCTTACCGCTTGAAAACCCCCCCCCCCCCCCCCCCCCCCCCGCCCCAGTCCCACCATGTGTTACATTCTCCAGTTATCAGGAATGCCGGCTATCTCATCTTTGTGCTTTTTTTTTACCCCCGAGTATACTTGGCAAGTGTGACACTGCCGCGACTGTAATCTTAATCAATTTTGCCCTGCTGCCTGACCCTCCATTGCACTTAAAAGGGCAAAAAAAGGTATGAACTTTCCTCCGCGGTCGGCTGATATTGCCATAATCATGGTGAAACACATAAAACATCTCCCACCCTCCCGCCAAGGCCGCTACTGCACAAACACAGCGAGGGATATTTGTGGGTCGTTTCTACCATCTTCTTGAAAGTGACATGAGATAAAACTTCGTTCCTGGTTCTATTTATACAGCAAACTAAACGAAAAATGGATCCAGGTCAAGATGAGCTGCTACGGTAACCTCAACTGGCCGTTCACCGCCCAAAAAACACCACGACAGAGCCTTACTATTCTCAGAAAACAGAAATAGCCTAAGATATCGAGTGGCTGAGTTTCACAAATACCTACAAGATGCAAGTGAGTCATTATAAAGCGAGATGGATTCCTCTACACACAGCATTGTCGTCACAGAAGGGAAAGGACAGCCAGAGGTGGAAGGTCCAGCTCCAGAACGTACAAATTCAGATCGAGGTTTTATTTCAACCAACCAGTTGAGTACTCTGTGACTGTGACTCTATATACTCAACTGGTTGGTTGAAACAAAATCTTGGTCTGGATTTGTACATTCTGGACCTGGACTCTCCAGGGTTAGAAAAGGTCACAGCTCTCAGCTGTGTAGCACGGCATAGAACCCTGGCAGAGATATTCACGACTTGTGCGAAACAGAACAAGTGTGGATGTTTGTAAGAATGCACATAAGTCATAAATAATTTAACGTCCGACTCAGAGTGTCTCCAGGTCCACAGCGGACCTGACCTCTAGTCTGCCTGGACCCAGGCCGGGTAGCGCACTTCATCCATATATATCTTGCTGAATAATCGCTTTTTTTACGCAAGGCAGGTCACACAAGAGTACTACTGACTGCTGGGAATTAATACTCTCTCTGCCAGCCAGCGGCAGTCTGCAGACTCCTTCACAGGCTGCAGGAAGTGATATTGCAGTGGCCAGCCAAGACATGCTTGACTGCTGTGACAACTGGCAAAATACACCACGGCTTCCACTGGGAAGAATGGTGTGAAATGGTTCATGGCAGTCCAAAGGCAGCCTTGGTATTTATCTCAGGGAGGTAGATGATACAGTCTAAAGTCTGGTAATTAGACAATAATATGGCACTGTTTTGTCCAAAAGATCTTCTGAACAAAGCATATATATCTGCCATTCGACTTGCAGGATCTTGCTAACATCCCTGTGAATATTGCCCGTGCCACTGGTGTGCGTTGTTATTACAGGAACATGAGGGCATTACAAGTCAGGCTGAACAAAGAACACCTTTCAGAGACAGATATTAATAATTCAAGCGACGTCCCTAACAAAACCATTACACAGATTAACGCTTCATGGGATGTCCTTTATTAAAATTCTCCTCCCCGCGTCGACGGTGGATTAACTGGCCTCTAAGTCTGCTGCGGCAGTGACCATAGACTCTGGACAGACAGCTGAATGCTAGAGCGCCGGTGAAAAGGTGTGGTGCCGCTGGAGAACATCTCAGGAGCTGATGCACCTCCTGGGAGTTCCTCAACTCTGTGAAGTTTCTCGTGGTGCAGGAGGTCTAACCATGAACTATATAAATGAAGGTGCGGCTCATCGTCACGCTATTGAAGAAAAAAAAAAAGTAAAACAAGCTGCAGCTGTTCATGTGCATGTTTTGGGGACGATGAGCCCAAAATACGGAGACCCTCCCGGGTGGCGGTAAAGGTCCCTATGCTTATTGCTACTATTAGCAGTGTCGGCCTGTTTCCCGCCTGATGGGAATTCAACATTCCCCTCATTTCCATGCGAACGAGGGTTGGGTAGTGGGGGTCCCTGGCCAGTGACACACTCATTGCACAAGGCCGATCTGGGGGTCACTTCCTGGGGGTTACTCACCCTCTGCCCCCCCATGCACGGTGCGGACACAGAGAGCCGGCGGCCTGCATACCTCATCCAGATTCATCTCGTCGGGGCTCTCCAAGGGCTTGAGGAACTTCCCAGTGCGCTGCTTCTTCAGGGGTACCACCACGATGTAGTATCCCCTGCGGACCAGATGGGGGCAAAGCAGCAACACCAGCTCAGTGCCATGCCAGGCGTAGAACCGCCTTTCTAAACCTGCTACACCGGTTTTTCTCAGCCCGGTCCGTGGATGCCCCACCAGAACAGTTCATGTTTTTGCTCCCTCCCAACTCTCAGCCAGACAGTTCATGTTTTTGCTCCCTCCCAACTCTCAGCCAGACAGTTCATGTTTTTGCTCCCTCCCAGCTCTCTGCCAGACAGTTCATGTTTTTGCTCCCTCCCAGCTCTCTGCCAGACAGTTCATGTTTTTGCTCCCTCCCAACTCTCAGCCAGACAGTTCATGTTTTTGCTCCCTCCCAGCTCTCAGCCAGTGAAGAGCAGAGAATGTCTGGCGCAGGTGTGTTGAGAGCTGGGAAGGACCAAAAACGTGGACAGTCTGGGGGTCCCTGAGGACTAGGTTGAGAAACATTGTCCTAGATCAGGGATGTCAAACTCCAGTCCTGGGGGGCCAGAGCCCTGCACTGTTTTTGGTTTACCTTCATTTAACACACCTGATTCACCTCCTTGTGCTAATTACCACACAGCTCATAAGCTAAATCATTTATGGTGGAACAGGGAAAGAGAAAAGCCACACAGGGCTCCAGTCCTATAGGACAGGAGTTTGACATCCCTGTCCTAGATTAACTGGCAAATTTTATTTTGCTATTACCTTTTCATCTTCGGTTTTTGCCCAGAGACACCAGGAATGGGAAAACAGCCAAATAACAAATATGACTATTTAGTGAGCAAATAAATTCATGGCGATTTTTATTTCATTACAATGGTTTCTTTCCCTTCGGGTTTGGATCTAATTGAAGCGTGATCAGCAGACTTGAGAGGCCTGTCGCACCTCGCCAAGGCCACCCAGGATAATTAGGCATCTCTAAGTGAGATGAAACGGAAGGCATTCCTGAGTGTTGAGCCACATTAAGATAATGACCCCAGCTGCCTTCGGACCCCTGGCTGAGTGCGGTGCAGGTGGTTGGGTCTCGGAGTCAATACTGCAAGGTAATGTGAAGCTTATTAGACCGGCCCCTGGCGGGGGCCGCCAACGTGCCGCTCCGGGGCGGCCGCGGGGATCAAACCGGAATCTGTTTTGAAGCAGTGGCTCACACTCAAAGACCGTCTTCGGTCAACGTTTGCCGGCCGTGGACAGCTCTAATGAACCATTACTATGTGTGTATTGGTGGATTTCTTAAGTGAGAAACAGGGGTCAAGAACAAATTCAAGAACGCAAGCAGGTGATGAGATTATCAGAAAATGTGGAAATTGCGCACAATGGAAGAATGAACAGTAGTAAAATCAGCATCAGTATGTGTTACCTGTGAAAAATTGTCAACTTTTCCCCGGTAAGACATACTCATGCTGATTATTCTACTGTAGATACATACAGGAAATTGATGAACAATTCAGCAGAATCAGACAAAGGCCCAAGAGAAAAATCACTCTCCCAGTGATGAGATTTAAACCAATGACCTTCTGATCAAAGTCATAGACAATAGGTAGCACTGTTGCTACATGCATTCAATGTTGAGGCTTGATTCTTGCCTCTGCTCTGTGTTTGGAGTCTGTATCCTTTGGAAGCCCAACGTCTTTATGTAAATTACACACAATTCTTTGAGAACTGACTTGTATTCACTCGCTCGTCTGTATCATGTCCGTGGGCCTCACCCCACCCCCCTCACCTGACTTTCTCGGTGGTCTGCACCGATGGTAGCTCCACCGTCACCATGCCGTCCGAGTTGGTCTTGCTGACCAGGTAGGGCTTGGTGCGCAGCACGTCTGGCGCCGTCATGGTGGACACGCGGTGCTGCAGCCCCCCAGCGCTGTTCCCGCGGTTCGTCAGCAGGAAGGAGTACTGGGTCTCGGGCTGCAGGTTGGTGATGAGCTTCTGGGTCAGCTTGCCGTCCACCTCCACGCTCTGCCCGTTGTCATACAGGATCTGCGGACACGTCAAGATGGCTTCACCGACACTAGCTTTAGCCACTTAGCACGCATGGCTACGCTTACACATTTTTTTCATTTACAAGTGTCTCCCTGGATCATCATACAACAATAAAAGTTGCATCGCCATCACTGTCATACATTCATTCCAAATGCTTTGCAAAAAACTGCATCTCCATATGCACCACATCTCTTACGTCACAAATAAAATCTGAAAGTGTTAAATGACAAAATATTTGGTGTTTTTCCCCTAGAGCATATCGCCATCTAATATAGATAATTTTTTTCGTGTCTCACCCAATTAATGGAAAGCATGTTGCAACCTCCATACTTTTAAATGTAATTTGCAGTCATGTGCTCAACACGGAACATACACGGCATACAGATTCTGTCACTGCGGAATTCCTCTCCTAACCCCTGAATTAAAACGTTTCTGCGGAATCAGACGATATTTAACGCGCTAATAATATTTGGTCTACATGTCATGTACTGTAATAATGAGACAATGTGGCTAAAGCATTAAACATCAGATGTAAGAATATTTCTCCATGATCCTGTACTTTACTGTAGTTATATTTAGTCGTCAGATGATGGACGGATCAGGTAATCACAAAGAATCATACAGAGTTCGACGTCGGCATGCTCACAGAATCGCACTTACGGTAAAGGGCTGGGCAGGATTGTAGCTTTCTGGAATGTCCCACGTTAGCAGTACCGACGTCTTCATGGCAGCTTTCACGTGAAAATTTTTTGCAAACACTGCTAAAAAAAGGCAACGCAGATGATTTAGATACATCACAGACACCCCCGTGACACCTCCACGTCCTCGAAGCCCCCGCCTTGTGGAAACCATGAGGGAAGCTCACGTACCTGTGGTCATCAGAAGCTCAAGGGACTGTGACTTTAGAAGGCTGCTTCCCACTGGTTACCTTACCTGTCACCAGGCAGCGACCCTCTTTACTCACCTCGCATTTACGCCCTGTGGCCAAATTGGGGCGATGGCTACATAAATACCGTACCTTATTAACTGTGAATGTAGCTACATATACACAAAGATGAAAGCCCCGCCTCCAAACCTAGGTGATTCGCTGAGATCGCTTGGAAGGAGGAGCTCCTACCTAGATCCAGAGGCTGTGTCCTGAACTGGACACTGGGGCTATAGGGACCGGGGCCCTTGCTGGTGAACGCGCACATTTTGATATCGTATGTGGTATCGGCCTTCAGGCCATCCAAGGTGATGCTGGACTCTGGGGCGGTGATGAAGAGCTCCGTGGGACTCCTGGGGCTGTTGATGTCTTTGTACTGCAGGGCGTACTTGACGATGTTGCCATTTCTCTCGCTGAGCTCCAGCGGCAGCCAGCTAACCTGGATGGTGGTGGCTGTGGTGCTCTCAGTCCTGATGCCTCGGGGGTACCCATTGGGCAGATCCTCCGGGGTGGAGATCTCCTTCACCGTCTCTTCGCCGAAGCCAACTTTGTTGCGGGCGGACAGGCGGAAGGTGTAGGATGCCCCCTTGTGGATCTCCCTGGTAGTGTAGTGATTCTCCCTCTCGGGGAACTCCATGACCGTGAGCGGCTCGACGTCCTTGCGGCCGAAGCGCAGCCGGTAACCCTGCAGGGGGCCGTGCGTCAGCGTAGGTGGGTGCCACTGGAGGAGGGCCGTGCCCATGTTGGTTGGGCTCACCATGAGCTTTGGCTTCTCTGGAACTGGAAGGGAAGAGGTCACAACATTCCAGGGGAATCTCCAGAAATAGCCATTAACACAGAGCCTCTGTGCGTATGTGACTCACGCTAGACTCCATTTTAGCGGAGCCTTAAAATGAACTATGTGACATTCATCTGCAACCCAACTAAGGTGGCCACCTAATCCATGTCGGGGGGGGGGGCACCATAAGCTAGGACCAAAATTTCACTTAAGCACCGAGGAAACAAGCATCAAGGAACCAAACTAGTCAAAGCACGAGAAGATCTGACCTCATTAACCGAGCACAGGAGTCTTTCAGTTTTAAAGTGGTTGGTAAAACGTCATAGTGTCGACCTTGACATGGATTAGGTGATCACTCTAAACACAAGAAATGGCCGTCCTGGAGAATCCGTTATCTTACAGCTCCTCTCGTGTGACCTGACAGGATGGTTTGGAATGAGACATAATTTGTATGTATTGTAAAATATGGTTCCGGGATAGGCTCCGGACCCCCCGCGACCCATTAGGATTAAGCGGGTTGGAAACTGGATGGATAGATGGATGTAAAATATGGATAGTTATATAAATTATCACATACAATTTAGGTGTTTAAAGACAAAAGAAAAATAATACCATTCCACCTGATTTAAACACAAATACCTCCCTGTGATATTCAATCCAGTCAAGCTGGTAGGTGAGCAGAATTACAATGGCTCTCCTAAGCGAGCAGGCAATTAGGAGTTTTCACATCTAATGGCTCTGGGGCAAAGGTCACCGCTTTGTGTCGCAGTACATGCAATTTCACGCGTTTACAAATCGCCGCGGTGCATTTCTGGTGATCGCAAACATATGGCACAGCTCGGTACAACAGTGAATAACGGGTAATGAGTTTACCAGCGCCAGTCGTGGACACCAGCTTCGGCTTGCTACGCGCGCCGTCCCCTTTCGTGGTGTATGCCGCCACAGCAACAGAGTATGTTGTTTCAGCCTGTAGGTCCGTAAGGACCATCTCCTGGAGACAGAACCGCAAACAGAGGTTCAACGCTGAACCATGCCGAGAGAAGAATGGAGAACCCCCCCCCCCCCAGACCCCCGTCTTGCCAAGTGCACTGGAGGGAAAATGAAATCCTTCAATAACAAATGTAGAAAAGCAATCCCATGTCCAAAAAAATGAGCATCTGAGAATATATGGGGTGCTTTCAAAAGACTGCTACTATGTCCCGCTTCAGGCTTTTGCATACTTAAAAGACTGGAATGGTGCTAGATCACAGTGGAGTTAGAGAAAAATCTTTCCCTCAAAAGTGAGTAATTGGCAGAATTATTTTTAAAAACCGCTCATAGGGCCCCTTGCATCAGCCAAGGCCATGAGATCAGAGGGTACAGTGGATGGTCACATGACCTCACTTCAAACAAGTGACTCGAGCGTAATGTCAACTGGCTTAACAGTGAGGCCATTCATTCCCATCCAAAGGCTACAACATCCAACCCAACACCGACTTACATTTTATGTCAGAGTGTCACACTGAAATGTTTTTAAATAATTATAGTGCCGTAGCCTTGGACGTGTAATTGCTACAGTAACGTGCCGAATCCATGCATTTAATAGCGATGAAAATGCTTCGAAACTACTGGGATGACTTTTCTTTAATGTATCATTGAAAAGGAAGCCAATATGTTAGTCAACCGTTAACCAAAGTATCAGAATTAGTGACTGTAAGGTCCAAAACAAGCAAGTGGAAGTACGAATGAAGCAGAAGCCCCTCCCCCTGCAGCCCTGACCAGGACATGGGGGTGGAAAACAGATCGAGGGATAAATGGGCAAAATACAATATAGACCACTATAAAAGAAGCAAAACATTTTAACTTATACTTGAAAAGATTCAGCCATGCATACTTATAGAGTGCAGTCATTATAGCTATTATAGTCTTCCTGAAGTACGAGGTTTATTTACTCACATGTTCAACTGGATCATCATACTCCCACTGATTGCGACGAAAACGGGGACAGAAAGGAGAGAAAACAGGCCTAAGTGAAGTCAAACTACACAGTGTGAAAATCAAGGGCGGCGCCGTGTGGCTGTGATCTACAGACACATACAACAGCTATACATGCGGGTTTAGCCGATTGCCTCCAAACCTACAACAATGATATACTGGACAAAGTGGGATGGAGTATTTGCAAACTTTAGGACATATCTCAACAGCAGATTTTATTTAAAAAAATAATTTAAAATTGTAAATCACATTTTGCAATGTGACTAGGTCAGAATCTATATCTTATTGGTTATTTCAACAGGTTTTAATACTCATTAGAAATCAATTTATTCTTAGATTTCAACTTTTATCAGGTTGTGTCACAATTGAGTGAAGAAGCAGGAAGTGCTAAAAATCAAGGAAATTAAAAATATTTGCACCTTAACTAGCACAACAATTAATAATGGTGGATAAGGGAAATCAAGAAGATCAAAGAACGGAGAGAGGCACTGATTATAATTAAATTCAATTCAATTCAATTCAATTCAATTCAATTCAATTCAATTCAATTCAATTTATTTTTATTAGCACCTTTCACAAAAGATTACCTGAGCATCGTCAATCAGGATGTCCTTGATGAGCGGCTGTCCGATGGGTTCTGTGTTTAACATCTTGACGTAATGGACTTGGTAGCCTCGGATCTGGCCGTGTTGCCTGTTGGGCACCGGCGAACGCCAGACCACCTTAATGGACGAGGAGTTGACGGCCTCCACCTCGACTTTGCGAGGGGGACCACTGGGAACTGGAAGAACACCATGGGATAAAACAAAAGGTCAAAATCACAGCGAGCACCTCCTCCAGGCCAACTCCGGAGAGTCGAGTTTGGAAAAGAAAAACGAAAAAAAAAGTATTCAAAGGGCAGAATCACAAGTATTGAATGACATCAATATTTCAATGATGGCAAGGAGAAAAAAAACCCCGATAAGCATCTGACCTAACGTTCTGAAAGACATTAAAAAATGGAAGTTGTGGATTCAAAATATGGAATATAAAATGTAACTGTTAAAAAACAAAAAAAATTAAAAAGAAGAAAGAGCCAAAATAGATGCTTCAGTGGCTGAAGCATCCAGAAAGAATTTGGCCATGAACTGTTTGAAAAAATAAAATTAAAAAAATTAAAAAGAAAAAAATGTTAGCCGTGGCCCAAAAACAGCTAAGCTTTCCGTGTATGTCCCACTGTCTGACAGGGCCTTGCCTGAGTTCATAAAAATAAAAGCAATATTCTGTGATTCACATTTTTTTTGTTTTTAAAAAATTGATATTCGACAGTGACAGTTGGGAGCGATGAGTGGAAACAGGCCAATAGCGTCTCAACGCCAAAAAAAAGAAAAAAAAAAAAAAAAAAGAAAAAAGAAAAAAAATCTTTAAAACATCAAATTTTTACTTGTTAGGAATCAGATACGGGGGAAAAAGCTTTAAAATGTCACTTAACAGTCAAAATCGAATTTTAAAAAAAGCGCAAAGGGAGGAGGGGTCCAGGTTAGTAATCTGGGCTCAAAAGGAGCGGAAAAAAACAGCACCACAGGTTGGGAGAAGTTAAAAGCGGGAAAAAGTAGGGGGGCTTTGGACAGGCACAGGCAACGAGGTGTTAGAGGCTGAAGCTCCAGAGGTCACAACAGCTAACAGTCAGTAGCAGCAGCTGGCGGGACGTACCATCCTCGTCGGTGCGGGTGTGCTGCGGTAAGCTTTCGGGACCTGGGCCGACATCCGTGTGGGCACTCACGGTCACGCGGTACTCAGTCCATTTTTCCAAGTTCTCCAAGAGATACTGAGAGCTTTCGGGAGGCACGTCCGAGATTTGGTGGGTGGATGTGTCCTCTCCTTCCACGGCAGTGTACTTGATGGAGTACTTGGTTATAATTCCGTTCTGTAACTCCACTGGTGGCGGTCTCCAACTTACCAGGATGCTGGTGGAACTGGGGCTAGAGCATTTAACGTCTTGGGGAGGTGCTGAGGGCACTGATTGGGGGGGAGGGGGGCGGGATTTTCGTTGAAACGATTTCATTTGTTTGGTTTATTTTGTTTGTTTCGTAGAGAGGTTTCGGAGGCAGGTTGAAGTAAAACAGGGTTTTTGGATGATGATAAAAACAAATAAAGAAGAAAAGAACATAAAAAGAAAATGAAACATAAGGACAAAAATGCTTGCAAACAAATGGAACATAAAATCAATAAGGTTTATCGTTATGAGGTGACAAAATAAAACAAAGGTTGTCCTGGAAATGTGGTTCAACTGAGAAAAAAAAAACAAAACAAAAAAACAACAAGCACATCGCCGTAATGAGATGCAAAGGGAAAGTAATGTAGCAAAATGACAGCTTTACAACATATAACCTACCTTTGTTGTTTAAACTGCAATATATGTATCTGCTAAAACCCTGTTTAATTTTATGCACACAAATGCTTTCCATTCTCAGTGCCTTAATACATCAGCAGTTTTGCTTCAATCACTTTGTTTAATTATTTAACAAATCTAATCTACTTAAAATACAAGATATACCACGTAAAATTCCACGTAAAAAACTCGCATACATTCTTTTCCCTGAATATTTACAAGCAATTACCATCAATCCAAAAAATAAAGGTTGATGTGTCATATTTATCAAAGTGTAAAATGTTGTTTTGCTCACCAACCTTTCCGAAGCCTGTTGGTTTGAGGTAAAAGCCTGATCACAGTGCACAACAATAAGTATTTGAAAAACACAGGACTAATTTTTCAAAGGTTTCTTTACATACTGACATGCAAAATGCTCTCTTCATTACCTCTCTTTCACATTGCTCGGGACTGGATTCATACCTACCTCTTGTCTATATAATTATTTTCTCAGACCTCAGGTTTATAAAGATATACCCCAAATGTGTAAACAGAGCCATTCCCCAGTACGGTTAATGCTGCATTTAGAAACTTGTCCTTGAGCGTATGACCGAATCAAGTTTGCATGCTTGAATTTTTCATTAGCAAAAACAATTGGTTTTTTAATGGAATAAATCTGAGGTCGGCATCAAGACCAAACTCCGACACTGCTCTGTCTTGAATGATGCTTGTGTTTGAGCTTTCTGGCTTGAACAAAGACCATCTCTTTTACATGTTGTCGAGGAAAAAGACCCTTGATAATACTGTGGGGAGAGGCTCAATGACCCCTACAGAAGCTATTTATGTTTTCTAATGTTCTTCGAAAACTCAATCACAGCATTCAAATGAATATAGGAACAGCCCTTGAATGTCAACAGACAAGTTGTCCCATATTGTGTGAACACACTTTTCTGTTCAAATGAGATGCGATTGAATAACTTTAGAAGTTTAAATGAATAATTCAAGCTTTTTTCTTGAGCTTATTGGGTTGCATTATCAAACCTTAAACTTCAAAGGTGCAGCGTAAGAACTATTCCTGTAAACTGCATAACCTTGTCCGTTGACTTCAAAGGTAGAGTACTGGAAGCCCTGTCCACGCAATCCGTTCACACTGCAGGGGTGCGTGCTCAGGTCAGGTTTATGCATACTACTGTTGTGCATAAAGATTATGCAAAATAGCAGATCTGGCGAATAGTTCCGTTTTCAAAGTGGACATTCTTCTTGTAACCATACTTTAGAGATTTCGTTAGAACAAATATCCAAATGTTTGCTGATCGCAGAAATGGATAGTTCAGAAAGTAAAAATCCAGACCAAAATTTTGTTTAAACGAACCACCTGCACACTGTGACTGAACTGGTTAGATGAAACAAAATCTTAGTCTGGAGTTTTACTCTCTGGACCTGAACTATCCACCTCTGGTTTATCAGTTTATGAGAACCATGTGGTTAATGTTGGTAAAAAAAAAATCTGAAAACGGAACATTCCTTTTTCTCTTTTGATTGGAGGTAAAAACAGAACCGACCACACAAAGGGAAGGAAGGGGACCTACGTGTTTGAGGAGTCTCAGCAGAGATCTCATTGGTGTATGCGCCTATGCCTAGCTTACTGCGAGCAGCAAGCAGGAAGGTGTACGTGGAGAAAGGCTTCAGGTCCTTAAGCAGATAGGTGATGGCGGGCTCAAAGCTGATGCGTTTCTGAAAGTTAAAAATGGGTCGCAGATCAGTCATCGATTATATCGTGCCTCTATGGCACTTTCCAGAACTAACAGATTACCCATCGTTTGCAAAAGCGCTCAAGCAGCTGACTTTGTCCAACAGCTGGTAAAATTAAAAGGTATAAGTAACTTAAATATGGGTAGTTACCTCCTCTTTTTCATCTCCTTTCTTGTAAATAAGTTCATATCCAATAATTTGATTGTCTTGACCATTCTGTGTTGGGGGTATCCATGACAACAGGATACTAGTTTCAGATTTGGCTTCCGCTTTAAAGTCAGTCGGCTGAGATGGAACTGGAAGCAAAGTTTAAAACATAAAAACTCATAAAACCTCAGACTAAATAACACCATCAATGACCAATGACCTTTTACAAAATCAGCAATAACAATCATCATCATCATCATCATCATCAACCCATCATCAAGCCAAACAATAACATTCTTTAAAGGAATTCACAAAACAAACATTTATATTCAAGACTTTTAATTCATCCAGTGACCCTGGCCAGGATAAGTGATTAGAAAATAAATGGATGGATAAATTTTTAATTCAAATGAATCCATTCACTTGCAGGCATGAAAGCTCAACGCTGATTGGTGACTCAGTAATCTCCATAGAGACTGCTGTTCAAGGTCTTAAAGACAGATGGTACCGTTATCTGTTTCGCAATATAAAAACGTGTTCTATCAAAAGAAAGATGGTGGCAGCTGACGAGGTCCCCTGGCTCTTACTTTTATATCAGTGTCTTTACATTCAACCCATTTGTTTTGATGGAAGATTTGGGGAAACCACAACACATTGTAAATTGTACAATGATGGCTCTAAGTGCAAACGTACTTTAACAGCACTCTCATTCTAAATATGCGAAGGGTAAACAAACAGGCAAAAGGAAGATGTGCGGAGATGTGATAAACAATCTTAATGGAATAGCTAATGGGCAGAAACACTACCTAACTGAGGCATCGAGAGCGAAAAATTAGCTTAGCTTAGCTTTATACTCTGTTACAATGCATGAAGCCCTTTTCTTGGATAGGTAATTGCGATTATGGCCATTACAGAATTATTGTGATGACAAAGGATGACATAAATGACAAGCAATATAGCCACAAAAAAATACTGACATTGTGGAAACTCAACATACCCATGACATAATCAATGAATGACTGACTTGTCAACTATGCTATGAAAAGCTGGAGTTCTTCAATATGTGTTTGACAGATTTGCTTCCTTTTTTGTAACATGTTGTATGAATTCCATGTCTATAAGAATCTATGAGCACATTCATAACAAATTATAATGCATTCATAAAGCATTATAAACATGACTATAAATATTTATAAATAGGTGCTACACACAGCCATGTTTATTATGCATAATGAATGTTTTATGAAGCCCTCATTATTACTGCAACATAGACACCTTCAAAATGCAGAACAAATTATCCTTAATTTGAATACCGACCATTGTAATGCATTATGAAGGTATGTATAGTGCATTATGGAGCTATATGAGAGCTTCATTGGAGCTTATGAAGTACTATAATCAGCTCTATAATGCCTTATCAATAGAAGATGCTATAATGCTTTATTAATCCTTATACAGAACATTGTAATGCATTATCTTAGAAAAAGTTGATGCTACTCATCTCAATGATCAAACTTGCATCACCTTCTTAACCCCTTTCAATCTGGATTCAGAAACACAGCACTGAAACGGCTCTGCTTGAAGTAACCGATGACTTACTAAAGACCGCAGACTCTGGGATGGCCACTATTCTAGCTCTCCTTGACTTAAGTGCAGCATTTGCTAAAGTTCATTGTAATATCTTACAGTCCCAACTTTCAGGTATTCGTATCTCAGGTGCTGCTCTTGCTTGGTTCATATCATTCCTCAGTGATTGTCAGTATTAAGTCCTGATTAGGGAACATAAATCTGACCCTGCTTCACTGATACATGGTGTCATTCAAGGGTCAGTTCTAGGTCCAATTCTCTTCAACATCTACATGCTCCCGTTAGGTGTAATTTTCTGTCAGTCTGCTCTCAGCTGCTATGCTGATGACACACAGCTATATATAAGCATTGATCGAACAGCATCATCATCATCAGTCTTACTGACTGATTGCCTTTGTAAAATCAAACATTTTATGTTTGATTTCTTTACGACTTAATCTGATAAAACAGAAATCCTATTGGTTGTAACTAAACCTGTCCTCTCGACCCTTCGTGGGCTAAAAATTGATCTTAACAGGATCCTGGTGTAACATTCAGTATCAGTCCGTAATTTGGGTGTCATCAACGATCAGCTTATTACCTTCCAACCACACATCAGTTCAATAGTACAGACGTCATTTTTTCACCTCCATATCATTGCTCATCTGTACTCTTTCTTCAGTATGAAAGATACTGAAACATTATTACATGTCTGGACTATTGTCAACTACGGGGGGGCAGAGATTTTAGTGTAATAGCCCGTAAAATTTAGAATGTTCTTCCTCCCAGTCTTCATGAGGAAAAATCTATTATCCATTTAAAGCTTCTGATAAAAAAAAAAAAAAACAACTCTTCAAAGGATATAATTTGTCTTCTTGTATTTGTACTGTCTTGCTAAATGTGTTTTTGTTGAACTGTAAATTGTCCTTGAGTATATGAAAGGTGCTATATAAATAAAACATTGTTATAATTATTATTACGATGAAGGTTTCAATAAAACATTATAGGCGACATCTTTAAGTGCTACCGATTTTTGTTGTTCCTCTAGGATTGGTGAAAACATGCACACATATTTGCCCAGTCACGCTGATTCATATGGACAAATGGGTCACAGTCCTATCAAGCAGCAAGGATACTCACCCCCGGTTTTAGCCACAATCTGCAGGTCTGGAGACAAAGGTCCATCTCCTACAGAGGTAAAGGCCAACACCCTGATGTAGTATGTCTTGTTGGGGGTAAGCCCCTGGACGGTGAGGAAGTTTGCTCCGCGCACCATCTGCTTCTCCCAGTAGTTGACGTTCAGAGTAGGCTCCGTGGTATAGTAGACCCGGTAGCCCATTATCTGTCCATTGGCTTCCTCCGGCTCGTCCCAGTGGATGATGGCCGTGGTGCTGCTCAGCATTCGGCCTCGAACCTGCCTGGGTGCCGTGCTGGGCGCCTGCTCTGCTGTCCGGGCCTCGATGGGCTCGCTAGGCGGGCCGCGCCCAATATTGTTCACCGCCACTACGCGGAACTCATAGTCGGAGTAGGGGCTGAGGCCGCCCACGCTGTAGCGGGTGGTGGCCACACCGTCAATCTCCTTGTACGTGTCCTCGGACAGCTTGGAGCGGTGCTGGATGATGTAGTAAGAGACGGGCTCGGGGTTTCCGGAATCCCACGTCAAGGTAATGCTGGTGGCCGTCCGCTCTGTCACCACAGGCATCCCCGAGGGCTTCGGCAAGGCTGGGGAAGGAGCGGCAACAAACAGGCTTGTTAGGGAGAGTAAGTAGAGTGGGTGTAGAGAGAGTGGCCAGAAGGACTACCTCGTTTCTACGGCCTGCATGGTAACACAAGCATTCAAATTCATGTGCCATGCACATTTGTTTCCCAAGGGAAGTTAGCTGAGGGACACAGATCGCGGCTGCCACACGTCAATCAACTGTACCCCTCATCCTAGTAAACAGCACTACAAATGATACAGGTCAAGTGATGACCTTGAATGGTTCCAAGGTCAAAACCATTTTCTTGTACCGATTCTTTGTTGCTTAGCTCAAATAACATACAATAACTCATTGTTTTAATCTGCAAAGTGATGGCGTGCAAAACTCGAGACCCCAGAGGCTATTTGATTTCTTCAAGCGGCACCTCCAGAGGAAAACTGTGGGAAGCTGCACTACAGCTTTGCTCGTGCTGTGTCTGTTTTCTCTTTGTTGTGTCTGTGAGTAAAGCCATGAGTCTGGTTCATGACGACTTGTATCAGCCAGGTCCCCTAATCCAATTGTTAAATTTAACATTTGATTTAACTCTGAAGCCGTGTCCATATACAGCCGTGGGAAAAATGAAGAGACCACAGCACAATTTTTTGTTTCACTCATTTCTCAATGTATTGGTGCGTCTGAGAATAATGTATTTTTTGCAAACTGTTACCTAGTTCTTCTCCTGCTGCTCAGTGTAGCCTTGATGATTAAAGCAGGATTTAAAAATGCAGATTTGTGTAAAAATATAGAGTGCTCTCTTCATTTTTTCCATGGCTGTATATCAACATAAACAGTCCTACTTTGCATGGTTATGGCATACACTGTGTAAATGAATACCTATATCTCACGTCCTACGTTCTAATTGATTGTTGTTACACGTTATATGGTTTCCAGATACCAAGAACAGAAATTTTATTAAGAAGCGGCGGGCTGGAACCTTTGACGGTGATCTGAGCCACAGCCTCGATGACTCCCAGGGTAGACATGGCCACGCAGGTGTAGTTAGCGGACTGACGGACGTCTGTCAGCTCCAGAACGTTGCGTCCGATCGGCATGTCGTCCTCAGGGGTCAGGTCCTCGGCACCCAGCATCCATTTGACGTAGGGCATGGGGGAGCCCACGGCCACGCAGGTGATGTTCACGCTGCCTCCTGGCATGATCTCATTGTCTGTCGGAGGGATGGAGAACCTCGGGGGAACTCGCCGAACTGGAAAAGAGCACAGTCAGGGTAACAACACACACCAAGATGGGGGTAGAGGTCTGCTCTACCAAGGAGAAGAAAAGATCAAATCATTGAGCAGTTGTACTTTTCAGATTATTTCTCGCTTAATATATTTGAACTATATCTTTGCATACACTTAGGTGGATGGATCGTAATAACAGTTGCACGCACATTTTGACTTTCACCCTAACAGGGCTTGACAGTGGGCTGTGTACAGACCAACAAAACACGAACACCATGCACAAAGGTATACCAAGAGTACAGATATCAAGAGTAGCACGGGAGCAGGAACTGGAGGATCGACAGCATGCTTGAGTTGTGTGTGGGGACCAACTTCGATGCTGCGTACTTCCAGTTGATGTGAAGTAATGTGCAAGGTCCACATTGTCACATCACACACACAGTGGTCCCTGGCGGGACGCGTCCAGCTACGGCGTATGGATAACTTGTGATTCGATTGCCAAAAAACTCAATCAAAAAGTGGATGCAGCCTCAAAAAGACGTACCTTACACTGACACTCAAATAAAGGGTTAAACCAACGGAAAGAGACGATACAGGTAACGTAATCGAGGAACTGGAGACAGTTTATGCACACGGAGAGAAAACGGGACCAGACCGGCTCGGGTCTGGAACGTGGGCCTTCATCATGCACGCAAGCACATGGCTGGCTTTGGAAGGCAACCATGCTGAGGACTGGAGGGAGAAAGACTGGGGAGGAACCCAACAGATAGGAACACAAGAAGGACAATGAAACCAAAATAACAGATGGCACAAAGTGGGAATAAGCCGGCTGTCGCGAGCACCAAGTCGTAAGACGGCGGCGCAGCGGAGCGGGGGATGTGGCGGAGAGGGTAAGTGAGGTTAGGGGGCGCAAAAGCGGGAGGGGGGGGGGGCAGCTGGTGGCGAAAGACAAAACACGAACGAAGACACAACAGAAAGTGGCCGTTCAGCGTGAACAGACAGACACGGCACTCGGAGGCGGCTGATGACAGTACCAGTCCCTCGGGGGAATTTAAAATACTTAACAGCAGAGTTACTGCTCGTAGGGATCAAAATGTATATCTTAGTCACGCACAGTGTGTCGCATGTAAACGTTTAAGACACTTTCAGCATCTTCTGAATGTAAATGAGAATAGCTCTGCAGTGTGTACAGTACACTGCAAAGGTCATGCAGTATATAAACACGACCTCTGACATCTATCTCCTTTTTAAAGGAGGCATATATGTCAAATTTGGGGAGAACAACAAATAAATATTTACCTCATCTATCCATTAACTCTGCCTGTACATCTGAGGTATGAATTAAAATATCTTAAATAACTAAACTGTAATGTATAAATCACTAAATCAAATCTGGTCATTTGTACTCAGATTTTTTCAAAGATAGCATTATGGTTTTTCATTATTAGTCCATTAAAATACCTTTTTCTTGTCTAATAATCAGTAAAAGATATCTTTTTCCACACTGACTCTAAAAACATGAGCGGGACGAGTGACGGTTTATAAATACTTCCATTAGAAACTAGCAAAATGAATAATGATAATAATAGAATTATTTATTATAGAATAATTATATAATAATAAAGAACAGAATAACAAAATGAATGAAATGCGGAAAATGCGAGCTTGCATGGATCATATGACAGACTGCGCGATTGCAGGGGGCGCTGCATGCTTGCACTCAGCGGCCTGGCAAAGCATCCCATTGCCCTCCCGTCGCTATAGCAACATGAGTAACCAAGCAAGAACACCGAGAAGCTGACAACACGCAAAAGGGGCGGGCGGGGGGAGATTGGCAGAGGAAGGTTTAAGCGGCTCGAGCATAAACAGGTCGACATGCAGCCGAAATGCGCATTCTCTCCTGACATGCACACAACCAGGGCATTCTCAACGGAGGGCAGGACGGCGACCGGACCAAAGAATAGGACTATCGATAACAGAAACAAAGACACCAAGACCAAACAGGCACGTGATGCAGCTACATTCATTTCGTTTGTATTCTCTGACTAACTGTGTCTTTAGAATTTGTCTCTTTTCTCGTAGCTGCTTCTGCTGTTGTGGCTGTTCTTTTTTTTTTTCAGTAAGGTTAAAAAGTAAAAACACACCAACCTTCTCGCAGCTCTGGGGAAGTAGGGGATTGATGCAGAACACAATGAAATGAGGAAAGGAGAAAAACAAAGGAAACACAGAGAGTAAAAAGGCCATATCAAGGCGTTAAACAGCTGCTTGAAACATCTCTGCTAGTTCTCTTCGAAGCCCTCCGGTCGCCTGACAGAAAGCTGCATCTCCCATTAATTTCTGGCAGAATCAAATATCTGATAAACGATATTAAATTTTAAACATTACAGGGCAGAAAATAAATCGTATCTATTAACCTCATGGAAAATGTGTAGGCAATAATCTATAAGGTATTACATTGTCCCAAATGAACAGCTGCAGGGAAAGTGACAGAGCGTATTAAAATCTTCTAGCTATGGTTCATTCTTAATTTTTAATAAGAAACCCAATTCTAACTAAATAATGCTAAAAGAATAATTAATGGATGAATGAGTTTGCTATTAAAAGGTAAGAACAAACCACAGTGTTAGAATATGTGACCATGCTTACATCATTCCCTCTACAGGGCACACTGCAAATTCTCTGTCTGGGACAATGTCATATCTTATAGGGTCGTTACGTTCATGCTTAGCGCTCATAATTTTCATAGCCCCTGCTATAAGGAACTAGAAGTTTATCATTTCATACTAAAATTATATTACTACCATTGCATACTAAAATTACATTACTAATTTTCAGTAATAGGGTGTGACTTTTTAAAGACTGAGTGGAGTTCCACATGTATTTAGCATGGAGATAAAGATTAAGGTGTTCGAATAATAATAATAATAATAATAATAATAATAATAATAATAATAATACAATATAAATAATTCTCTTTCGCATACTGATTAGCTACTGAGCTAAACGCAATATATTTTCAATGACATAAAGTTTGAATATCCGCCTGTAGCCTGTTCTGAAGAATCCTGGGCATTTGAGGAATGTTCTTTAACAAAGATACTGAAGGAAGACGCTGAAAAGAGGAACAGGCATCGAGAGAGCAGTTAAAATGTGTTTGGTGGGCAGGAGTCTGACGACCAGGGTGGTCCACCAAGCCCTCACTAATCCAGTTGGAAGAGGCAATTAGTCACACACCAAGCAACTGGGTCATTCCAGTTAGGAAAGGCATCAGGAAAACCAGGCCAAAAATCAAAAGCAAACGGGAACTCGAACAGAAAACACGAATCTGAATCAAAATAAGAAGGCAGTAAGTGAGAACACGCCATACTTACGAAGCCAAATGAGGCAGAGTGCTTTGGGCTCAAATACATCATTGTTATTCCATTTCATTCAGATTTTTTTAGACATTACAACACAGAGCACCACTTGGGTGAGATTTACAGTTGAAGATCCCCCCTCCGTACACTCTGAAAGCATTCCTCTGCATCCCCTACCTCTGACATATAGGTTGGCCGGAGCAGAATAGCGGGTGCCGTCGCTATTGGTGGCCACGCACTCGTACTTCCCCTGGTCGGACTCTTCGCTCTGCTCGATCTGGAGGGCACCTGGGCGGGATGAAAGTATTGGCGGTACAAAAAAAAAAAAAAAAAGAAACCATAGGTTACAAGGGGTCTCGAGGTCGGCCAAGACAGACAAAAGCTTTGCTGATTGCGATGGCAGGCCTGTGTACAGCGGCTCCTAATACGGCACTAGGTACACGTGTCTCTCATCCAGCACGGGTAACCCGGCCAGAAAAGGGACTACCCGTTAGGCCCCCGACTGTCATGGACAGCTTCCGGCAAACGGGATCTCTGCAGCTTCTCGTGTGCTGATGTCATCGACTACAGAGCAGAGGTGTGCTTTCATGTCACACAGGTGTGTGTTATATCCCAATCGTAAGGACATCATACTTCTATCACTGTCAAACTGAACGAGTCAGTATCTGTCAACTGAATAGGGTGCATCCCCTACCATTATAAAGCTTTCCTATTACTGAATTTTTCTGCAATTTCTTTGCTTTTTCCAGTATCATCTTCCACAAATGTCTGTGAATATTCCCTCAAAGGTGTTCATTTGTATCGCTGAAATTGAATTCTGTGAACATTAACAACACAAGTCTGTGGTTCTGCATACAGGTGAATGAGCACTTTGGTCTGGCGACATAATTTCAGCCAGGTACCGTGATCCGGAGGCAGGGGAAGCACTGGATTAAGCACTGAGTGACGGCAACCACCTTTAAGGCCTTTGGTTTTGTTGCGACAACCATGCTATATAATCCAATGGATACACAGAGAAACTTTCAACTGCAAAGGGAGTCGCGTCACAATACGAATAAATTACATCGTCTTAAAACGTAAAACATACTGAGGGGGTTCTGGGTAAGGGGGGGTGCGAGCCCTGGGATATACAACAAATTCACTGGACTGATCAATATGGAAATGGGTGGAGCTGCTTCAAAGGAAGCATGGATAAAACAAAAGAGGGTTACAATATACAAAAGCAGCATAACAAGAGGGAACAGTTCAAAACAAACCAAAGCTGTGGGGTTTTAGCACAATCTTACACTGAAATGTACCATAAGTGGGAGATTCTACGACTTCATTTAACAGAAGCCGGTGAAAAAAATGCAGCGTTTATTAAAAAAGGGGGAAAAAAGAAAATGCTGCTTCGATATAAGAAAGAGAAAAAAAACAAAAAGAAAAACAAATAAGCACAGTGATTAATTCAAACAAAATATCACCGTCAATCTCAAAACGTTCCACATGCAAATCTCTCCAAGAACAAGAACCGCTTTTCCGGGACAAACAACCTCCAGACAACCCTTAGCTGAAAAATAAAATGCAATTGTATTAGAGAGCAAAATTCAAAATGGCGGCCTGAGCCCGCAAGAAATGTACACGACCGCTGGCACGGCTGAAAGGGACACCCGTGAAAATCCACCAACGGGATCAGCAGTGCGGTGTCACGAAACCCAGGAAAAACGTCACACGCGCCGAACCGCTCCGCCGGTCGAGGCACACGGGCAAAAAAATGACCAAAAATGAACAGGAGACACCCGACGGCCCGGCACACACTCATCATTTATCCGATACCGCACCCTGAAGAATAAAAACAGTCAAAAAGTGTAGCGCCCCCTCACCCAAGAAAAAGCAGAAGAAGAAGGAGAAGAAGAAGAAGAAGAAGAAAAAAAAAAAAAAGGTGGAAGAAAAAGCACCGTAGAAACTTTATCAAAAAAGTAGTTGTTTGGGCTTTTTTTGTAGAAGTTAGAGGAAAGAAAACAGATGGAAGTAAAAAGTAAAGCAAAGAGAGAAATTACTTTTTTGGGGGGAGGGGGAGTAAAAAAAAAAAAGGAAGAAGCAGAGGGGGAGGCGATGCTGTCTTCGGCATGCTTGTGTGAATCCACACCACCTGGGTTCGCAGTGCTGAACAAGAACAGCTAAGGTGGGGGGGGCGCAAAATGCTGGGCTGTTTTAGCTGGACAAAAAACAGGGACACATGAGTCATCGTGACTGGGGGCTATGACCAAAAAGAAAAAAATATGAGGGAAAAAATCGATATGCTTCTTCAGTTCATTGTAAGCATATCACAACTTAGATTAAAAAAAATACTCTCTAAACAAAACAAAAAAAAAAGGAAAAATAAAACCAAAGAGGAAATTAAGAGCAGGATCAGTATGAAGAGGCAATGCAATTAACAGAAGGGACTTGAAATAAGGACTGAGGATGTCGGGAATTAAATGATTTTTTTTTTTTGTTTGGGTAACAGGACAACAATGAAGAGGTTGGGGAGACAGCAAGAATGAAATAATTCATTCTGTGGACATTAGTTCAGCACTCTTACCTCTGATTGGCGTACCACCTGGGTGGATAATATGAATGCAAATAAGATTAGAAAGAAGAAAGCATTAGTACGCGGAGAAAGATGCTGGGGCTTTGGAAGAAGAATCAAATTAGATTTCACAGAGTACGTAAATAAAGGTACTAGAAGGGGAGAGAGAGAGAGAGAGAGAGAACTTGATTTACTCTACTGGCAAAACAGGATTATCATAGGCAGCACTGGTAGGTCAAACAGCAAGTTGTACAGTGTTGCTTCACAAAGGAGGAGCCATTTTGGAAACTGGCTTGGCTTCCGATGGGAAGACTAAAGAGAGACGGGCCTTTAAAGGGCCGGGATGTGAAGACGAAACTTGGCATAAACTAGAAGCCTCTGTCAACCCTGAACTAAACCCTGAAGAGCTCCCAACCACGGGAACGTCGTGTCTTTACGGCACACTGGATTGACAATGCGCACACATATGGCACCGGCCTCATAATTCAAGAGAGAGAGTCAGATAAGCACCACATAAGTGGAGGCTGGTAGGAAGACATTGGCTGTTTAGGTGGGGGGGGGGGGGGGGTGGGGAGGGGGTTTGACCAATACTCGATCATATCTGGGTGACACCGTGTGCTTTACAAAGGTATTTTTGGGACTAGTATGACAGCATCAGTGTGAGAGTGTGCCTAGAGCTATCAGCTGAGACTGCTAACTGTTAGTAAAATGCATGCCATGCATTTTAATAGTAACTTCAACATGGAAATTAGTGGGGGTGAGGTGTGCTTCAGAACTAAGCACTTACCAAAGGATTCTGGAGATTTAAATACGGAAAGAAAAAAGACAGCATAAAAATATTATTATATTCCTTTAGAACTGGGCACAGAGTTTTCAGAATAAAGCTTTATATACTCTACGTCACACGTGATTAAATGAACTCTTACATTAATAGAAGGTTAATTTACACAGTACTGCCGACAACAAGCAAAAGGAAAGTCAACAAGACGATTTAACACAGGACAATTCAGAAGCTGAGGATTCTGGGAAGACAGGAGATTAAATTGCTCAGACTATATGTGAATCGTTACTAGTGAAAAGTTCACAAATTTTCACAGGAAACGACAACAGCTGAATTATATTTAAGTGAGCGTACGATGTAATGTTAGTTATTAATTTTAAGCAATTGCTGAAACATAAATACAGAGCAAAATTTTGAAAATGGGGAACTAAGGAAGAGGGTATTGGGGAGACGGTGATGCAAAGTCCACCAGCCAGCAGGGGGCGTTGTGCTGGGACCATCACCCCCTGCTGGTGGGGGGAGTCTGCGGCAAACGGCATTGGCAAGGAGAAGCAAAGGCTGGAATCTACACCAAAAGCAGGGACAGTAGATCCAGGTACAACTGAAGGACTGGGTTAGCTGTTACGCGGTCTCGCACACTACTGTGGCTAGTCATCGTGAGGAAAATTCCACTAGAGAAAAAAAAATCATGTATACGTGAGGCAAGATGGTTCCCAGTAGTTTTGTTTGAGAAAGAAAAAAAAAAGTATTAGACAGTGAAGTTAATATCCAAACATCTAATTATTAGACTAAAGTACCGAAAAGTAGTTAACAAAACAATTCATTTTTGAATTCGCTCCTTAAGTTAGTTGGCAATTTGCTTGTTTTTATTTTGTATTTTAAATAGTTAGTACAGCACGGGTGCGCTTTTAAGAGTTCTGAAGGAAGCCCAATGCATAAAATTTGTTCTTTTATGGAAAAAAGAAGAGGAAGAAAGTAAAAATAAAAGAAAAATGGATCCGTCAAATACTGCAAAAATGCAGTATAGGGGAAAAAACTAATAAAAAATACAGTCACAGCAGTGAGCAATGTGTAGTACGACAAAGCTGCAAACACACGGATATACACACATTCACACATGCACATACGCGCGCATACACACGCAGACCCACGCGCACGGCGGAGGCGCACACACACACTCGCGGCACCCCATGAGGCATGACATCATCGAAGACGGGGACGGCACACGCCAGGTAAACAGAAGGAAAAAAAAAGAAAACAAAAGGACGGGGGGGCAGTGGCAATACCCACGTGTCAAAGCAGAACGAAAGACGGACGCAAACCAGAAGGACGCTCCGGGGCGGGGGGGGGGGTCGGCTGGCGGGGGCGCCCTACCTGAGCGCAGCTGCTTGATGCGGCCGTTGTTGTTGGTTGTGTTGACAGGCAGGAAGTCCTTGAACCAGGAGATATCGGGGTCGGGGTTGCCGCTGGCGGCGCACAGCATGGTGGCCGTGCGCGTGCGTTCCACCACCTTCAGCTGGGGGCCCATGTCGATGGTGGGGAATCCCGGGGGCAGCTGGTCCTCTGGAAGCACATCGGAGCCACGTGCGAGTCAGCACGGGGGGCTCTGAATCAGTGCCCACCCACCGGCACACCCCCACCCACTGACAATATTCATCATGAAAGGGACCCCTCCCCCAAAGTTTTTCACTTTGTGTTGCTGATGGAATTTGTCCTTGGTCAGGGATCCCTGAACATTGCAAGTAACTACTGTATGTGAATTATAATAAGTAACAATGTCTCTTACAAACACTTGTAAATGACAACTTATGGAACCTCATATTTGCCCAAAAAGCTGGGAATGGAGCCCATAACCTTCTGTTTTTCATGAGGAAAATGCTGATAGTTAAAGACACTGGGTCTGGTTTCTATGCAGAATCAGGATTTGATATTCCCCAACCAGGCAGAGCACTTTCAACGGACAGCTTTCTCAGAGCTGACAAAAAATGAAAAATTTGATAATTCTACCCACGACCATGTTTTCTAACTGCATACATTTATTGTGCAGTACACATTGTTGTTACATTGCCTGGACAAAAAGTGATTTCATTGTATTGGATTGACCTGTTGACCCTTTATTCTGTTTTCAGCTGGAAAAGCTCCTGTTGCCAGGTAAGCTGAGTACAAACGCCTCCGAAACGGCGCTGATCTGAGAAAGAAAGCTGTGCTTTTATTAATGTCTCCCTGTTATCCGTCAGCGTGGGTATGGGCTGCGAGAGGACACTTTGAAGTTCCTCCTGATGCGTCTTTAACCTTGACAAATATTGCTCTTCCGTGCCATTTCCCGTGTCCATGTCAAATACGCCCTGCTCTTTTAGTAACTTAAGAATCCCTTGATCTCTTTCAGATTTTCAACGCTCGATAAATGGAAATTGCAGTAACGGCCACAGTAGTACCGCGGATGCCGTGGGCTAGCGGGCCAAAGCGGCTAATGACGGAGAGCATAGGACGGCAGACGAATTGCACGTTGCGAGATGATGTATTTGTTATGCAGGACAAATTTCTCTGCAAACAGGACCACGAGGCTGCTGGGGATAATAATAAGGCTGACCGGACACATTGATATCCCAAACGGCAATGTCACAAACACAAACGTGAAAATTATGAGCGCAAGTGAATCACGACCTGTAGCGTATTTACATTTTCTCTGAATGGTGATCCCTGTGACACTTACTGGGATGAGAGGCTGGAATATGGATGGATGGATGAATGGCCAGCCATATTGAGAGGCGGCGGCAAAGGTAATCTTGACAGAACGTCTAACAGATACTGTGGTGTGAATATCACTTAAGCTTCATGAGGTCTCTTCTTCATCGTTTCTGTGAGGCAGTGATTTGAGCGACGCCATACCGTCCATTGTCATGTTTCAGGTTCGAATGCTGGAATGTGGCCTTCAGCTAAAGCACATGGAGCCCGCTTCTGTGAAGAAAGCCCACAGAAACAAAGCCGGCGAATTAAACCGCCGCTTGTTTGGCCAGACCTGTTGGTTCGGCGTGTGTGCTGGGGAGGGATGCTGGATTTAAGGAGCTTTGCGGCCCCCTTTTTAATGTGGATAATTAAATCCCCCTTTCTCCCCGACACACAGAGTGCTTCTGAATCCTTTACCACATTCAATTTATGGGAGGCATGGCAGGGCGATGACTTTTAACTGTCTCTGACAGTGGAGCCTGTATTTCCACTGTGGCTTTTAGACACGCTTTCTCAATTCATCTGCTGACTCGCTAAGAAAACATCCGTTTATTAAAAAGACAGAGAGAGAGAGAGAGGGAGAGAGAGAGAGAGAGAGAGACGCGGGCACCTTATCTCTCACCTATCAGTCAGAAGGAAGCTTCTATTGAATTTTTCTCATAGCCGACGGAGACACAGGCCATCACTGGGTTTAATGTGGAGAATAACATGTTATGCTGACGTTTTCAGGGTAAACTAGACATCACTATTACTGCCACGTCAGAACTATGGGATGCTGGTTCATGCCTGGGGGGAGAGGGGGGGTAACTCTGCTGCTGTAAATAATCAGGAAAGATTCAGTAAAAAAAAAGGAAAGATTCCCAGATGCATAAATGGGACATTGTAAAACTCTTCTTGTAGGTCTTACAAAATGCCTTGCTAAGCAACTACAATAAGACAGCCTTTGGTGTGGTCACTGCTATCCTATCCAGACATGCCATCCGGACGTGGGTTCAAACTGACCACTTTCGGTGCAGCTAGCAATTACAAGTACGTTTTTTGTATTTAATGGCACCCTGAAAAATGATTACGAAAAAAGAAATCGCTCTAATGTACATAAACGTTGTAAGCCAGGGGGAGATAACGTCGGGAGCTGTTTCTGTGATTCTGTGTTGCCGTGGTGATTGATTACCAGTCCATTTCCCAGAGACACCTCAATTAATAAAATCCAGATGTGGCCGATTGGACTGATTACCCCATTAGGGATAAGTAGGGCCAGCTGGGTGGGTTCCAGTAATGCAAAGGACTTGGGGGAAGAAGGAGAGGTGATAGTCTCTCGCTGCACTGTGCTGAGAGCAGGTCTCCTGTCCCTGTCTGTGTTGTATCTTTTAGTTCAGGGTGCCTTGACCCCCATGTACCATTTACAGACACTTCCCGGGGGGGTCAGAGTGGGGGACGCTCATTTCCGCACGTTCTCTGCATCTCAAGCCGCCTGCTGCGTGCTAGGAGGACAGGCAAGCGCTGACTCTATTAACATCTTGGATTACGATCAATCACGCCACGCGCAAATGGAAAGAAGTGACCGATAATATGGTAGGAGGTGGAGGCCGGGAGAGAGGAAGCGTAAAATCCTCCCGGTGCCACAAGAGAGCTAGACAAGGCGCGATTCTTCTCTGAGCATCCATAAATAGCTAGACCCGTGTTTCCCAGTCCGATCCTCGTGGACCCACAGACAGGCGCAGGGAGCAAAAATGTGGACTGTGTGGCTGTGGGTTCCTGAGGACTAGACTGGGAAGCACAGAGTTAGATGATACACCTCCCTTACGCACGCCTTATTGTGAATTCCAGTTAAAAGCAGTATGTCTGATCAATTAGCTTAAAATCTGTCGGGACACAGCCGAGATGAAGGGCTCTCTTCAGCAGTACAGCGAGCAGTAAAGCACAGCTTCTATAAGTCTCAGCAGAAGGGTAAAATCAGCCCAAAACACAGCAGGCGGGAGGGATTACACTGATAATTCTCATATCAGCAGGGGGCAGATGGAATGCCCCGCGCTGTGTAGCCAGGTCCAGGGTTCAAGGGGTCAGGATACAGCGTCTCGCAAACAGCAGTATGTCACGTGCTATTAGATGACGTCCACCTTTGTACGCATTCAAGGGGAAAAACCATCTCTACGGCATCGGATGCAGATAACACATTCATTAAGAATCACATTGCTATTTTACTCACCATGTCTGTGGCACGGCACAGTGTTTTAATGCACTTATTAAAGACGCAGCTGCTATTTGGGCCCCAGTAAACGAATTAGGTTAATAAACAGTAACTACACATCAACGTAAGAACCCATATGAGTGATTGCAGTGGCTGTGGAAACATCTGTTGTTCACTTGTGATATAGTTACTGTGTATCATTAGCACCGCAGAGACAAAACTCTGATGAATAAATCACGCGAACAAGCTAGCACATGTACAGTAACCCTCTCCTCACAGCACGGATTTAAATTTAGATTTGTGCGCTTTATACGCTCATTTACGGCTGGGAACGCTTGACTCGCAAGCGTGGTAGAACCTGACCATAATAAAAACAATAATAATAAAAGACAAACATTTTGATTATACATAAAACACTTTGATTTACAGATTCTCTGTGAGCAATATTAAAAATCGCAAAACTACTCCCAGGCCTTAAAAAAAAAAAAAATAAAAAAAATCAATGACATCACAGAACATGGGAGGGTGATGAGTCTGGTTTGGTTTGCGGCTTCGGAAATGAACCCAAGAGGCAGGTGTGAATGAAAAGCGCGCGTCTGCTTATCTGTTTGAGGACCACGGCCACACGGCTGCTGCCAGTTATCTGGGATTCATAAATCCAGTAAAGAGCACAATCATTCTGTAACTTACCACGCTTCTGTAATCACAACTGACAGATATAACTAATATGTTTCACGGGAAGACGCTAATCAAATGCAGCTAATTAACTCACTATGGTCTAGACTGAGATTAAAATCAGATTAGCTAATGTTTACCCAACTCGCTCACCCCCCCCCCACCCCCCCCCCCCCCCCCCCCCCCCCCCCCCCACCCGCCGCCCTCTTTCCCCAAA
>JAODKE010000015.1:10873441-10883513 GCA_026779605.1 Mormyrus hasselquistii
TGTGAAGGCTTGCACGCCAAGGCATCGCTGAGACGCAGTCTGCGTCATTGGGGCACCCCTGTGAAGGCTTGCACGCCGAGGCATCGCTGAGACGCAGTCTGCGTCATTGGAGTTTATACCCATATTCCCAGCCTGGTTCCAACGGCCACTTTGGGTCCCGTAGACGTTACCAATGTCTGCTCACACTTGAGGTCGTGCTCGACCGCGTCTCCCCAGGCCTGCAGGCGAGCCTAAAAAGCACTGGGGGGTTCAGGCTACATTTGAACGGGGGGGGGACACCCGAGCAGAGAGAGCAAGCAGGGGCCACTGCCACGCTGTATCAGTGGAGGGGGGTCCCATAATCAGAGTGCTGTCAGGCTTGTGGGGAGGCTGGTTTAGACTGGCATAGCTCGATTGGGTTGGGCTTCTATAAGGGCTGACACGCACCAGTCACGCTCAGCTGCGTGTGACAGCGAGTGAAAGACTGTCGTGGCCCTGTCAGCCTGCCGGTGTGACCGGGATGCGGGCGCTGCGTTCGGCAGAGACCTGGGGGATCAAGCCGGGGGGGGGGGGGATTGATCAGTCTCTTTATGGCTTCTATTTTACAGATGACTGTTCATGAAAGGGTGACCCTGCCTCCCTCCCCGATTAAGAAAAAAAAGATCTTTCTTGACACCACTTGGTCACTCTGCCCGTTACTCTTCACCACATCTTTTGCTGACTTTATGTCCATTAATAATTATACAGTTTTCTAGTAGAAAATGTCTGCCCTAATAAAAACATCATCTAAACAATTACTCAAGGAAATGTTCTAAACAGCTGATAAGTCAGCTGAATTTTATTAATTTATTTCATGATAATAAAACGGAATGAGACTTTAACAAAATCAAAGACGTGCTTGCGAGACATTTTTACTCCCGGCCAACCGTGGATAACAGACAGAAAACAAACGGTACATTTTCCTGTCCCACACTTGATTGCCCCCTGTGGTCACCTCCAGTACAGCACTGCTCCGACACGGTCAGTTTTCATACATTATTTTTGTTTTTTTGTGTAATGTTGTTTATAAGCTTAAAATCTGCCAACTAAAATTTTGCTTGATTATTTAAGGCAAGTGGATAAAAAAAATGTTTTACTCCATTTATAATGGAGCCAAAGTGGCCAGACTGTTATATTAGCATGTTAGCATGTCGTACGGAATGATGTACATCAGATAAGCCATGAATTCATTAATCCATGCCTGCTTTAGGTCCAGACACCAAAGGAAAACTTCTCTGTGCAAAACTTGCAAAGCGATGATTAAACATTTATCTGAAATGTAACCAACAGCCAACATATTCGGCATAGCAGCAGTGAAAGACATTCAGGAAGACTTTCCAGTTTGTATTATCCTTAATAGTTGATGATGATCCCTGGCACCCATATAGACAGTGTTCTTCCGGAACTTTCTGTCCTCCATCCAGGTTCTCAGGTATCCCAAAGGCATGTTCACTGTTGCAATCTCTGAGTTCATTTATCTAGCTGTTGCTTGGCTCCTGTTTTACCTTCATCCCAATGGAAATCACCATCAATCTGGTCACCAGTGTTTCGGGTGATAGTTCAGGCTTGATCAAATCAAGGATCTATCTTGTCATTTATTTACCTTGCTGTCCATGAAGTCTTTGCCAGCAGTGAAGTTAAATGGCATTAATAGTCAGCCTGTCCAGGATCTTCTTATTCCAGATTTCACATTCATAAAGACTGACAAAAAATACCACATTCGAAACAATTCCAACCTTTGCTCTTAGAAATACACAAGCACGTTTGCAGTTGTTTTCATAAGTTCATCACTGCAGGATTGCCAAGTGTCAGTCCGTAACATATTCCTTGACTTCTGGGGCATTTGTTAATGATCGTTCCAAGGACACAAACGCCATCTATAATTTGTTGTCAGTATCGACACTAAGGTACAGTATCCTGCAGCCGTAACCTTTGTTTGCAGTGCCCACATTTTCACACTGTTATTAAATTTCTTTAACGGAATCTTCTTCGTTTTCCATCATCAGCATTACAAAGGCTTTTGTTTCTTCCTCCAGTCTTGAGTTCACAGTTGTCTTCTTCTAGTCCAGTTTGTCTCGTATATTTTCTGTGTAGAAGCTGAATAACCATGGCGATTGTATGCATCCTTATCTACCTGATTTATCAATCTAGAACCACTGGGATTTTCTATATTTCATCCAGACCATGAACGTTCTTGATTAGTGTGAAACATTATTTATAGGAACAAAACCTTACTCCATTTTCCCATTTTCTGGGAAGCATTCCATAGTTTTACATATTGAAGTCAATCAAAGGCTTTATTATAATAAATAAAGCATATTATGATCCCCCGCTGGTATTCCTTTTTTCCATCCTTTTTTTTGTGGCAATCCAACATGCATCTGCAGTGATACATCTCACTCTAGGCCATTCCGGAAACTTCTTGTACATCGAGCAATTCTCTTCCTATACTGGACTCTAATCCACTTTTAAATTATCTTGAGTTTACTCACAGTGCCTGTGATATGAGGGAAGCTGTACAATAGAGAGCATATTCCTTCAGGATCCCATTCTTTTTGTGTAAGGGGAACGTTCCCCCGCACCCCACCTCAGACTCTTTTGCCGGAAAGTTCAGGGGGTCCTTAGCGCCTTTGCACAGTCGACGTGCAAAGCCTACGCACGTAGAGATGAAGAAGCGGTGGGAGATGTAAATCCTGGACTGGGGGAGGGGGGAGGGGTGAAAGAATGCAATCTACGGAGCGCCATCAATGAAGCGGCGGGCGCGGGGAGAATGGAGGGGTGCCTTACTCCAGGGCATCTACGCTGGGCAAAGCGGTGCCCAGCTGTCAGTCTGCCTGATATTTCATCAAGGGTGATTGTGCTCATTTCAATAGAATTTCTATGAAGTCCCTCTGAAGGTGCACATCAAACAATGCGACACATTTGGTGCTTTCTGGCGCCAGTGTTTGGGCATGTGTATATATTTTGACGTACTCCGGCAAGTATGTCTGTGTGGAAAAAGACCTTCATCCCGAGCAAACTAGCACTTGAGTACTTCCTCACACCTGAGAGTATGTGTCGATGCCTGTATTTGTGTTGAAGTGCAGCTGATTGTTAATGCATTTCCCACATATCCAGCCAGCGTAAATTCACGTGCATTTTGCGTAATCGCTTAGTAAGCTTAGTATACACGGCCCGTCCCCTACAGCTCCGCCACAAGTTCAGGAAAAAGTGTCCCATGGGCAATTAATTAGAATCAATTAATCTAAGCTGCATACTTCCAAAGCACAGGGGGTGTTGCCCAAGTCATGTGGCAAGCCCTGGTAAGTAGGCCCCATATCTCTCTGTCCCTTGACAAATAAAACCAGCAAGTTAAGAGATGAGTCAGCCCATGTGAAACATGAGAGCGGAGGTCACGCACCCCAGGAGTGGAATTCTTCAACATTCCGACTTCGGAATTTCTGTACAAGTGACCGTTTCACCCATCACCTCATGAAAAACTGCAATGCTGCTCCTGCAGAGGTGTGAATTATTGTGAAGTCAGGTTCTACCGGGCTAGTCTGCCAGTATTTCTCCATAGCTGTGACAACAACAGAAACACAGAGTGCTTCCCAACTCATAAATATGACTTATTTCCTGGTGCGCTACCTGGTGCTTCGATGGCGTGCAGGTGTGAAGTCCTCTCTGCCAGTCGCGCTGAGCAGAATCAAGGGCGATTATCATGTGACTGTATTACACAAGTTGGCGAGAAAACAGGTAGATCTTTAAACAGATACCGAAGAGCTGGACTGCTAGCATACATCCGGCATCACGAGGTTCAGTAGATGTGATTCTTACCTCCAGGGTCCTTCCCAGAGGGGAGCCTGTATAGGCAAGTTGCCATAGTAACCCTGCCTACATCACAACAAAACGTCCTTTGAACTTCAGTGAGAATCAGGGCCTACAAATGTTATCTTTTCCAGGGCCCGGGAAAAGCTGGGACCTGCCTTGGGATCACCCATGCCCTCGTTTCATTTGAGTAAACATCAGGTACCTACCGCCGCTTTGGTAGGAGGGACTGTACTGCGATGTGGGTCGCTTCAGGGTCAGGGTGTTTAAAAACACTGGCCACAGGGTTCTTATTTATAAGGGCGCAGTTCTGATTATACAAGTCAGTTCATGACCAACAGAGACAACTTCATATGAACTTACCCTCACTCTAGACTCCAGACTCCTCCCCCACACACCCATAAGAAGGTCCCTCCCGTTTCTAAGAGCTAAGCACCAGCAGAGATAAAGAGCAGTAACTAAGACATGTTTTGTAGCAACATGAAAAGCACAGTCGATGTCAAAGCAGATATGATTCATAACACACAAACCCTTATGCTCGTATTAAACGAACAGCCCGGGGCGCATGCAAAACCCATCTAATCACCACCTGCGAGCTGCATTTTAGCTGAGGTGGTGTCCATATTTGTAAAGCGTTTGCAACCGAAGGTAAACAATCAAAACGAATGGAAATTTGCAGGCTCCCCCTTGCATTTTAATTAATTCTTTCGCTAAGCTCTGCTGCCTCTTGCCAAGGCCAGTGTTTGTATCGCTCAATGAGGAACGATCCGCCGCCTAATCTGTCCTTAGGCTGGGAGGCGAGGAATCAGCTTTGTGTCCGTGACAGTCCTTCCCCTCGGGGTGGTCAGCCTCCACGCCAGGAAACTCACCCATTCATTCATAGTCCTCTTAATATCTTGATTTAGTTATAAAAAATTCTGTGGCTCAATGTGGACAAACAGTATTTTCGCTGCAATGCAGGAGTATAAGCAAGCATTTCTGCAGCTCATATAGAAAGGTGAGGGGAGTATTCTTTTCCCTGAGAGGAACAGAGTGTGTCACAGGAGAGATTTTAGGGAATAATAGACGTGGACCTTGCTGAGGATCACATGACTGCAATATATTTCAGGATTAGGTACATGGGGCCTTCTGGCTTAACACACCGTATAAATGGGGAAAAGGCTATTTTAATCAAGACCATATCTGTAATTTTCTCAACAATAAAATACTTCAATACTTAATAATAATAATATAAAAAGTTTACTCTGTTGGGTGGAATTTTGTAGCTTATTCTTAATTCTCAAATCAAGAAATGAATGCTTTCCTCTGTAGTTTTTGTTTATTTTCGGTGTACGTCAATTTCTCACAATGGGTTTAAAGCCTTACGTAAATTCACATGCACGGTTATCAAAAAAAAAAAGTCTGCCAAGAATCAAAACAAAGATATTTTAATCGTCAAAACCGAACGGAGGTGGATACGCTACAGGGATCTTAATCCTGATCTGTGCTGCCCAAAGATACAGACAAGGGCTCAATTAGACTTTAAATCCAGCCTCTTTCATAAGACTGGCCGTCAAGCCCAGAGCTCATCACGGTGCCCAGCCCCGTTATCACGTTCAGCCCCAGAAGATCAGACGACAGGCAGGGGGGAGATTAAAACGTGCAGCGCGACGCGAGGTGTCAGGGCCCGCTCGATCCTTAGCCCAGATAAGAGGACCCTGGGCACACAACTCCCCCGCAGGCTCACAGCTCACATGGTCTGTGTGGGCCTGCAGCCAAAGGTCGTTCAGGAGGGGAAATTTAGGGAAATAAAATCAAGCCGCTCTAACGACTTGAATGACACCTTAATTAAAGCAATGAAAATAATTGAGATCGGGTCCTAACTCTGGTGGTTTGTATTTTATTAGAACCCCACCACACGGAACGCATGGAACCGATGGAAAGCATGTATGGAACCCATGGAGTTCTAGTAAAATACAGGACGAATCTCCATTATTTTTAGGAGGGAAAACAAGCAGGACGAAGAAGCCCTGGATGTTAGCTGAGCCAGCCTCAGGATCCGTGCTGTTTTGGTCCAGTTCATGAAACGGCTGGTGCTGAGGAGAGGATGACAAACGTCACATTTCCTGAAAGAGAACTTTTTCCAGACTGGCTGAGAAACACAACCACAATGCAATTAATCTGCTTCAATTATTCCCAAGGCGCTACTGACTTGCTCTTTTTCATTCACATGCTCACTTGAAAGCACAGAATCCCTGCCTGTTGACGGAGAGGATCCCCTCAACCTCATTTCACGGTTATAATATAATAAATTCATAATGCATGACACAGCGAGATGAGAAGAGGCCTGGGAAAAAAGCAAAAGCCCACAGCAGGCTGGCGATTGAGATAGAAGGCTGCAATTCATCTTTACTAACTGACATATTGTTAGCAGTTAAAAAAAAAAAAATCTTAAACAGTGCTGAGATTAATACTGTTATATTTACTGTACATGGTATGTTCAGAGTTAAAAATAGCACATAAAAAAGCACCCGGGATCATCTACTCATCTTTAACGAGATCTACTGGCAATTAAGATGAAAATGTGGTGATAGAGAGATGCCAGAAGATTGTGGATCTCGGAATGCCGTTCTCCTGGTAACTGAGGAGTGCATGACACCCCTGGGAGGGGGACGGTGACACCCTCATCGCCGTGCGCCGACCTGCGTTTAACGGTCTTTCCATAAAGCGCTCGCTACATTCGGCCACCTCCTGTGACTTAGGCCTTTAGGCCTTTTCCCCCAGCAGGAACAGGCCCAGGTCAAAGCGTCCTTTTCGGTGAGGAGGTTGGGCTTTGGCCAAGAAGGACCCAATAAACGCGTCCGCCGAAGAGCCAAACATACTTCTCTGGTTTGAATATCCATCTGGAATATGTTCAGCACCCTCTTAAAAAGTCAACAAATCAATAAAAGGACAAAAAACACGCTCACTTCGGACACGAAGAGCCAACTCGGCGACCTTCTTTCCACTCGCTTGGAAACACGATTAGAGTTATTACCTTGTATTGACGGACCCTAATTAAGGCAGGCGACATAATTTATGACCTGCGGTTCTCTGAGGCAGCACTTATGCATCGGACAGACTTGAGCAATCCGCCAAGGCGTCAGTTGGCAGCTTGCTATGCTTCCCATCCAATCCTGTTTTCACCCTCGTCGTCATGGTATCACATGACCATCACAAACACAGCCCGGTTTCTGACTTGTACAGTATAAAACATAATGCAAATAGCTACCTTCCTAGAATCTCAATTTATTGCCTTTGATGTTTCTTTAATTTGATTTAGACAACCACAAGGAAAAAAAATAGTTTTGCCTCCCTTTTTAGGGATGTAATGCACTTGTTCCTGTACAACACAGTTTCTGAAAGAGCAAAGGTTGAAGATTTAGCCAGTGAGAAAACACCATATAACTAACAATCGGAAGTAACTCCCACCACAAAACGTTGAATCTGTTTTCATCATATTGGCAGCAAACGCACGACAACATACAGGCCTCCGCTGTGATAGTAGCTCTGTGTTTCATCGACTGGATGCTACCGAATTAGTGTCTCCGTCGAAACAGCGACTGAGATGACTGCCGATCCACTGGCAGCTTTGAAGATCGTAAAAATGTGCGTGGCAGCGAGTGAGACGATCTCAGAAGGGGAAACGCTTCTCCCGATATTCCCATAGGGAACTGCGCTGCAGGGTGAAGCAAATGAAGACATCCGTGTGGAAAAGCCTGCGGTTTTAGTGTCTTACAGAGACCGTTTTATGCAACCACAAAATGTTTTATATATTAGGCTTCACAATACAACAGGGAATTCTGCATGCAACTCTAACCTTATAAACCTAACAAAAAAAGACAGCAGCAGAGTGTAAGATTTTTGTTTTATGCTTGGTAGGTCAGCATCATTATAACACACATTGAAACCACGGGGGGAAAAAAAAACTCAAGATTACAGGCATTTTGGTGGCATTGATTTCCACTCAAAAGCTGTAACAGCCCAGCTGATGCGAAAACATTCAAATTTAAGAGGTTATAAAGACAATCAAAAAAAAAAAAAAACAACATACCTTCAAAAAATAAACAATACTGGGCTGATAATAACTGTTTAATGTAAATATGAGTTTTAGTAATAAATATGTACTTTTTTTTTGTGCTCGGGAATATTACTCAATAAGCAAAACATTCATTTATTTGAGCAAGTAAACTAATTCAAAACATACATGTAAATACTGAATACTTCCAGTAAATAGTCCACATGGATAAAAGCTGGTATAATGTGTCTCTTTGGGGCTAATAGTTCAACACAGACGCTGTTTGAAATGAACGAAAAACGAGGCTCCGGTTCGCCCTCATTATTTATGTCCTCTGGAGCTCAGCGGCAGCGGCAGGCTACCAAATGTCCGGCAGCTTCTGCCAATCAGAGGCTTTGGGCGCCACATTTTCATTCACGTCACATAGCCAATCAGTGTAGCAGAACCGAACAGCTGTGAGCGCCCTGGCCACACGAGTCCGAGGGCCCCCCCCCCCCCTCTTTTCGGCGGGCTCCGTGGCAGGCGGCCGGGGCGCCAAGGAGGGTAAGAGAAGCGGCGTGGCGGAAGATGCGGCTGGGTTCGGCAAACAGGTGCGGCGGGGACTGCGATGCTAATGCTAATGCTAACGCTGCGCACAAACAGCTGCTAGCCTTAAAGTGACGGGGCGTAATTTTAACGAACTTAACAAAGCCTCACGAGGAAAGAACACTAATAGATCACTATACCTCAGTGAATACAGTCGGGATTTTGTTATAGGAGGCTAGAGTCCTGAGAGAGGAACGCAGAGACACCTGATAGCTAAAGTTAGCCAGGAGCTGGACGCCGTTCCGCAGCATAATGTCCCGGTACATGTCTATTAGAGGAGGGTCCAGGACCGTGATTCGTTCAGCTCTGGGTGCTGTTTACAGCAGCTTTTGCTGAAGGGCACCGATGAACATCGCATGAGATATAGTCAAGCTTAAATTACATGGCGCAGGACCAACTGCAGTGGCGGAAATCTCCGGCAAATGCAGATTAAGAGATTTATTGGGAGCATTAGTGGACGATCGAGAGTCAAACAGTCTGTTCAGCTGCCACTGACGGTTTGGTTATGAGCGATCGAGAGGGTATGTACCAGGTATGTCTGCAAGCGGACGTCACAGCTATCTGACAGCTGCGCCCTAGATTTTACTTTTCCTTTAATTTTCATTATGTGGTCACACAATGGGTCATAATTATTCTTTGAGTAATTAATGTTGGGGGGCACAGGTGGTCATTTTGCCCCCCCCCCCTCCCCCAGGCATTCAATCTAAGGGGGACCTGCCTTACTATATGTGACCCCCAAGAGTGTGACTGACTTATTAAACGCCCCAACGAGAGTCCTGTTATGGGGTACGCTAATTTCCAGCTGCACCCCCCCCCACCCCAAAATGGAACAGGCCTTGGGGGGTGACGAGTGAGGAGCGGCACGCCGGCAGGCGCACGGCCATTGATCACTGTCACACGCGGCCGTGGGGCCGTCCTTATTGGTCGGCTCCTCCTCAATCTGTGAAGCGGCTCGATTTGCACCGCTGATGATAACGATGGGGGGGGGGCTTTTCGGCTTTCTTTGTCTGCGTTTCTGCTTGAAACAGCACAAATGAAACCCAAAACCAACAAAGCAGAAAAAACTTGCCGCAGCAGCAATCATATGTTTCCCTTAAAGTGGTTAAACTTTAGGTTATTCGCAGAGACTCCTTCTATTTATGGCCTATTGTTGTGCAGAATTCCTGTGTGGGTTACAGTTTGTACAACCCATTAAGTCCACTCATACTTAATAACGTTTCTTTTCAAAATAGCCCCTTCATGGTATATGTCCCATTTCATCCCGTGGGAAAGAATCCAAATAACTGTAGCGAGGGCTATTTTTCTGCTAAATCTGCTTATGTAAGTCAGATTCAAAGGTGAAAAAAGCAACTCTTACCTTTACAAACCCCAGTAACTGTCCCAATGTTGTGAGAGCTGGAAGACAACAGAAGCACACGTTAGACCATCACGCAGCACACGTTACGCCTTCACGCAGCACACGTTAGACCATCACACAGCACACGTTAGACCATCACACAGCACACGTTACGCCTTCACACAGCACACGTTAGACCATCACACAGCACCTAACTCCAGTCCTGGGGGGCCGGAGCCCTACATATTTTTGTGTTTCCCCTCATTTAAAACACCTGATTCACCTCCTTG
>JAODKE010000015.1:10898664-10926964 GCA_026779605.1 Mormyrus hasselquistii
CACACACACACCCACACACCCCCCCACACCTACACACACACACACACACACACACACACACACACATACACACACACACACACACAGACTCACACACACACACACAAACTCACATACACACAGACTCACACACACACAGACATATACACACACACACACGCACATACACACACACACACACACATATATATATATATGTAGTAATTACTTCCTGTACATTTGCTTCTTGTGTCTCTCAAGACCAGGGGTCTCCAACTTTGGTCCCGGAGGGCAACTATACTATTAGGTAAATACCAGGAGCAGGTGTTACTCATCAGAAGCCAGGTAGGATAGAAAAGCTACTGCATAGTAGCTCTGCAGGACCGGAGTTGGAGAGCCCTGCTCTAGACTGCGAGCATGTGTTACGATCCATTAAAGAATCCTCAATAATAACCCTCCCCCCCATGTGACCCCCCATGTGACTGCTGGAATCGCATCCCAGGTCGGACCCGCGGCTCCCTGGCTCATGTCTGCCCCCGGGCCCCCGTCCAGGACCGGCTGTCCGGATGCTCAGGACTCTGCCACGCTGACGCATCCTCCGGAGCTCCCGCACTCAGTGGGAGGTGCGGCGAATCTCCTCGACTCCCTAGGCGTCGGCACCGCCGCGCGGAGAAGAGCTCCATCACGTCTCCGGCGTGGGCTGGACTCTCCAGACGGAGCAGATGCCGTCGCCCCCATGAATGGGCAAAACTTCCAGGGAACTGGAAGGCCGGGAGGCGACCTCACCCATGAAAAGGCAAACTTTTAGATGATCACAGCCTTTTAACAAACCAGGACAATTCTGAATATGTTTTAAAATAGTAAACCTGCCCATATATTCCTGAAGGTGCAGCATATGTAGATCTGCAGTGCTTTGATATTTTAGCTCCGTGCGGCAACAGTGGCAGTAATGAATTTCCCAGCATATAATAATAAACTGCTTGGCCCTCAGACCTGTCAGCTCAGCTGCTATTTTCAAAGCTCTCCTGACAGCTGATGTATAGAAGCCCCCTTTTTTTTCGCCACATGCTCTTGCGTGAAGTTCCTGCTCCCTGGGGCGGGGGGGGGTCCTCTTTTTTCCTTCTCTTCCCCTTCACAGAATAAATCTACAGAAGTCCGTCTGTCGGCGGGGAAACTGCTGAAGCTGTCAAACGCCCCCTCCACGTCAGGTCTTAAGCCGACCGCATACCTTTGTGTCGGGTCTTTGGGTGTGTGTGTGACCGCCGGTGCGATGACGAGCGACCGTGTCGTCCTTCACTCTAGCCAAGATTGCCTCGATTTTTCGAACCTGGACAGGAGATACCTGCGACAAGAGGACCGGCTACAGCACCTCAGACACATACAGTCAGTCGCCATCTAACGTGATACGGAAGTTAAATAAACGGCACAACAACGGAGCTTGTGGCCTGATACGACTGAAGTAACGTTGCAGCCAATATATTTTCTTTTTCTCCTCTTTATTAGTGCTGTAAACCTTTCCTGCTCATTGACCCTAAGGCATATACTCCTGCTTTATCGACTCTTCTTCCTTACACAGTCTGTACATGATTCCTATCACAGATCATTGTGTTACGAAGCAATCGGGTAGCCTTGACAACCGTGTGTCATCAGCAGAGCACCCAAACCACCTGGGTAGCTATAATACATGGTTGGAAGAGAAGTCTTTATCATTATTCCCTACCGCTAAGGGTTAGCCCACATGCTTACTCATAGCTGCAAACTGTGTCTTTGACTGAGATCACTACAAAGACCTTTCATGGTGCGTAGGATTTCAGATCAGAAGCAAAATTTACGTCCCTCTGGATCAATGAAGTATGACCTGCCTTGACCTGTGGTCTGTGCGATCAAGCCAGCATTTGAGTCAGAATCCAAATTAGATATGACTTTGATTAGGGGCTTCCATTGAAACATCAGAGTCATTCATTTTGCCAATGAACTCCAGAGGAAAAGAACATATATCTTGGCTGAACCCACGAGAGGAAACACCCCCACCACCACCAAATTGACAACAGAACAAAGCTCTACATCTGGTATCCTCCATCACGGAAATAAGTAAATGAATCGCAGTTACCATACCAGCAAGAAGGATGAAATCTGTCTCACAACGGCTGGCTACGTACGGCTGCGCTGGGTAATGGTGTTTTCTTTACCCAGGAAATGAAATATAATATCATTAAATAGAGATATGTAGAACAAGGTGTCAACACATCCATCTTACTTTTATTTACAAACTCCGGGTTCTGGTGGCACTGCAGACTTGCATCTTACTGCCGAAAGATCGGGAGCACTGACCCCATAGAGATTCACGGTCTTCCTATTTGTCAGATAAATCAAGAAAAAAAAAAAACAGATAGATATCTAGAATCTAGGTAGAGATGTGGAAAAGTTCAGGTTCATATTGTAAAGCACAAATCCAGTCCAAGACTCTGTTTCAGCCGACCAGTTTAGTATAAATAGTTACATTCAAAGAGTATTTAACTGGTTGGTTGAAACAAAATTTTGGTCTGGATTTGCACTTTATGAACCTGAACGTTCCAGATATAGATCGACTGACTTATTTATTTAATAAAAAAACAAAAAAAAAAAAAAACAAATAGCTGTGTGCATACTGGCCATACCTCATACTCCGCTTGTTCAAATTCAAAAATAGACTGCAAAATGTATGGTGCCACTGTAATTGTGACTGTTATCAGAAGTGTCTATGTAAGTGCTGAGTCACAGCCTAGAAAAGGGGAGGCTTCCATTAGCTTTATGCTAAGGCGTTAGCAGAAAGGGACATGTGAGAATGCGCAGTTAGCTTTGCTTTATGGCAAAGACAATGGAGGGGATTGGGACTTCTGTGGTTAGCTTTGTGCTAATTCTACATTGAAGTGAGGCATGTGCGAGGACTTTGATTAGCTTTCTGCTAAGGTCTGAGATACAAGGGAAAAACAGAAGGGCTTTGCTTAGCTTTGCGGTAAGGTCTCAGTGAAAATGGCTGAGAAGAAGGGCCCTCAATTAGCTACATGCTAATCTCTCGGCGCAAAGGCCGTGAGGTAGGGCCTCTGTTGGCTTTGCGCTAAGGCCTCAGCAGGAACATCGGTGTGAAAGAGCTCTGGCTGGCTTTGTGTTACCGCATCGGTAAAATAAATAAATAAAAAAGGACCATTTGGAAAGGCTTTTAAACCACGCAGGAGCACACACTGCCATGCTGAGCATGTGATGTGCTGGAGAAAGCAGGAGAAAATGCAGGAAAACAGACTGCCCGTGACTGGGACCTGGCCCAACCCGGCAAATTACAGCCACCACAGCACCGTCCGTCTCAGCAACACCTCGGAAGCCTGGAACACACCGGTCTTTGAATCTCCCATCCGTGGCATGCCGCCCATCTCATTAATTTACTATCCGGTGGGCGGCCAGCCCGCGGAGAAGCCGGGGGACCGCCCAGGCACCCACGCATTGCTGCACGTGCAGCAGAAACAAGTGGGGCCCGCCGCCTCGTGACCTGGAGCTCCAGCTTACAGCCAATCAGCATTGGCGTTAGTTTTCAATTAGCCGCCAATCTGTGATGCTCTGATAATTGCGACATGCACAAAAATGTGTTTGATTTCATCTGCATTTTGCGAAAAGAAATTAACATTTTTATGTGTACACAAAAGCAGAAAGGAAAGAGTGTTTCATGAAAGAAATGTACCCTCCCCCCCATACCAGCACATGACACTCTTCCTAAATCAAACGAAAGTAGAAAGTCCAGCTGGTAATCTTCTGTGCTCGGGCGGAGGCAAACCGCCGCACCAGCTGTCTGTTTGCTGCTGGCGCTGCCCTGCAGGGGGCAGGGCAGCAGGGATGATTGGCGACTTCAGACGCCGTGTCATTGGCCGGTGACAGGCAGACGCGCTCCCGCCTGACATGCATTGGCAGAGGAATGCTATAAAGGAAGTTGTGCTTTCATTCTGCAGTGAGAACACAGTAAAGGCTTTGCTTTGCTATGTGTGCATACAGTGTCATTCGTCATATTCATAATATTTATGTTTTTAATAAATTCCATAGCCAGTAAAGGGCACTGACTCTAGAACTTCTTTTTCAGCACTCTGGAATTAGTTTGCTAATAGTGCTAAATGTTTTGGGGGGAGGGAGGGGCCAATAACAAGCTTGTCATAAAGCAGTTATGCTTATCAGAATCTTCACAAAGCAGCTGTATTACTTCTTAATCCTGCAAGATTTCTCATGGAGAAGCATCTCATTAAAAAAAAAAAAAAAAAAACATGCAAATGATTTCCCTGTTAAACTTAAAGACACCATTTATAATACGTTTCACAATTGCGAAAATCCCCTCAGCTATTTATTGCAGAAGTTCTTGTTTGCCCTAAACTTTGGACAATTTGAACTGAAAGATAAATTACGACTTTTTTTTAACTTCAGTGTAACACTGACAATTTGTGGCATAGCTTTGTAGTCAATTTGAAAACCCGTCACTTCATTAGAACATGAATATGTTTGCAGAATAATCCCCGCTCCAGTTCAGTCCTCGTCTTGAGATTTAAACCTCACGAGGGTTAGAGAAAACAACACGGAGTACAGCAGTTGCTACGAAAAAAATGCAGGGTGATGGTTCGTAACAAAGCCTGATATATTTGGTTGGAAGAGTCTCGGTCAAGAATCCATTAAAGAAACTGTTAAGCTGTTAAAAAATGTTAGAATGACTGCGACAAAACCTTATTTTTTATTGATTTATTTTCATTTCCGCTTATTCATTACTGACTTAGTGCCTAACTGTGAAAGGTTCCACAAAGCAAATGGCAAAAAGGAGACTGTAGCCAAGCATTTGACAGTATTCACGACACTGAGTAGTATACCGGGTAAGGCCTTGGAGGAAATCCAGGGTTTTACTGGTAACAAAGAAACACAATGCGTGCTGCAACTGCTGTCATTCCAGAAAGATTTAAACAGTTATCAGATAACACAACACGACGAGAGCAGACAACGAGAGGGTAAACCACTGTCAACAGACTATTTTAATAATGACAACAACAACAATGCTATTACTACTACTACTACTAATAGTAATGATAATAATAATATACAGAAAGTTCAAATTCTAGAACTTTATGTTTATAAAACAGCCTGAAATGCTTTACAGTATGCTGAAGGATAACTTTATCATCTATCCATCTATCTATCTATCTTAACGATAATGCTGCAGGCGCCTTCTCTCATTTGCGCTGTGATGGTTTTAGCGGATTTCCGCGCAGAGCGGGGCCACACGGCGGTCCACAGGAAAGGCAGCCCTGGCACATGATCAAACTCCGGGTATCTGCGACGAGTCGGCCGCCCTGGTCCAGGGCCACATGTTCGCACCGTGATGCGACATCCAGATGGTTTCGCTGTTCTGGTCTGTACCCAAGTGCCCAGCCAGATGGACCAGAGCGATGGATACGCTACTTTGAAGGCAGAAACTTGAAGGCACCAACACTTTCCAGACAGCTGGGTGACATAACAGCTATTTGTCTCTCTGACACAGACTGAACAGCAGAAAATGCTACTATCAGCTGACAGAGATTCCTATTTGTCATGCTCTATAACCTAAACATGTTCTTAACACATGATTAATTGGTTTTAGCATGCAACATATACATGGAGCATTATATATATGCACCATGTTTTAATTGTTTATATTAGCTATGCTATTAGTAGCCGAATGAGATATATTCATGTACTGTTATTCTTTCATTTAGAAGTGCAGATATACTGTACATCATGATTCACAATATTAGTGAAATATCCCAGTACTGGAACACTCATTAACCACAAGTTTTCCTGTTCTTTTCTCAAAAATTGACACAGTTCCTGTTTGGGTAACTACATTTCCTTTTTTTTTCCTCCACATCACATGTGGCTCAGATCTAGGTGACGCGTTGAACACAATCTTGTGTGGAGCACTTAAAATTAATGCAAATATTAAGGTTGACAACTGAATGCATTATCGCTGACATTAAAAGAACTTGGATCAGGGATATCTTGAGAAAAAAAAATAAGGAAAAGAAGGAACAGCCGAAAAATCTGTCCTTGAACTCTAAGACTGTTGGAAGAACAACAGCAAACGGAGGTTTTGGGAGAGGAGAAGTTCTCTGGAAATGTCAAAAGGGGTCACTGAAGGCCTTGAGTTCCAGCGCTCTTGTTAGTGAACATCAGAACATAAGAAATTTACAAACGAGAGGAGGCCATTCGGCCCATCAAGCTCGTTTGGGGAGAACTTAATAGAACTTAATAGCTCAGAGCTGTTAAAATCTTATCTAGCTCTGATTTAAAGGAACCCAGGGTTCTAGCAGGAAGACTATTCCATACTCTAACTACACGCTGTGTAAAGAAGTGCTTCCTCAAATTTGTTTTAAAATGTTCTCCCGAGAGATCACTGATATAGATTGCTATAAGTGATTTGTTATGCAGTTTAACACTGAGTGGGAAATGAAATCCACCAAATACACTGATTCGACAGTGGGGGCAGAGACCAGAAGCACACCAATCCTCCGACTTTCTTTCATCTAGGTTACAGGGAACAAAACAAAAGTAGAATGCAAATACGGCGATGGAGGCGACGAGAAACGAGCGGATCAAACCTATACAGATAATCGCAGCCGTGAGAACAACAGAGCACTTCCTGTCACTCAAGAGACACCAGCAACTCCGTCATTGTTAGCAACAATTTTAACTGACCATTCGCATACAAGCTGGAAGTTGATTCCTAATGGAAATACAGGGAAAACTACGATTTCCTGAACCACATCACAGAAAATAGATCAGTTAGGAGGTTTATTCTCAGAAAGGCAACAAAATCATGAGTGCTACCTGACTGCAATAATGTTTCTTCTTATTATTATTATTGTATTTTTTTTTTTTTAAACCTGGATTTTGGTTATTAAAGTATGCACAGCGAAATGGGATACAGCATAGCTTTCTAAAACATCCCTGGAGTCAAATCTGAGAGGTATTTATAGAAATGGTGCTTGCCTGAGTCAGTATGTTTACGAGGTAAATTAATAATTTTGGCATAAACGACAGACTAGGGTACAATATAGCATAAATAACAGGAAAATTAAACAGGTGTAGGAGGTGGTGTTTGGAATCCATCAGCGCCTGAGAGAACGAGAAACTGAAATATTATTCAAGAGAATATAACATCTAAGATGATTATAAAACAAGGTGACCTAATGTTTTATATATGACGTGTGTAGCTCTAAATATAGATGGACATAAGTTTTAAAATAAAGTTCAGTATGTGCTGCCTTTCTATGGCATGGTAAACCTTATTATTATTATTATTGTTAACTCTAAACATTATCAAAGTCGATCCAAACAGAAGCCTTTATCAATACAAAGCTCTTCATCTAAATTGTATATTGGATTTCAGGTGCAGGTTTACTTGCGTAATGGAGTTCAGTATATAATCCAGCACAATTCTGAGCAAATGTTGTCTGAGCTAAATGGGGTTTTACCAAAGTCTGCACATCTCCTTTGTAAATTCTTTTTCATTCTTTATGTTCAAAAACCAAAAAGATGATCGTCAAAGGTAGACCGTCCATTACATGGGGAAAAATCTCTGTCTGATACGTATCTGTTCCTGTTTGGGGGGGGCTGCTAGCTAGTGAGCACTAATAATGCTGAGATTTGCCACTTTAAATATAGTGGGTTCATTCTGAACATCTATTATGTTATAATTTTAATGACTGAGCATGTTAAAGCTGTTGTCTAATCCGGCACATTATGCAACCTGATTGAACAGTGTGAATTAATTCAGTACTGGACAGCGCAGCACTTCATAACACAGGCAGTGTGAGGATTGAGGTGGGACTCTCTGACTATGCTTATCTCCATCCACCGGGCAGCACGCAGCACACCCAACTCTCGCGCTGTACACATCCGCAGATTAGCTTCACTGATAGCCCGGTATGATCTGTAAAAAAACTAGTCCCTGGGCTAGTAACCCTCACATGACAGATTAGCAGTGGTAGTATTTTGTGTCACATTAGCATATTATTTATGGAGGTCACGTTTTACTTCCCACCAAATATGGTATGTATTCTAATAGATGCCTCACAGAACATTCTCCTGTTTTTAACTCTGCAGTCGTCCAATATGCAAAATAAGGGAATGTTTGGTTTTCCTAGTCATTTACAGCACTCAAAAGACAGATCTTGTCCTCCATGTCCAGAACTCTCAGATAATAATCGTGTCCATCTTCCTGGAATGAGTCCTCATGGGGAAGGCCAAAGAGGTGTTTTCCTTCTCTCTCATCTGTAGCTGCGATTGATTTTGTCTGAGCTGTAATTACTGCCCATTAAAATGCAAATGATGTGGACGGCGGGCAGCAGATTATCAACAGGACCCCAGCGGCAGCCAGCAGGGTCGTCTTCAGAGAAGCCCGGCAATATGTACTGCCACCTCCACAGCTACAGCTGGCACAGTGAAACAAAAAGCGTAAAATCCTTGTCACTAATATGACTAATGTAAATAATTATCAGTACTGAACCTTGTACCAGGTAATGTTTAGATTAACATTTGGACACACTAATGAAATTAATCGGTGACTAAATGAAAAAGCTGTCTTTTTTGTTCTGGATTTGTGTACAACTGTTTGTAATTGCGAACATTATTCCACAAGATTTATATAATACACATTTTCTTGTTATTAACACTTAGACCACAAGGGAGTACTTCTTTATATGGCTCACAAAACAAGAATGACCATCAGGACGGAGGCATCCAGACAACGCATAGATGCCTGTTTCCAAGCCATGAAGCGGCTGTCATTAGGGAAGAGAGGTCTACATAGTACATGTAGACCTAAGGAAGAGAGGTCTACATAGTACATGTAGACCTAAGTAGTGAGGGACAAAATGATTCTTCCAAGAGCACCATCTAGTGGTGTCAAAAAATACAACAAATGGTTCATGAGGCGTTATTTTTGTCCATCACTAGTCCTAATCATTTTCATGACTACGGTGTTATCCTGACTACAAGTCGTCGTATGAAACTTGTATCTTGTTAAATAATTATCAGCATATCCAAGGCGTTTACTCGCAGCCATGACAACCTTCCAATGCCCCATTGGAGGACCAGTATCCCCAGGATAGAATACCAGATCATTGTAGGGCACACAAATGCACACACACACACATATAGACGCACTCAAACACACGCGCACACACGCACACAAACACACACATACAGATGCACTCAAACACACGCATACACACACGCACACACACATACAGACAGACAAGTTTGTCTATCTATTTAAATCAAGACCGTCCATTCATTTATATGGGAAAGACCCTAATCCCAATCATGACACCCTTAACCTCTACCCAACCCTAACCTTAACCATAAGTAAGCAACCGAAATACGAGATTTTTGGGCATATTTCGTTTATGACTGCATTCGCTGATCTTTGTGGGAACTTGGAAAATGGCCCCCACAATGTAAAAATGACAGATTCTTATGACATTGTGAGGGACATTTTGTCCTGAAAATGTAATATAAACCTAATCCACACACACAGACACACACACACACACACACCATGGATAATTTAGACACACTGATTTGTGGTAAAGTCATGCCCTATGATGACAACCTGCAAACATCACGCTCAGAGGGGTGATGGAGCCCCAAACCTGTAGATTCGAGCTATCATGCAGACCACCAGGCCATCATGCAGACCACTGAGCCATCATGCAGACTACCAGGCCATCATGCAGACCACCGAGCCATCATGCCACCCAAAATGAGCAACAATCCTAAGAAATGACTACCAGAAACCAACAATTGCTAACACAACAAACAAATATATTTCCTTGGCTTTGGAGTCAATCATGTCAGGCACTCAATATCTGGTCAGGAACACATGAATAAATCGATTTATATTCAATGAAACTAATAAAATCTAAAGGTAGATTAAGTGAACAGTTCAGGACAGATACCTTATGGCAAGGTATCAGCAAAAGTGAAATGCTACTAGCTGCCCCGTTCACGTTTTCAAACAACCCTTTTTTGTTAATAAGAAAACCCGTCACATAAGCTATTTTTCAGTAACTAAAGGCAACAATTTAAAAGACAGCACCTCTGCATGTGTTTCACATTCTAATTTATATTTGTTCACCTTGAAGGGATTTTCAGCACCATCACACGATTGCATATTCTAGCTGTTATGGGCACAGTTGCCAGAATACATACTATTCATCTAGGGTAGTCCTTGCATCTCTAAATGAAATCAGAGAAAATAACATTCACATCTATAGACAGAAACATTCCAGGACACAGAAAAACAAAAACAAGTTGTAACAGTGAGGAAACAATGCTGGCAGTTTTCAGACACTCGGCAGACATCACAGCTACCAAAAATGTGAGTGAAGTTACTAGGGGGGGAAAGTGATACCATTTGAGATGCACAAAAGGTAAATCTGCGTTTTGATAGTGATGTGCTGCGTGGTGGTGCAGTGGTTAGCACCGTGGCCTCGCGTCTCCGGGACCAGGGTTCGAGTTTCTGCCCTGACTCCCTGTGTGCGGAGTTTGCATGTTCTCCCCATGTCGTTGTGGGGTTTCCTCTGGGTATTCTGTCCCCCACAGCCCAGAGACAGGCTAAGCTGAATTGTATTCGAGATGCCTGGAGGTGTGCGTGTTGTGTGCGCCCTGGGAAGGGTTGGTGCCTCCGCAGGTTATTCCCTGTAGTTTCTGGAATAGAAACCCAGTATAGGGCAAAAAGGTACAGCAAATGGATGGTGAGCAACACATATTTTGGTGGGGTAAGAGAAATACCCCAGCAAAGGAAAATAAAACTATAATTTTAATATGTTTTATAGTACCTGCAAAAGAAAGTCCCCCCCACTCCTTCCTTTATTTAATCACCAATGAAAGACTGTGGGGACTGAGGCACCCGCAGGATCAATGCAAACCTTCCACTTTGTGCTTTTGGAACAGAGGCTTGTGAAGATGGACTGGCGGCACATGAGCCAACGAACTGCCCCTGATTAGTGAGAGAGCTCCCCAGTCACCATCCCCCCCACCCCCCTTGCTAGCTGAAATTAATTCATCGCTTTGATTGCCCCTCCAAGAGCATATTGAAGGATAATTGATTTGCCATTATGGTGATCGTTCCACTGAAATTTACGTGAATCTTAAAGGGAAACATGAGAAATCGGCTTTCAGGTCGCTCTCAATTTCAGAGGTCAAATTAATAGCCTACAGTAAAAAGAAAAAAAATGCGTGTGTGTGTCTGTGCATATATACACATATAGAATAAGAAACAAAAGAATATGCTAATTTCTAGCTAGTAATAGCCATGAGCTTTTCACTTTTTCAATGATCAAATGTAATAAGAATTTTAATACAGTTAACATTTAAAAATATTAGAATGCATTTTGTGTTTGTTGGCTCTTAGATAAATGTGATTATTTGATTTTCCTAAATCTGAAGGCCTTTAGGGTCTGAGCTTGACTTCTTTTCCACGCTGTTCTTCTCATCTAACGACAGCCAGCATCATACCCCTGGCCAGCCGCACGGAGGGCAGCTTTGCTTTTAAATGTTAAACGTTCTCTTGCGTGTCACACTTAATTAAGACTCCCCAAAGAAACAACACGGGGTCAGCTGGTACAATTTCCTCAGTCTTTTGTCGATGAACTTTCTGGACACTAATTCCTTCTCCGTACGCCCGTCAATGTGAGGGAAATGTTAATGCAGTTGTTTATTACGGTGGGGGGACTGAAAGTAGCTGACCGAAAAAATGAGCTCAGACAAAAATGACCTCAACATGGTCTTCTGCACATATAGATAATTGAGAAGGTTCTAAATCAATCACTATGGCCCAAACAATTCCTTCTGTAAAGTGCTTCAAACCATAATGTCCTTCTATTTTTTTCCCCATCAATTGTGGTTAAATTATACTCATAGCTCTCAGTACGGAAGACAAAGAGGAAGGGCGTGTTTACATGTAAAAATCGTCTGTAAAACACCAAGTGAATGACAACAATAAAAACTTTGTCTAAACAAACGTCACGCAGCTCCAAGGTTTTCTCATCCCTCCTTAATTTTTCAAGGTAAGTGCAACATCTTAGGAGACGTTTCCATCTTGGCTTGATAAATCTCACCATCTCTTCGCCTTGCCACACTGAAGTCATTTGTTTTCCATCTCTCCAAGGTATTTTTTCAGTTAATATTTCATTTCTTTCATAGCTTCTGACAAACGATGCCATGGGGGATGATGTGATTCCGTCACAGATACCTCCTAGTGCTGCCGATCAAATAGGATTTAAAGGTAACTCAGTCTTATCTTACATCCGGATCTCACTTTAGGTCACAGTTATATGTAACTGGCTTTTTAATAATCTTTTTTTGAGCTTTATCCTGCACTATACTTGTAATACACATAAAATGCATTGCAGTAAAACAAAAATAGATTAACACATTTTAAAAAAGAGTTAATATCAAATACATTGTGGACTTCTGGATTACCAGTTTAAAATAACATTTTCCACAACCTGACCTCTAACACACAGGGGTGACATCGCAATGTCCCCTCACGGGCCCTGCCATTCAAGACTGTTCCTTGTGCAATCGGCACAGCGATAACAAGATGTGCTATTTAAATTGTCAGATCAAATTGTCAACATCATAGCACAACCAATGACATGTTTTGGCAGGTAGATGAAACTTTCCATTTGACATTTTAAAATAATTCAGGCCTCTAAAGTTCAATTCGCATCACGCTGCGTGGACGTTCAGCTGGAATATTGTGCGCAAGCGTGGATGCACATTAAACATTACTTATGAAACCAAGAGTCAGACCAGGTTATATGTGTGTATATAGAGAGAGTGTGTGGGCAAGTAGGCAGGTGGGATGTAGGTTTTGTTTAGGTTTGACTAAAGGTACGTTCAGTATTTCTGACAGATTTCACAGATGAGTTTCCCTTGTAATACTCTCTCCTGACATTGCAAAGTTATGCGCAAATAAGTACAAGAAACAATAGACATTGCTGTTTCTTTTTTCCCCTCTGACGTGGTGTGAATATTAAGACTGATATTACTGTCGCTCTTGGTGTAAGCGTGGTGCTTATCACATGGAAAAGGGAGCAGTAAAGGAAATGAAACCACAGGATTGGTTTTAGCAAATGTCCTGAGGCATTGTGGGAAGGTCAGCTTCATTTCATTCCACCCAAACCCAGAAAGCATCCACTGAAGCACATTAAAATGATACAAATCAGTACTGTATTTTGTTTATAAAGGAGCTGAAGTTAAGTCTCAAAGGCTTTCAGACCTTGCAATAAACTCAATTAAATTGAGAGATGAAGGAGGCCTGATACAAGGTGTGTAGATCTGATGGTATTGGTCTTTGCGTGAAATACTGAGCAGGTCATTACCCAAGCTCTCCAACATTAAGGCGGATGAAAGGCACGTGGAGGCTCAGTGGTTCGACCCCGGTGCCTCACACCTCTGGCACCTGGGTTCAAGACACTGCCAAGGGTTGGTGTGTGGGGTTTGCAGCATGCTGAACCTAATCTAAGTTGCCAGACTGCCTGTAGGTGTGCGTGTGTGAGTGTGCGAATGTGCCCTACGATGGGTTGGGGCCCCTCATGGGTTATTCCCGCCTTGTGCCCAAAAGCTCTGAACCCCGTACCGTTACAGAAAATGGATGGAAGGAAATGCTTGTGTTCAAAATCCCTGGTGTTGTTCCAGTTTGTCAGAGATAACGACTGGATATCTGGCTCCGTTTTAGTAGTGGTGTCTATATGGATTCAGCAAAATGCTGAGGGGCTGATAGCTGATAGAAATTAGTGTCCGGGAATAGGAAGTCAAGTGCATTTCATTTCCAAGAACTGGAATATTGCCTAATTCTGAAAGACTTCACAGCTGTCCAATCAACACAACACGTGGCAGAGAAATGGGAGGTGTGAATCACACTGAAATAGCAGAAATGACCTGTAACTTAGGTGTACTAGCTGTGTTTAACGGGATTTGCGGTAAAAGTGATCAAAAGTCCTTCAAGGAGATTACCTAATGCATGGAGCAAAACTCCGGACTACTGCCAGGGACTCTTATTTTGTTCGATTGTTTATTGTCTGACTGTTTAGCATGGCGTTTCTCTGAACAACCCAGTTCAAGGGCCGCAGTACAAAAAGAGGAGCCTGCAGCCTAAAACATCATAGTCACAGTGCTGGACCCTAGCTATTATGGCGGCAAGGGCTAACATTAAGGATTCCTAAAAGCGAACGAATGTGTTATTAAGCGCAGTGAGTGCCAGCGTGCATATAAGGATTTAAATTTCCCATGGAGGATTGCAGCTCTGAGACAGGTCAACGCTTTGCAGATGGAACAAGTAGTTTAAGTGAAATATACTTGTGAGCTGAGAGAATACAGGAACAGTGTGCCATTTTTTTCGACAGACAAAACAGTCTTCCAATAGAAAGACTGGCACTGAGTCACTGTTTAAACAACTTCTAGCCTAAAAATCAACTGCTGTAAAAATAATGGATAAAAATGATGTCAGCTAGTGGCATACAGCATATACTGTATATGCATTAAAATGTCTAAAAGCAGGGGATTAGAATTTAACTGGCATCATCATCGCCGTGAATTAAGACGCAGATCTGCAAAACGAGCAGAAACAATAATTCAAATCAGAAAATACCTGAAACTGAATGAAAGTTCAGTGGTGAAACCAATTACGTAATAACGTGAAATAAATAACACTCAGTAATAAACGCAAATAGGTCCATAAAATACAGTGAATTATAGAAAAAGGCTTGGCGAGTCTTGGAGGAAATAAAACGTCTAATAGCAGCATCTACATTAAAAAAGAAGATAAAAAATTGAGAAGTAAGACACATCTCTATCCCTGCCCGTCAAAAAATACGTTATCTCTTGCACGACGGCCAGGTTACCATCGTTTTCCGAAGGCAGGCTTGGTCAGGATTTCTTTGTTATATGACTGGCAGGTAAATGCCGTCATCAGCGTATTTCAAAGATGCAGTTTAATTTCTTTTCACCCTGTCACTCAACGTCTTTTCCTACTGTGGAGTTTCAGCGACAGGAAAAAGAAAAAAAAACTGCACATTATCGATTTCACGCTATTCTATTAAACGCGCATCATGGATCTATTCAGAGAACAGGTTTTGTTCTGGGAGCGAATTTTCTTTTTTCTCCTCCCTGTTCATTGTAGAATTTATTTTATCAGTATTATTATTATTTTGCGAGGTGCACGTCCACCATCGGCGCCTGTGTCGCCCACCGCGTTCATGGAGAGCATCTGCATTTAAATCAGACATAAGATAATAAGCGACTGATGAGAGCGTTTTTCGGGAAGAGGAACCACCCACACCTAGTCACACCATCCACCATTCCCGCGATCAAAATGAATATAATTTTTCCAGTAGTAAGCCATTTGTGTACTAATGCTGAAATGGGCGATAGATCTATTATCCAAGCCACCGCTAGGGGACTCCAGATTACACACACTAGTTAAGTTGCACTGCTGACAAAACGCATGTTTTGAAATATAAACAACACATCTACCATTTTTCATAGTTACTTTCCATCCACACATCATTACATTTTGTATTATTTAAGTCTACTAATGATGTTTATTACGTTCAATGTTTTCGCTTATACTTTTCTCGCAAGAGTTCATCGGCATGTGATTGTTTCCTTATAGCGATGAAACATCAGGAATTTCACACCGTATTTCAGACAAAAAAACACAGGCAATAACCGAAATGCGAATTTTACAACACATCAAGGAATATTTCTTGTTAAATCAACATCATTATTGCTGGGCTTAAAACACCAGCTTTTTCAAAATATTTTGCAAATCCAAACATAGCCAATTTTTTGAAATTCGTAGGAGGAGTTAGAAGTTTACAATGAAAACAGTAAAAGCTCATGTGCTAAGTAACTAAGATGAAAATTATTTTTAACAACATTCTAACTTTCTAATAACATTATAACAACATTCTAAACCACTGAAACATTTGAAATACTCACTGCAAAATTTTTGTTAGAAAACACTGTCTATTTGCCAATTATTTAAATGGGCGCTAATTTATCTTGTTGCGTTTTGCCTTGACTTAATATCAATTTTTTAATAAATCAGAATCGCTTTATCAGTTATCGGTTAATTGGTGGAACCGGGCTAAAACGGCCAGACTCCTGATTTACTGTAATCTATTGACTACCTTTTTTTCTCCAGTAACTGTGTCTATTACATAACCGCATAAAGATATTCAATTTTAGTATCTTGTGGTATTAACTTTCTACTGTAAATATCTAACCCCATTCATTTGCACATAATGTAAGCAGCAAATTTACAATAAAAATGAGACAATTAAATACAAGATCACATAAAACAAGAACTGCTCCGGTGAATGAAGCAATTACTGATCATAAACCTCTCTCTTTTGAGGGACTTACAGAAAGCTAATTTAGGTATGAAAAAAAAACCTCCTTTCTCCCTGGTTACTCCATTAATTAGCAGCCTCGTCTTACTGGTTGTGGTGGCAGAGCTGCCATCATTTATAAGTCTTCATTAAACTCAGAAAACTCAGACTCATTTGATTAGCTTGCCTGGCCCTTGTTAGTAATAAGTGCTCTATCCGTTCTGCTTGTACCACTGTACATGCTGCACAAGAAATCTGCCAGCTTAACCCAAAACTTTGCTACTCTCCCAAAATTCTGCAGCATTGCTTCTGATTAAAAAGATGGGAGATTTTTCCATAGATGTGAGTAATAACATGAGTCACAAACGCTGCTGAATTTCTATCTCTCAGCTTCAACATAATTATTATTCCTTATTTCTTTAAAAATAAAGCAGGTCTCCTTCACAGTCACACTCTAAATCCCATCTAGCATACAGTAACAATTCCAGTGCTCAGTGTTCCCACTCCTCTGCGTTACAAGGTGTTTACACATGCTTATGCATATTATTTCCCTCAACAGTAAAGCCCTTACTAATAATGTCCCATCAAGCATAACACCAATTAAAATTGAGGAGCTGCTTAATGAATACACTGGTGCTGCGCTCTGCCATGGATATACTGCGGTCTTTAAGACATAAAAGCATTACGAAAAAGTACAGGAATAAAAAAAAGTCCACCTCTGGCATAATGACCACATTTCGCAAACATTAGAACGCAACTGATGCTTTACGACATTAGTAATATTTTACTGGAAAGATGCCCAAGCTAGAAAAGCTGCAATGTATAGCTAGATCAAAATATCTCTTCAATTTACAAGCTGCTAATAAGGACAGTACTGAATTTATCATGCATAACTAGCTGGGAATGCTGCAGTAAATATGCAACAGTGCGGTGATTTCATAACATTTTTGCCAGGAAAATGTGCTACGTGAAATGTAATAATCAAGGATTGTTGCCCGGTTCTTATGTCAAACAGCTGGCTGCTGCTAATGTCGCTCTTATGACCCCACCTGAACCGGTCAGATTAGCTAAAAGCCCATATCCAACTTGCAAACTGCACCACATACATTAATTACTTAGTTCTGGTTGTATTTGACAACACCCACGTTAGATTTTATAAATACATGTCAGGATTAGTCCCAGCCTTATCGATCAATTCCCTGTTCTGGCAGCGGGTGGCGCTGGCCATCCCATTCTGTGTTCCTAGTTTCCCTTGGTTTAGACCTCTAGTGCAGGGTTATTCAACTCACGGTCCTCGAGGTCCGAGCACTGCTGGTTGTCCAGCCTTCCTTTACCTGTGAGCCAAGTGTGAAGCCTCTGACCAATCAGAATCAGTAATTGTTAAACTAACTACCTGGGAGAACTGAAAACAAGGCCTGGATTTGGAATCGAGGTCCAGAGTTGAAGAGCCCTGCTCTAGTGTGTTTCCCTGGTGTCACATGACTGAATTGGTTTAGCGGGAAACGAAGCAGCTCCTCCATCATGGGTTTGAGGCCAGTCTCACCTGTTTGTTTCTCTGTCCTTAGATTCCATTTTCCCTATATCCTTGTGTTCATGCATTTCGATTTTGGTCTTTGTTTACACCGTTGTCCTTGGTTTACCCTGGTTTACCATGCCTCTATCTAGTTTAGTTCAAACTATATATCTATGTTTCCAGTGCCTCCTAGTGTCTGAATCTGCAGTGTTATTACCCACACGTGTGCCTTGTTACTTTAGTCCTCAATGTTTAGTTGATTTTCATGCCCCGCACCTGTTCCTTACCGTGCTCTTGTTCCTCACTTGCTCGTCATGTTTGTTTCTCTGTTGCTCCCTGCTTGGTTCCTGTGTCTTTCTGTACTGTGTTTCCTCAAACATGTTTAGTGTAGTTTTACTATGTTTACTATGTTTATTATGTTTACTATGTTTATTGTATTTTATGTTTATGTTTTTATGTTTATTGTATTGTATGTTTATTGTATGTTTATTATGTTTACTATGCTCATGTTAGATATAGCTTAGTAGTCCTTGTTTCCTACCTGTCTTGGTTTGACCTCTTGTGGTGCCTTTGTTTCCTGTTTGCTTAGTCACAGCTTTATGTTGGCTGTACAGTGGATCCTTCCATCACGCCCAACCGTAACAATATTTATTTTTAAATATACCCTCCAGTCTTTAAAGAAAAATGTAATTACACTGAAGCCTAACCTGGATCCATACAATCAATCAGCATATAGGCATATACTGTATTCGTCATGCTGAGTACTGGCGAGCAGGCGAAGGAAGCCGTGGATATGAACAAATGAGGTTTATTATGGGGAAAACGCCACAACACAGCAACATCAATGACAGATCTGGGACTCGGACTGAGACACGGACTGATATACACAGGACAAGCCGGAAATAGCATCAAACAGCTGAATACAATCAGGAATTGACAAGGATTGAGGTAACGAGGGGGCGTGGCACCCAAGAGGATGGTACGAGCCAGGGCGTGACAGTATTAATGTCTATGACACTGTAACACTGAAGCAAAACATTTCAGGATACTTGATGAATTATTTGCTCCCCTCTTCTGGCTATTTTCTGTTGGGCAGACCAGGAGATCTTGCTGCTCTTGAGGGATGACCTCATTCTTAGCTTAGGTCTTAGTTATTAGACCATTATTAATAATCATCCGTGAACAATTAACTGGTGAAACACTCGACAGTCATGTATGGAGTGCCAGTCCGCTATGATTCCCAATCTGCGTTCTGCTCCTTGGGGATAATGGCTGCAGTTGCGGTGTTAATTAATACTGCTACACTAATAATACACAACGATGCATTATAATGGAAACACATGAAAAAGGGCTTTAACTAAATCACAATTACAAACAGCTACAAATTAAGCCATATTAGGCTGAAAGCCAGTTAGTTGTATGTATTACTATTAGCATGTAAATACATGACTTTTCAAAGCAACATCATCCGACTGACAGAGCTCCATATATGCAAAAGAGTTCCTGAAGTGCAGGTGAAATGGTTACAAAGTCCAGTAAATTATTTAATGTGCCAAGGGGCACAGGCTTGAAAATCATGGAAAAATAAAAACAAGCTGCATTTGCAAAGAGGACCAGCAAACAAAATAACATCCTCAAAAATACTGCAGAACTGCATCAGTACTTCTGCAACCCCGTCTCCACAAAGACTGTACCGTGATCTTCACAATCCCGGAACAGAAGTACGGCCCACCACTCAGAAATGGCTTGCATCCAAATCCAATGCACAAAGACGCATAATCTGGAGTGAGGAGTATAAAACGTGGATAACTGAGCAATGGAGACAGTAATGCAGGCTGATTAGCCTCTTTTTTCCCTACATCGAGATGGATTTACATTTGGAGAAAGCTAAAGGATGCCTTCAAGCCACAAAGTCTGCTGGTATGAGCAGTCATCCCATAGGAGTCATTAGGTCTGTAGATTATTCCGAATGGCCGTTTAACAACAAAGAAATATGAGGCCATTTTACAGGACGAGCTACACCATATGGTGCACACACCCTTGACTCACGATGTTTCCATGGTGTACGAGCACCACATGATAATTCCCTCATACGCAACACTATGCAAATTCAAGAACACCTTCATTAACAAAAGATATTCATATGGCCTCTACAGTCAGCAGACCTAAAAATCACTGAGGTTTTAAGGGGACATCCAGAGAAAGGTATGCAAAGATGTGTCAGATGGAGTGGAAATTCCACTCAGGAAGCAAAGGGTAGCTTTACTCTTTATTGGTACGTGATGTTCATATGATGTTTGGTTCTTGCATTGTTCTGCCCAAACTCTGTATACATATTACATACCACTGAGTATCTGGCGGCAGGTCAATTCTCTATGCTTGCAACCTCTAAGGTTATTATAAACAACATAAACTGTCTACATTTGTCCAATGCCAATCTCTAGCCTCCATCAGCCTCTCATAATATCCCTCCGGAAAATTCCATGTAAATCTCTGGGAGGCACTTTGAGATGTGCCGTTTTGCGAAAATGTCCTACGAGAAATGAAACTTGATTGATCATTGAAGATATCCATTAAGAGATAAAGTACTTTGTGTGGGTTACAACCTCTGGGTCCCATGACTCGAACCGATCACCACAGACCATAAATGTGTTTTATGGGATTCATGTGGATTTAAGGGTTTAATACACTGTTTACTTCCTGTTCGGAAGCTCTTTGCTCCTTAGCCCTGCTTCTTCCCTCTTATCTCATACATCCAAGCTTTCATCACTTTATCTTTAACTCTTTATCTCACACTACAAATTTAGAGCTTGATCGCTTCCATGTTACCCTCAGTGGTTTAAACCTCTTGCTGCTTCTGTCATCATTTTTTGAATCCATTCAAAGTTATGATTCCTCAACTACTTTTCTCGTCTTTGCTGCCACAGTGAGATCATCTCAAGTCGCTGGCTTGGCTCAGTCCTTCTACTTTAAAGTCTTAACGCTGAAAGATGCAGAATCCTCTCAACCATAACAGTTTATCGATTTCTCTTCTAGGCACAGTCTTCATCGCTGACCTTGGCCAGTCCCTCGGACCATTACCCCATTACGCAGTCAGTAAACAACATCAGGTAACGGCCTTCTCAAATCCATTTTTTCCCCACTCTACCAATTTTCAGCAAGTGTGTCAAAGGGTTTGCTTCTTTGCCGACAATCACGTGCAATGATTACCTCAAAATCTCAAAATCAAAACCTGCCTCCTATACTTGCCATCTCCTCTCCCACCACTGAGAAGAACTTTTAGTGTTTGATAGAAAGCCTGAGAGGTTTTATCTGTTTCTTATCTGCTGTCTGTTACTAAAACTTGTTTTAAATTATTCGCTAAATGATACAATTTCTATGGTGAAAGCAGCTGTGCTGCTTACATCTGCCATTAAAAAGCTATTGAAATTTTAAGTTTAAGAGTCTTTAATAAAAATAAATAAGGTAAATTTATGCTTGCGTAAGTAAAAAAAGAAAAGCACGCATTGTTCCGGAAGCTGTACTGGGCGATCGTGATGTCACGCTATAATTAAAGGTCTTAATAACTAAGCACTATTAAAAATGTAGCTAATTGCCTGACCTCTGCTCCTCATTCACACTATGGGGAGGAGAGACACTCCTCATGGAGCATGATGGAGCTGCATTTCCCCCCACCCTTCTCGCGCTTCCTGCTCCTCCTGCCCCCGCAAACCGGCAGACACCGGGACATGTTTGCACGCTTCCACAAAAACAAATGAGAGACATAAAGTCTTCTCTTCCGACTTCAACCACACTGCTACCTAACACTTTTTAGCCACAAAAAAATCGCATCGATATAGTCAGTACGAAGAAAGTGAAGGAAAGATGAAGTTGTAAAATAAAATTGCATCAGTCCATCCTTCTACAGCATTACAATGTGTGCAGGTGTCATTGCACGAGAGGATCAGACTGAACATAACTTCTTCTCCACAAAAATGTTCCTGAGTGACCTTTTGCATGAGCCGCTTTATGAGACACAGGTGTCCGAGGAGAACTTCAGTCATGCATGAAATCTTCTTCCTTTCCCACTCCGACTTCCCTCCATTTTCTCTTCATTCAGAGAAAGTTCTCAGCAACCTTCCGGAACATTCTTCCGATGTGGAACTCATCTCCACATCTTTCCCACTGCTCCACCACAGTCGCTCCCCATGGATCTCCGCGCAGACACAGAGTACGTGGCAAACGAAGAAATTCACAGCCAATCAAACATCTGCTCACGGACATCCATTTCACTGTGACTGCAGTCTTGAGTTGTGGGAAGGGGGGGGTCATGCAAAATCAGAGAGTGTTTTAATCAACTGCATTTGAAGCAGATCTTCGGAGAAACGTGAAAAAGCTGCTGCAATTCATGGAAAGTACGAGTCTATCATGCTTTTGGCCAAGACTGACTTCAAATAGTATTATAGCAGCTCTGTGGCAAAATCCAAGACCATACATTACTTTAGGGGTTAGACATTGGTCATAGTTATAACTGAATTTATCATGTTTTCTGCTGTCATTTTGGGTGTTTTCTCTCTGTGATGGTGCGGAGCTGTCAGTCAGGGAATGCAGTGTGGACCAGCAGCTGCATGCAAAACGCCAGGATTAATTAAAGGTGTCCTGGGCGATTGTGTGGCGAACCTGCGGGAGTTGACGCCTGACCTACTTTCGGCTAATTACGGCCCCCTCTGCCAATACGAGCACAGGTGTGTTTTTAACACCTTTTGCTGAGGCGCTCTGCTCAGACGTCGCGGGCCACCTCCGTCTGAACGGCGTCGCGGGAAATCCGCTGGTGCTTGGATGTCGGCGCCGGATGCGGCTCCATCATCCTCCATAAAAGCGGCTGATTGTCATATACATAACTGCCCCCCCCCCCCCAAAGGCCAGCACCGATAGGCGGCCGTGATTATTCAGCTCTTACAATCACACCAATCAATATTAGACGTTGTCTATGTGTGATATAAAGCCAGTGGAGGCACACCCATAAAAGGGCTTCTTAATCAGCAGCCTGACCGTCCTTTACCACCAAAGCACCGTCACGAAGCGGGAGACAGCCCGTCCACAAGAGTACGGCAGGGGCCTTCTGGCTAGACTGCTAAATGCCTGTAATACAATGCGGGAACGGGAAACACCTCTAAAATAATAATAATAGTAATAATAATGATTATTATTATACAGTAGTATTAAAAGAACCTTTAAAAATAATTCCCACGATGGAATGTGGACGAAGCCTGGTGATTTTCAGAATCCCTGATTTTCTCCAGCTCATTGTTTCCGTTGCGGAATACAGGAAATGTAGATCAGATTGTCTGCCCACAGCAGACTGAGAAAATTAATGGAAAACAGCCGTTCATAACATTTCACTCATAATAAAATTCAGCAATATCCTAAATGAGAATATGTCCATTTTTACAAGATAAACAAAAGCAATTAAAACGGTCTTCCGCTAGACTCCGGGAAATATTTTATAATAGAAGATAATTAACTTTTTGACAGATTTATAAAGGAATGTACCAAAATAGGTTCTCTTGGAATTGTAGGGTGGACCTAATGGCGGGGAATCTTGTGAATTGGACAGCTGAAGGCTTTACAGATGTAATTATCCAGAAGGGTTCACACTGAATGTAATTACAGTAGCAGACAAAGAGGGAATATGGCGGCCAGGGACCTCAAAGGTCTCGCCAGGGCGTGAAGTCAAGCATTGCAGTTTTCCAGAAATTACTTTCTGTAATCACGTTGTCCATCACAACGAATATCACTTCAGCACCATGTGTGATATAATCAATAATCAATAAACTCAGATTTTCCAATCCAGATGAAAGAGAAGAGAAAGTCATGAAATCACATAAAATAAAACATTAATTTAACAGGCAACAGGTAGCAAAACAGCTATTCCAGAGTTTTTAAATTTTGTCATAAACGAACCACCATCTCATATAAAAGCATAGGTGTACTCTGGCATTAGACACATACTGCCACCATTAATGTGTTTTACTGAGTTTTACTGAGTTACATTACAAACTGTGCTTCCCATTTAACTCTCCTTTACTTCATCCACTTTCTATTGCTGTTGGAGTTTCTCTCTCCAGTTTCCTTATTGGTTGCAAGAGTCCTTGAAAAGCTATGGGCCAACAAAGAGCTCATTGTCATCGGTGACACAACGCTGGACTTGCGTATAACGTAAGCTGATATATATTGTCCCCCTCACACACAAATCCTTTTGTCGAGCCAGTTGTGAAGCTGATTAAAGCATCAGCTTCCCCTGCCTTTAAGGAGAACGTATCTGGTCGCAATCTCCCATAGTTCATAATGCTGTCCATTTCACTTATGCCGAATGAAGAGAGATGCGGCCCAGGAAGACCCCTTTCCATCAGAGTTGTACACCTTTCTCACATCGTGCGCCGGTCTGTCTTCATTTTTGTGGTTCTGTTTCGAGTGATCCGTCATCCAGCTTCCAGGCTGGCTTCTACAGACTTCAGACGTGATGTCAGTCAAAGTCAGGACTCGTCGAGTCAGAGTAGGAGCCCTTTTCTGTCTAAAAAGCTACAATTAAGCAACGTCCATTGGCATAGGTGTCTTTTCAGCCACTCCTCAAGATACAATGTATCTCCATGAGTTACACTGGTGTTTAACGTTTTATATTGTGATAGCAAAACACGGTTAGTCTTATGCTTGCTAAGTATTGTTTCAATATGATTAATTATAAATTATAGACAGCATCTTCAAGAAACACCTGATGACCTATCTGTCCCCTAAATTCCACTTCTCACAACGTGTTTTTACATTGCTTGAACATCCTTATGTTGCACTACTGGTTCTTGAATAGTCATTATTAGGTTTTTACTCTTAGAAAGTTAGTTCTAGTTCTAGTGTAGCTCCTGTTCCGAAACTGCTTACTCTAGTACCTGGGTGTTCAGTGGAATCTCAGTCCAGCTGCGATTATGCCTAGTCGACTCCTTGACATCATGAATGTTTGCAATGTGCTATTTTCCCTACCTCTACGTCATTTTGGACAAAAGCAGCTGTTAAAAATGTAAATATAAATACCGCTTTGATAGTTATACATGCTAAATGAATCACACCACAATCACTGAAACATAACGTTATGTTAATAACAATATTAACCGCTTGGCTACTGGGTTGTCTGATAACAGTTCTTTGCAATTCCAGGAATATATTGACTCTTATGCCACCTATGTAGCTGATTCTACTACTACTAATAGAGGTTGAGCGATCTATTGAACAGGGCAGTATGCATAATTCCAGAGTTAACAACTCAGGATTTCCATTATTTTCAGATACTGGGGTCTGCCGAAGGTAATGAACGCTTTTTATGGCCGTCATGTGTGTGGGATATTAAACAATCCACTTCGGAATTCATTACCGCCGCTTTCACGCCGCCGAGAGCAGCAGTGAAGTAAAAGCCCAGAGCTTCAAACTCAGTCCCGTTTATTTTCACATGGGGCCGTTCGCAATGTAGCCGCTTCGTAGCTCTTAACAAGGCGACAGCGTCACAAGTACACTTTAGCGAAAGTTTACAAATGCTGCCCTTTATTTTTTAATTGTAGCGACGTCTGCGGCTGATGTTTTTATACGCTACAGTAGTTGACACATTCGCGTATTGCTTTAAATACGACTCTTTCCATTCAATGTACAGCAAGCCACTCCAAAAATAAACCACTTTGAGGGGCCTTACATAGCCGATTTCCTTTCAAATACCTCGTAATTAGCTCTACTGTTTGGTAAAAATTGAATAATGGGATGACTGGAAAGAGAGCGATGTGAGAAGTGGGCAGGGACAGAGCATGGAGAAACCAGGCCGGTCTTCAGCCTCAATGAAGGATATGTCACATGATAGGCCACATGGTAGGTTTTTTGGAAAAAACACTGTTACAATTTTCCATGTATGAGCAAAGTTTTTTTGGAATGTTACTTCTGAGCGGCCCCTCTTGTCCGTGTTGCAAACGAGTCCACATACCGTCCCTTTTGTTAAAAAAGAGATATTTGAGTACAATGTCAGTCCCACAATGGATGACAGCTGTAATTAGTCAGCATCCACTAGTCGCCATGAGTGTCGAAGTGCATTTCAAACAAAAATAGGACGACTGTGATACTAAGGATTACGTGGAATTTCATTTCATTCAAACGAAATAAGCACTTTCCTGTGTAACTGTTTCATTTATTTAAATTTGGTATTCAGATTTTCCTTTTTCCGTGGGACTGGTGGTTTCTGTAAAGAGAGACCTTTTCACTGCGTGTCTTCTAATCTCAGACATTATTGCCTTAAAGAGACAGCACTCTTATTGCAGGAGGTTATTTAAATCACCGGCATGTTGGAATAAACCACCACAGACAAAGGTGGAGAGGGCTATTCGGGGCCAGTGCTGTCAGAACAACATTTACATTCAACTGCTTGTCAACGACACCGCAGACAAAGAGAGCGCTTTATGCGGCCGGTGTTCCCATTTTTAATCCAAAGCCAAATCGCATTCCGCGTTGCACTTGTAAAGGACTCAAAAGCGCAGCGTGATGCGTCGACACGGAAGGGAAGAGCATTTCCCGGAGTGCATAAATACTCTTTAATTCAAGCACATGTAAAACGTATTAGTCACGGACAGGCATGGCTGACAGCAGGCTACCAAACCGAACGGCCGTATTTTATGTGGACTCGCCGCAGTGGGTCTGACGTGTTACAGTTGACCTTCTTATGAAAAGGGGGTCACGCACAATGGGATTCTGGGAGAAAATATGTTTCATTTGACTGAATGGACTGTAACACACTGTACAGTGAGAATATGCACTGGAAACCTTCCTGCAGTTTCTTACATGTGATGACTGTGGCACTGCAATTTCAACACTACACTACACTATCTCATTTCTTTTAACTTACAGGGAGAGAACAGCTGTCAGCTTTTAAATTAGTAAATGTGATTAGAGCACACTGGTGCACAGTGTCCTAGCCAAGTCTAGGATACAAATCTGTAGAATTTAAACGCTAATTTGGTAAAACAATGCAATCATAAAAGAGGTACCAGTTCAGGCTCATTTACCTGTTGATTTTAATCTCTAATCTCTAAGTATAAAATAGGAATTATTTTGTCTGTTTGGAGAATGAAAAAATAAGGATTATAAAGAAAATGATGAGGCAATTGGGCAGATTTGGTCTAAAAGCAAAGCCAACCAGCCTTCTGCAGATTCCGGGGGTTGCCTTGGACAACATTAGAAAAACTTATTACAAGCTTCAGTGAAACCATTTAACTGGATTCAGGCAAAGATTCTCAACAGTTGCTTATGTAAATAGTTATACTGGAGGCATCTCATTTACAGGGTTTAAAATTGGACCATGGAGTAAAACTCTGATTTCACGACACTGACACATTTACGGTAGATCTGCACCTACACCTACAGCGCATAACACCTCGTTTCAAGTGATGTAGAGGCTGGGGAATGTGGAACGCGATCCGTGAGCACCACGCGATACAGTGGGAAAGCCATGCTAGCCGTGGCAGAGTGAGATTCACAGCTGCGTCAGGGCTGATTTCCTGCAGAAGTTCCTGGGCACCCACAGACTGTGGCTCGTCCTGAAAAAACTCATCTGTTCATGTGACTCCATGCCTACCACAGCGACCCACGAGGGAGTGGAGTGACTCTGGCTCTCTGCTCGATGGGGAGAATGGGCATCCTTGGAGAGGAAGGCACTCAGTGCTCAAGCTGTCAGGCTCACTCAATAACAGCAGCATGGGCAGTAAAAATGCCATTCTGCACACAAGTCAGACATTTGTGGTGTATGTTTAGAGGTGTTTATGCCCCGAGAAGAGTGTATATCATGACATTTATTCTTTTCGGGCGTGTATGTAATTACATTCACTCTTTTAGGGTGTATATGTCATGATGTTTATGCCATGATGGTTGTTCTTTTAGGTATGTATGTATGTCATGATGGTTGTTCTATTCTGTCGTGACATTTATGCTTTGATGGTGGGGGTGCACAACAAAAATCCCTAACTAATGCCAAATGCATTTTCTTATGCTGGCAGACTTTTCTCCACTCACTATGGAAATGCAGAACTGAAACTGCGCAGATGCTCTGATCCTGCATTGGTTTTGAATGTGAGGGTTTGCGGGTCACTAACATTTGGCTTATCCTCCTATTCTAGCATTACACCTTGCGGTGTATGTGGGGTGTATAGGACGCCTTACACCTTGCGGTGTATGTGGGGTGTATAGGACGCATTACACCTTGTGGTGTATGTGGGGTGTATAGGACGCCTTACACCTTGCGGTGTATGTGGGGTGTATAGGACGCATTACACCTTGCGGTGTATGTGAGGTGTACAGGACTACAGGA
>JAODKE010000015.1:10933671-10944287 GCA_026779605.1 Mormyrus hasselquistii
TGCCCCGTTTCCCTGGTCTTTGTCAATTAGCCTCACCTGTCCTGTGTTAGTCTCGTTACCCCTTAGTATTTTAGTTCTTGCTTCTGTCCTGTTCCCCAGTGGTTTGTTGTTTATGATTTAGATTGATGGTGTTTGTTATTTGGCTAGTTGTATGTTATTGCTGTTGCTCTAGTGCTTATCTGGGTTCTGTTGTTTAGTTTTAGTTTATCCCTTTTACTTTTGACCCCCCGTTGGTCCCTTTGTTTTGTTAGGCTTTTCTTGTGTTCTTTTTTTAGTTCAATTTAACAAATCCCTTTTGTGTTCCTGAGTGGATCGTCCACCTCTTTCTGCACCATGCCCCGCGCCCGCACCCAAGCCGCCCGCCTCCTTGACAGTTATCATTATTATTATTATTATTATTATTATTATTATTATTATTATTATTATTATTCCAGTGGCCCTGCAATTGGATTTGGGCTTGGATGTCGTATCATAGGAGCCTCTCTTTATTTTGCCCCAAGCGACTTGCAAGTGAGGCTAATAGCATATGCTAGGCTGAGCAGGTTCTAATGTAAGCGGAATTGCAGCAGGGGCATCCTCAGGACTTCATATATCACCTGAGGAGATCACAGAGACCCATATTACATTACATTCATCATGACAAAGTACACCGGATGAGAAGACACAGGTCCAAACTGTAAATATGGAATCTCCCTCTGCCAGGCTGTGAAAGTAGGAGGCAGGGAAGGGGGGGCATGCAGCCCACGTCAGTGGAGAGGAGATTTACCGAAAGATGGACTGGCACTGATCTCTGGAAGAGAGGACAGATAGCACAGGTTCTATTTACTCTTTTTAATTGAAAATGTCTGTCATAGCAAACAGCCTTGTCAGCTTCCACCACGGCACTAATCACTTTGGCTTCACTATAAACCATCTCCCAAGGTGTAGGAAGTATACAGTGGCGAGAGTGATTGTTTAGCGTCTCCGTACACAGAACATAACACAAGACAAGATTAAAAAAATAATGATGATAAAAGTATAACTGATGACTGATGCAATCGAGACTGTTAAGTGCTGAACGCCATCGTTTTCTTGCAGCCACTGGCGAGGAGGTCCTGACGCTACACATCACACACGCATGTAATTACAGAACAGAACTAGTGACTGAACCCAGGCGGATCTACAGTAGTTCCAGATGGAGGTGTCTTCACCCAGAGTGCTACAGCGAGGGGGGGGCAGGGAGGCTCATGCCAGAGCGACTTCTGGAGCATCATCACTAATGCAGTGATGAGCAATCAGAAAACAATTACCTACAAATTATGTTTATTTTTTTTAACAACAGCGTATGAGTTTTTCAAAAACAAATAGACAAGTGGACATGATCAGATAAATGCTTGGAAAATGAGTGGATGCCAATAACATAATATCCACACTTCATTACATTTATATTTCATTTATTTAATGAATGCTTTTGTCCAAAGTGACGTACAAGTGAGGCAAATAATGTCATGGCTTGAAGGGCGAAGGACTTGAGGGCAGGTACTGTAGCAGAACAAATGGAGTTTATTTTGAACAGAGTATGGAAATTAACTGGACTGCGAGGGATCAAAACGGGAGAACTAGAACATAGGATGGGCACAGGGAACAGGAGGGTTCGACGTAAATGACAGGACTGGGATGCACATATATACCAAACCAATAAGGGAGGTGATGAGAGGCAGCTGGTAACGAGAGGTAAGGCAAACGAGTAACAGGAGTGGCTTGTTAGGGTCACAGTAGGAAGGAGACAGGAAGGGCAGGTGGATGTGGCAGGTGGGATGTGACAAATAGCACATTAATATACATGCTGCCAAGGAGATGACTAGCATAAATGCCACTACAATGAACTTCCAATGAACGCCTAGGCATTAGTGTGAAAATTCTTTACAAAGAAAGTAATGCAAACCTTCAAAACATTATTAATAAGAGCCTAAATTACAAGCTTTTTAAGTATTAGATTAGATTTGTTTTTATTTATTTTTAAACAAAAGCCTATATCTACAAAAGCAAACAGATAAGTAGACATGACCTTATGCCCCCAACCCAGTGCTCTCTGTGGCCCATGGCACATGCACTGTAATCTCTGTACTGTAAGACTCACTGCAAACACTGCATATCTTAGCAGCTACTACTGCTACCAATAACGACAGGTTTAGCACCCATCACTCTGCTTGCCGCACTGTGCTGATACTCCCAAGAATGTGTGAGAAGTAATTTCATAGTAAATGGTACAATCTGGCTCTCTGAAACACAGATGGGAATGGGGGGGGGGGGGGGGCAGGGGTTCACTTGGGAGGGAAGCACACAGCCATGAGCCCAGCTAACAGACACTTTCCGTTACAAGCATAACGTGAGGGATCGATACTCCAGACCGACACCAGCTGAGTCAGTGGCATCTCTCTGATTATTTCCTGGTGTCCGCTGGGATTTCAAGCAAAAAAGTATATCACCATATGGCCTAAAGTATCACCCTTTGTAAAGTCACAGCGCCAGTCTGACCGTGGGGGCGAGTTTCCTTGATCTGACTTGACAGAAATGCGATTTTCAGCCCTTAACTCAGGCTCATTGCTGCCAACTTGGATCGTGTGTCTGTCAACCTGGAACCCAATTCGTGGGACACTCTATGTTTTATACTTTTTATAATTTTTGTCCATGCTGTATATGCTGATTATATAAAGTCCGCAAACTTCTTAAAAAGCTTATACTTTTCTCCGCAGCCTCTGCACCTCTGAAACCGGTACGCTAAAATATGCAGGAGTTCAGCTCAGACGACGGGTTAATGTCTGATAGCACCAGTCGCAACGCTGGCAACTGACGCTTATGGATTCACGGACGCGTTTTATTTCAATCACTGCTTGTTCTTAAGCTCAGCGATATAATTGCATTACATTTCCACGGGGAAAGCAATCACAAGGAATCACATCCCGCTGAAATAAGCTTCTCCGGAATCTGATCTCATATCTGATTAGCAGTCGCGGTTTGGTTCCTGCACTCCTGATGGGTTTAATGTGTCATAACATTAACAGAAGGAAAGAGCGGAAGAAAGCTGTTTTTTTTCTCTCTTTCTTTTAAATATAGCGCTTGCAATCCTCTCAAAAAGGGCCACATGCATTTTTTTGACAAGACGTCTCACAAGTTATTGGCTCTGCCAACATTCAGCCAGTCTTGCTCTTGCTCTTGATAAAGATACAGAGGCTTTTGAACTACGCCTCAGCCCTTACAAACATATTACAGACACCCTGCAAATTATTTTTACAGTTACCGGTGAAAAAGAATGCTACAGTGGCAGTTTTCATTTCGGTCTTGGGGGACGGGGCAGGTCACGGCAGGGTTAATAGTGGCGCGTCGGTTTTTAAGGTCGAGAAGGTGACCGGCTGCTGGGTGAAAGGGCTCAAGCAGCCGAGGACGCTTGTGTATCGCGGCAGCGAACAAATCAATCCGCAGCGGGATGGCATTCTCGCGTCTACATGCAGCGTGCTTTATAGCGGTCATAACTACAGCACAGAGCCCCGAGGTCCCCTGCATTATGAAATCTATATATCAGAATTCTTATCCATCAAAAACATAAACAATTACAGTGACAGCAATAGCAGGAACACAGCGACGCTGCCGTCTTTGACAGGATATATCCCATGTGCAGTGAATGATCCCTCACATAGCTCCGGTGAAATTTAGCATGGGTGTAACTTTGGGATGAACACGGGGGGGGGGCAGCTTCTGCAGGGGCGCTGACTTGCCAGGTGATGCTCACATTTGACAGGAACAGTACTGGGTCGAGGTCTCCACCCATTAAGGGGGGTTATTCCCCCCCATCCCCCGGAGATGTTTTTTTTGTCTGTTAGTTTTTGTTTTGAAAAAGCAGTTCAATGGCCGCTTCACATCAATTTTAAGGGGATGGCATATAGCGAACCAACATGCATATCCCAATTAGTGGTTGTATTGGGTGTATTGAGTATTGGAACTTTCACAGCACCCATCCTCCCATGATTTACATGCATAACATTTAGGCTTTTGTTTAACAGGGATTCCAAGCAGTATTTTCCCCCCAAATTGTGTCCCATCAGTACAACTCACTCACCCACTCACGCACACTTACTTTTATCAATACTGTAATCACCAGTGTTTGATTTGTATCCAGTTCTTATAGCATGTGACATTAACCATAGGCTTAATGGATAATCTGAATAACTACAATTAATCAAACTCCTTTCTGAATAATGACCTCAATTAGTTAAGTATGCCACCAAAATGATCGTGAACATCTGTTGTGGTTTGATCGTTTAATCACTTGTAAGAATGACTTAGAGAAAAGCTACAATACTCAGCATATATCTTTTTTAGTATTACACCAGGTGAAACACCGGACTGAATATAAATTCAACAAAACAGAAAGGACAAAATGTCACTGTCAATTAAAACGTTTTTTCCCTAATTTCTTGTCATTCATAGGAGGAATAATGCTTAGCGTCTCAGTCCTCTACATGCCAAAGATGAAACATAAGGGCTCAGATTCGTCATAACCGAGGTCTGCATTTCAGAGTTTATGTTAATAGCACACCTGAGTAACCACATTCACTTTCTCAGAATGTTCTTTTGCCTTTGCTAAAAGACAGATGTGACTTATAATTTCTGCTGATTTTTCTTCTTTAAGATTCATTTTTCGGGTTTATTTGAGCAGTAAATAGATAAGGAAAAAAAATATGAAAGAAAAACCTCATTAAAAAGAAAACAAACATTCATGGAGGTCATGTCAGTTGCAAACAGATCATTTGCATTTTAAAAACACCAAACTACAAGGCCATATGCAATAAGATCATATCAATGTCCCACTTCACAAAAAAAAGAAATTGTTTCCGATTGTTCAGTTATAAACTGAGTGATATTAGTTGGTAGTTTTTTCTGAAGCAGTTTAGGTTTAATATTAAGTTAGAGAGCTTTCAGCCAATGAGCAACTGTGTGTTTGTTTTTTTTTTTCTTTGCTTTGGAAAGTTCTGTGCGCCCAAATTCTTTTCAGCGCCGTGCTGCGAAGGGCGGCCTTGTTCATCAGTAGCAATTTCACTTTCGCTTTCAATTCATGACCTTGTTCAATAACGCCAAATAAGGTCACGTTATCACACGACAAGGGAAGGTAACGGTGTTTTATTTTAGACGGTCCCTTGTCAGGGACATACAGGAGTGCGGGGGTGGGGGGGGGCGGGGGACAACAAAAGGCCATTGTGGCAAGTAAACAAACAAAAAAGGCAGTTTCAGTGGGGAGCGATGAAACACAACTGCGGTTTCACACAACTTCAGACAAAAATCACGGACATGTGACACCCCCCCCCCCCCCACACACACACACACACACAGAGACACCCCTTCACCTTAATTACTGTTAAATAACGGAATTCACCTTCATTTTATCATCCGGTCTATAAAAACATCATTTAATCTACATCACATAGCTACTGACGCAGGACGGAGACACCTTGATGTACAGAGTAAGATACTGAACATTATTCCCCTTTATGCAGAGTCTGCGGCTTCATTTAATTACTTCCCTCATATTACACTGCAAGGGTACATTTTTTTGGGAGTAATTTAATCACTCGGAAAATGGAAAGCAAATCGTTCCCCTTCACTGGTCTGATTCCGCTGTATTGCTTGTTATTAACTTGATATGAACTAGCTTTCAAGCACAGCTGCAGGTCATCTTCTGTGTAGCCTGTAGTCCAGCATGTTTATTGTTTTAAGAGACTGATAATGTACATTTAATGAAGAGGAACTAGTGCCTTTTCTCCTTATATATTCCATGTAGGCTCTCCAACACTGTCTTGATAGCTTCTCCTAGCTAACACCCTACCTGCAACCTCTGTTTGACGTCAGATTTAAAATGATGGCTATCTGATTTAGTACATGAGTTCGACTCTTCTGCCAGGCATGTGTGAGGGAATTTGACATCTTCTCTATGATTTTTACTTATTTTTTAAAAATTCTTCTATTTCCAAATCATCACAGGCCATTAAATCGCAAACTAACTATCTTTGCTAATATCGTCTAGCATGCCAACAATGACAAGTTAATTTATCAAACTGAACAACATATTGGAGTGGGGATATTTTGTACAATAATGGAACCAACTGCATGTCAAAAAGTGCTTTGAGCACATCGTGAGCGACGGCATCGAAAGATTTGTTTAGTCATTATTGGTCTACAGTACCTTCTATTTTCTTGTAGTACTTCATCAGCGGCGTGAAGGGGATTTGAGCCCTCCATTTGTGTATGCTCCAAAAAGTAAAACACACTGGCTTTGTTTATCGCTACGGTTAACCCCATTGACCACAGCCTTGCAAATATCGATCTTCTTCCAAAGCCCTTTTCATTTTGCTAAATAACCTGTTAAACAACAGAGAGCCCAATGCGTTAAAGGGCATTGTTGACTTCGCTTCTTTCGAATAAGCACTGCAATTAAATTGACCCGTCAAGTGAGGAAGCTGGAGACTATGCCAGCCCTTTTCCTCTTGTGTAAGTCACACAAAGTGCTGCAAAGTTAACTTTCAGCCATCTCGTTCCCATAGCTTGTACTGCCATCCATGTGTGGTATATAAACAGACATCAACCTGGAACTTGATTATTATTTGAACCAATTATCCTGTGTTACATATCTAACCGTTACATAATGTAACTGATTACAAAGTATAATTAAAAGGTAACATGTTACATTAATGGCACCTTCATAATGCTTTTATATTGCATTCATAAAAGTGGATGTTCATAATGTATTCATTACGTATTCATAAAACATTCATAAACTTTCTGTATGTATACCTTAACATCCTAACATCCTTTAACGGCTGTGATATACGTTAATAACAAAGATTATAATTGTATAATCATGTAATGTTTGTTATTAATGTATATTAAAGCTGTTAAGGGATGTTATGACGTTAAGGTGTACTTGCATGCTGCTTATAAATGTTCTATGAATGCATTATGAAGGTGCACTTAATGTAAAGAATTACCGATTAAAGTTTAGGGTGTGTACGCCAAGTGTGTGCATGCAATTCATAGAGGGAAGGGGCTGATTACAGCCGCACCCAGCAGACGATAAACCACCTCAGTGATGAAATGCTGAGTGCAGCCATGGGGCAGGTGTTACCTCAGCATCACACTAGTCCAAATGGACCAGTGTGAGTCCCCCCCCAGTGGCTGGAGTGTCAATCCTGCCACCAACCCCCAAGTTTTCCCCTGTAAATTGGAGGACCTCCTTACAGGGCTGGATGTAGATTAACGTCACACCCTATATCAGCTATATTTAGGAAAAAAAATGTTTTGCCATAGATTACTTAATATATAAGTATATAAACAGTATGAGTATAAATAATACATAAGTAATTACAAATAAATGTGTTACTGAAGACGTGTTTGTTGGTATTAAATAAAATATTAATTTTAAGTTACAGTCATAATTGCTGATAATTGTTTTCTGATGGTTTATTTGCTTTGAGTTCAGATTGGTTAATTATCTTTTAGACACTTCAGATAAAATCTGATTAATTTACCCGAACTGACAAACCTAACCGTTTATTTTTATCAGATGTTAAGCCTGTCTTCAGTAAATTACATTAATATGTATTTCAGGTTTAGGAAACATTTTTAAAAAGCCCCTTTTTGCTGTATTTATAATATTCAAGGTGGCCAATCTTCACCCCATTTTGTAAGCACGTCAATATCAGATAAAAAAAAAAAAAGTCTTCTCTCTCAGCTTTGACAACTCTAGCCCCTGCACTGGTCAGCCAGCCATGAAATTAGCTCTGGTTGACGAGCAGTGAATCACCTGGGCGTGGCTACGAGACACCTGGCCAGGAGAGAAGGACGAGGCCTGAGGTAGGAGATGAAAGCTTCAGCGGTTCACACATAGTACATGTCACGCAAAGTTCATCTTCACAATGCTTCCTGATGAGGCAAACTGAAATGTGCTGTGGCCAAACATGGGAGGGCTGCAGTCCTCATTCTGCATCTCGTTCACCGCTGACAGCTTCAAAATACAGCTTTGTCTAGCTATTAGCATATTCCGCTAATAGAACTGCACACTTCAGACTTCTCTTTGTTTATCTATTAGCATATTCTGCTAACAGAACTGTAGACCTAATTCGGAGTCTAGTTCACCACTGACAGCCACAAATCCTCTCTGTCTTGAAAATGCAGCTTTGTTTTCTCTCCGTTTAGCTATTAGTGCATTCCGCTGACCCCAAATTCATAATACTTGTACCCTAGGTAGAAGGAGGGAGAGATTCACTCACGAGCCTCCTTGACTGACATTTACATAAACAACGCACTGCAGCCCGCGCCGCCCGCACCGCCGCCTGACAGATCGCCGTGTCCGACGCCACCGCCGCGCCATGAATAACTGCTGTAAAACAGCGTCGCTGTGATCGCTAAATCAAGCCCGAATTATGCAGATCTAGAAAGCTAGCTATATAATGTCATATCATTTTATTAGACCTGGGAGAAAAGGACGGCCGACAAGCCTGCTGGCGACGAGTGCCTAAGTACAGCTAAGCACGTGTAAAGCCTTTCATTATAGGATAAGCTTGAGAAAACAGCCAAGAAAGACACTGATGTAAATATACGTAAGCGCACTTGCACACACTGCGGTAAATACCGTCTTATACGTCGTTATTTGCCGATGTCCGAAAGCAAATGCTAGCGGTCACGTTTGTTAGCCAGAGATCTCCGCCTTCTGCAGTGAGGTTTCAGTGGGGATGTGTGACTTAGCGGTTTAGCGACAGAACTTACATAGGATCAGTGCCCATAACGGAACCGTAACCTAGCCATGTACCACAGAATACAGTCAAGGAGAAGATTGTGTGCATTTGTGAGTACTTATAAATATGTCTGTATATAAATATGAGTGTATACCTGTAAAACAGACACGATACAGGCACTTCTGTCCTCAACCAATCAGGTGACCATCTCCCCGATTCACCAAGAGCCTTCAACAGACATGTAGTCCAAAACGAGATTTTAATTAGCAGCAATTATGGGGAGTGATGAAATACAGGTGACAGCCATTAATCAGAAGCACTCCATGGCGAGCCCCGAATAAATGACAAAATTCTCGGCCAGCTGTTGTGTCACACGGTACACTGTGGCCTCCTTTCTTAAGTCTGACAGCAAGCCGCTCCAGGAGAAGAACCACAAAAGCAGAAGAACCACAAAACAGCGGAGAATGTAAAAGCAGGTTTGTTCACTCTGTCGTCTTCATTTTGTTTTTTAATGCCTAAGCATTGGTAACAAATATTACGCAGTGCTAACTCTGGCAGCGAATCTTCAGTATGCACCTACTCTACATCACATTGAGAAGCTTATTCTGTCTAAAGAGAGGTTTTCTTTATTCTTAGCTAGACTGCATACCAGCAGCCTCATGCTATCAGGACTGACTGTCTTTAATGACAGCCCCGAGGACTTCTAAGCTCACTATATTTTGGATGCAACTGTCTGTGTAAGAGACAGATTAAGTATTCTATTTACCAGTCTGTATATCCTGATTTAACTTTTTTTTTTTTTTTTAAAAAAAAGCAGAACTGTTGCCATAGCAATTCAAAGTTCTCTTTACAAAGTGGTGGCACTAAAAAAATGTGGCACAATATGAGAATAAGAATTTACACATCTAGCTACCAAAATATATCCTGCATCCCCTTTTCATATGAAGGCATGACATCGCAAGGCATCCTGTGAGCTTCTGGCCATGTCTGCGCGCAGTTTTTATGTGCAGTAGGGAATACGCCACCCAGCGAAGTCACTGGGTCTGAACACTTTCCGAATAGCTATGCACTAGGTGCACAATTACAGGGGGGGTGCTGGTGTGCTCACTAAACTATACGTTGTTGTTTTCTTTAACTGCACATGCTCGCACTAAAGTCCTCTCAACAGCCATGCCAGACAGGGCCTCCTCTTTCACGGAGAATGGAGAAAGCCTTCTCAGGATACGTAATTTCACTAAAGATGTGGGACAAACGTTCAAACTACAAACAAAATTACTTTTACGAAAAACTGTCTGTCGTTAATTACAGAGTCTCTTATAGATTAATCTCTTGTAGATGTTCAACAGACAGTCAATAAATCATGAGATACATATGTGTTGAACTGCAGGTACAATTAGTGGGGAGGGGGGGCTGCCTTTTGATGGGTGAGTCCTGTGTTCCTCTTTTATGGAGGGAACCCCCCCCCCCACCTGTTAACAAGTTTTCCCAGTCAAGAACCTGCCCCTCGAAACGCCTCTGCACAGCCTGGTTCAGCCGTAGACATGAGGCAACCGAATTTGCTTCTTATCAACAACCTTTAAATATGTTACTGAGTAGCATGCAGACAAGGAACGACCAGAAAAACTATTACCACTCGTTACTGGTACTGGAAGCTCACTGGAAGCTCACTGGAAGCTCATCCTAGCGACACTCGCACCCAAGCGGGTTCCTTGTCAGCTGTAAGCACCCAACTCACAAGTATGTCGCTTTGGACAGCTAGATAAATACATGTAAATATCGTCGTGAAATGCTGTAGTCTAATTCGGGGGGGACCCATAGACACAGCTGTATTTCACATACCCCCCCTCCCCC
>JAODKE010000015.1:10997903-11008168 GCA_026779605.1 Mormyrus hasselquistii
TCCCAGTGCAGTGACAGGGACACTGCACTGTAAAAATGGTACTGTTCTTCAAATGAGATGTGAAACTGAGGTCATAAAAGATCCTTGGGCATAGGGGTGGTACCCCAATGTCCTGGCTAAATTTACACTCTGCAGCCCTGTGAAATCTGCCCTCCTAATCATCCCTTGTATCTAACTGATGAATTCTCTCCTGCCCCTTCGCCTACTGTGTGGTGAGTGTCCTGGCATAGAAAGGCTGCTGTCACATCATCCAGGTGGGGGCTACACAGTGGTGGTGGTTCAAGTGGTTCCCCAGTTGTTACACATTTTCGGTGTCTAGAAAAATGTTGCATAAATGTTATATTCATTCATTCACTCTCTGCATCACTATATGTAAACAAAACCAGTTAAGATTACAAGGTGCAATGTGATATATATATATATATATATATATAAATAAATAAAATTTTAATTTTTCCCCAGGTTTTCATTCTATCAATAAGCAACAATTCCCGGTTTTCTGTAATTATTGTCTGGTAATTATTTTTTTCACAATTTAAAGAACTAGAGACATACAGAAAGTCTAAAATGGAAATACTTTGTTCATTACAAATTTCATGGAATTGTGCAACACTGACAGGGACCTAATATCATTTATGCATCTTTAATTAAAGAAAAGAAGTACAAGTACGGTAACTCATAAAGGCCGCCGGGTTTTAGTCTAAAAGGTCACACTGGCATCAGGAATCGCAGACTGATCTTACAGGCATCGACCTTCGAAAACACCTGCGGTTTCTGGCAGAGCCCCGTCCACATCTCATCAGGGGCCAGGCGGGCCCCGTAGCTCTATACTCATACTGTATACATATTACTCTTCATAAAGGACATGTGCAGGTTTGTTACTGCTGCAATGAAAGACTGACTCCTCTCAGCCATCTGCCGGACACTAAATCTCCCATCAGGTTCAAACGGGTCCATTGCCCCAGACATAATTTTGGTGCACAGTGTGCATCTTTAAAGTGAAAGGGCTCAGTCTTAAACCAAGATTTAAGACTTTTACTGGCCAGCTTACATGTTTAAATCTGGAAATGACTTTATGTAAACCTATCTGCAGCCAAGAGGTATCGCACTGAATTATGTCTGGGATATATTTGTCTAAGCTCCTCCTGCAATGCAGATCATAATCAAAACCGTAATAAAACAATTAGGTTTACACAGTAGTAAGCGTTGGAATGACGCTATGAAATTTTCCTCGTATTTCTGCGGCTGCCTGTTTAGAAGAGTGTTTTCAGTAGGACGTGTCACAAGGCGTCAAACCACGGTAGCTAAGCGGTGTCCACCGACGACGTTACCACTGTTCTACACGGCTCCTCTGCTGGTTTTTTTTTCTGACGACAAATGTTCCATCTTTATCAAGCGTCACATGATGCAGGCGACGCCGGAGAGACAGAGAGAGAGAGTGGCACCATCTGTCCTGTGTCCCTTAGCAACTCGCGCTGCAAATGCCGGATGTGCCCAAGCACAGGTACCGGGAGCCGACTGAACGTGTCCCCACACCGGCACCGGGCGGCGACGTCTACTGCTGACCCCCCCGCACCTCAATTACAACATCTGCTGCCACCCCCAGGTAGAAGCTGGGGGTCATAAATTACTCAGTGGGAGAGGGCAGCTAACAGGACGCACACGCTCTCTTCTGACCGGAGGTGGGGTAGAGCCTTTTTCTTTTTAAGGCAAGGGGGGCATAAGAGAGCCCATAATTCATACAGCCATTAGCCAATGGACAGTCCTTTATGAACCGTTAGCCATTAGCCAATGATATGTTTGGAATCGCTGAGTGACAGAATGGGGCACTTGGGGGACTAATCGGCTTCTGACTGGGACCAAGGTTTACGTGGCCCCGCCCTTGAGACTCAGTCATATACTGTATCTCTTTTTTCATCAGCTTGAAAGAGAAGCGATGATAGGATTAGAAGGACGTCATATGACCTATGACAGCTGGAACAGAAAGGAACCACATAGGGGTGCGATGGTTTTATTCCTGTGATCTCAGTAGGCAATGTCAGGAACCATAATACACTTATAAGACGGTGGGATCTTCATTCACCCGAAGCGATTTCACTCCTGATATGAAAGCAACTCCTTTATCTCTCAGTCAGACGAGCTGGGCCGCAAATTCTGCCTTCACATCCCAAGCTGTAGGCCAGACACCCATCTAGATCTCCCTCTCGGAGCCCCGAGGTGTTTGCTCTTCTCTCCCGTTCCGTTCCGTTAATACGTCGCAAAACTATAATGAATCTGCAATGACCTAGGGTGACCTAAGGTACCCACGGGAATCCATGTTGGGGGGACACTGAGCTACTTCGGGCTTTACAAACCTTTTTCAAACTGAAAGGCTCCTGTGTTTGGCTAAATAGTTCAGTTCTTCTTGTGCTCTGACTGGTTGGTTTCCTTGACTGAAAGATTCATCCAGCTGTTTCACATTAACATTAGTGACACATGCATGATTATAGACTGACCAATCAGCACGCAGCAGGAGCTCAGTGCTAAAGTGAAATCCAGGCCTTTTTAATTTGAAATGGTAGATTACAAACCCTGTCCTAGTTCATACTGTCTCACCCTGACATGGATTAGGTGGTCACCTTAAGGCCACCCCGACTGGCACAAAAAACCCGTGAGAAAAAAACAAGATCACATGACACATATATGGGCTGTGTAGCGCTGGCTCCCAAACCAGAACAGGATTTAGACTGAATGTCTTTAAAGCTAATAACTAACTGACAGCATAGAAGGCTATATGGGTTATGTTCCTCTTACAGTATATTACGAATTTACTTGCATACAATTATGGGCCCAGACAGCTGAGGTCATCCAACAGACTTTTACTTTCAGAACCACGAGCTTATTGGCATAAACTGATTTTTCTGTTTACGCACCTAATCTCTGGAATACTCTTCCACTGGAGGTTACATCCTCTCCTGCAATTACTGTTTTCAAATTGCGATTAAAAACCGTTTTATAGATTATTTTTTATAGACTTTTATAGCTTTTAGTTCTGACTGTTGATATCTATTATTTTACTATCTTAGTCTTTGGCGGTTGCATTGTATTGTGATTGTTTATGGGTTTGTCTTAGAATTTTGATTCTGCTGATTTTGTACGGCACTCTGTGAAACGTTTTGGTCGTTCAAGTGCGTTTGCAAGGCGCATGCAGGTGGGGGGCGTTATTTCAGCACACCGTGGCAGGGATGGACGTGGCGGGACAGGACGTGCTGAATGTCGCCTATGTTGCCAGACACTCCGGGTCCCCACTGATCCCGAGGGTGAGAGTCACAGAGGGCAGCTGCCGTGGGACACAGACACGATTAAAGTATCACCGCCGAATGTGTCGGGTTACGTAACGGCACTGAGAAGGACACTCATTCCGTTAACGCTGACATAGTGGAGGACAAATCCGTATACATACTTTTTTTCTAACCCACTAGGACTTTAATTTCAGCTGTGCCTTTAAGTGTAAAATAACTCCCCTGAGATGATCACCTGGAGGTGTATTTCGCACATAACGCCGTTAAACCGGAAGAGAGAGAGCGCCGGTGTGTCCGCTCCCAGAATGCCTGCTGTGGGCGCCAACGTCACCCGCGTCTCGCTCTCTGTTTGATACAGCAGTTGTCCAGGTTGGAGTTTATTGGCTGACGAGGACTGCATGACAGGGGGACACGGCGTCTTCCAAAGTGCCGGGGAGAGAAACAAAGCCGGGTGACGCCTGAGGCGCGGCCGCCATATGCCGTGGCGGGGCATCCCTCCCCAGGTGAGTGCAGACAGGAGAAAGGCCCACTGTAACTAGAGCCCTTCGGAGCGAGATAACAAAGATAAACCATCTGGCCACGACAGCACCGCTTCCCGGAACACGCGTGACTCACGCCAACATCTTGTACGCCTCCTACTGCATGGATGGAGAGAGGAAGCAGCTGGGGGGAGGGGGGGGGGTTTGGAGGCTTTGGATAGTGAAGGGGGCGGGGGACTATGGAGAATGACAGGGGTGGGGGCTGTGGAGGGATTAGAAGATGGAGGTCCATGTTCCATGGAGAGATGATGTGGGTGGGGTGGATGGGTAATGTGAAAGAGGAGAGTAAAGGTGGAGGGGGTTTAGATGTTATGCAGAGAGACAGAGACAGAAATACTGTCAGAAAAGCCCCCCATGAAAAGCAGTTATTTATGTCACACGTTCGAATGCAGCGAGTGTTTGTGAGCCATCTGCTGAGAACCGGTGATGTATGTCACCGTGACAGTGACGGCGTCTCTGAAGAGCACAGCCTGCTTGCCTGCCTGCTACAGAGGCAGCCGCATTCAGTACACCAGCCATCGTGTGGCGCTACACAGAGCGCAGCGGTCCATCGTGCCTCAAGCTGGGGAACGCTAACTGTTACGGTAAAATCCCAAAGGATGCGGCAGAGTCAAGTGACCGGTTCAGATCGCGAGCTCTTCCTATGTGGTGAGTGAACAGCAGCCGCAGACGGAGCCGCTATGTTTGCATTTGTTCACGTGTCTGGAAGTCCCCCAGAGCCAGATTCTCAATCGATTCAACTCTGGCTTGTGTCCAGTGCTGACCTCTACACTCACACTGTTACGATTCTCCTAGATGTGTCTGTATCTGGTGTGTCTGCTACCTGGGACCACTAGGGGGCACTTAACCGCACGACTACATTTAATCCAGGACTCATTCCGGCACTGGATCTGCGCTATATGATCTCATCAGTCCTCCAGAGAAGAAGCTCTCCCTCCAGCTGTGTGTATCAGGGTAAAGTATATGTTTGTTTTATTTGGCCTGGAGTTCCTGAAGAGATAATAACAGTCACTAGGCAACAAAATAAGTAAAAATGGACAGGATGGGGCAATGGACAGACAAGACACGTAAAGGATCTAATTTATTATCTAGTTATCTTTATTAGTCAACAAGCCAACTAGGGCTGATCCACGAGGGTGGGCGTAACTGGGGCCATAAGTAATATGGAAGGGCCAACCTTATCAGCTAATGATATGTTCTGAATAGGTGAGTGACTGGGCAAGAAGAACTCTGGGGCCAATCAGCTTTCAGATGGGGCCAGTGCCGCTGCAGCCCCACCCCTGTATACCTCCGTAAAGCCATCTAAAGTAAAACAAATGTGTTTAGGATACTTTTATAGGAAATGCCTAACATCGAAACATAACACGGTGGATCCGTGTAACAGCTGAAAACTTTGTGACTTGATGACTTAATGAAGTAACTCATGACTTAGTCTTGCCACTCCGACGGAAGGATAGCTTTGACAGTATAAATCATACGGCCACAAAAGTTTGGCGGACACATCATGAGAAATGGACCCTGAGCCCTCAGAGGCTCGAGAAACGGATGATAAAAATAAAGAGGTCATGCAAGGATCGGTCTGCACGGTGGTTAAGGAACTGGGTGCTGGCCGCTTTAATCCCCCGGGGGGGGGGCACCTGATGTCGGAAAATAGGTTTAACCTGAATTCGTGTGGTGAGAAAAAAAAAAAAAAAGCGGAGAGCCCAGCTGTGTTGCTGGGAGGTGCGCTAGATTTTGTGGACAAAGCTATCCACTGGGTAACCAACACGATATGCAAAAAACCTTAGGTGCCATTTTAGATGCCTGCTCCCAAACAGGATCTGCTGTCTCTGCATCAAACCTAAGAATAACCCCAAGAGGGCAAGACCCAGCGTTCTGGTAAATGCCAATGACATCCAGGGTATTCCAGGGCTCTGGGCAGCAGTGGAAATAACGGCGAAGCGAAAGGGGGTCAGCTCTTCCGAAACACCCCCGGTTTCCTAGTGCCACGGTGCAGATGTCTGGCCAGACGTTGGAGAGATCTCCCACTCACACTGAGCCTCCATCTGTCAGCCTCTCCGTAGTTCTTCAGCTTCTCATTATTCCCAGCTATCCCGGGGTGTCGGCGTCGGAAAAAAAATTAGCGCATGTGGAAAACCGGCGGAGCTGCCACTTTCCGGCCGGGTCGCCTCTCTCCCTCTGTCCATCCCAGCGCTGAAGTGACCGATTCTCCTTGTGGGGCATCATCGTCACATGTTCCCTTGTTGCGAGGCACAGTCCCGGAGTTTCGGTAATTTAACAAACCGATGCATCTACCGGTGGGAATCGTCAAGTCTAAAAATAGAGCGGGAAAGCGCTCTCCCCGGCGCTGGGACGCCGCGTGCCAGCGGAGGTGCTGCAACCGCGCCTGTCAGCCTTGTCGCTGACAGCTCCTGCTCAAGACTCACAGCTCACTGTACGCGCTGCCTACCCAGATGTTCACCAAGAAAACAGCTGATCCTCTGGATATTTTTAGACAGCGTTCCTGCGGCGGTGGACAGGGAGAGTGCTCCGAGGAACAGGGGCAGGTATTAAATTGATTATTTATGTAACCGCGCTGCGGCTTCGCCGTGTAGGCACGGCCCGGGCCGATTGAGAATGCGCCGAAAACTCCACGGAGTCTCGCCGGGGCAAGACGTCCTCATTTTCACTTCCCACAGACGCCGGCTTCCCTCCTTAAGTCAACAGCAACTGCGATTTTTTTGAGCAATCTAGGCCATTTGCCTCTCATTTAAATAAAATTTGAATTTAAGGCACGGCTCAGAGAGAGTGGCACCAGAAATAACTGAACGGTTGCTTCTCACAGCTGGGAATTCGAGCAGGCAGATTCACAAGGCGGCACACGCCTTGCCGGGCAAACGACAACACGACAGCCACGTTTACCCTTTTTCTCTGCGTTTCATTTTTTTTTTTATCCCTTAATTGTATTCTCTCCCTTTTAAGGTCGATTCGGGGTCTTAGATCTGCTTCCATTGTAGTTCACCATACGATCCACCATAATGAGAACATAATGACCGGAGGGGGGTCTTACCTTTCGGTCTGTTGGTCACATCTGCAGAAGGACAAAAAAAAAAAGAAGAGAAAAGAAACAAACAAGACAGATGTCAGCAAATTGTAGCGTACAGAAAGTAAACTTCAAAGCTGGGTAGTCCTGTCAAGCAGAAGTGAAACAACATCACTGCTTCAGGCATCGTGCTCTCTGCTGCTTAAGAATAGTTCCTGTCAAGAGGAAGGTGGAGCGGCTAATTTATCAAACAGGAGGACAGAGACGGCTGGGAGTCCTACCCTGGGAATTCAATGTTTGCTCATGTCCCGACAGTGTTTGTCAGTATTCAGCCAATTCTGATAACATTCAGAAGAAAATAACACTCAGTTTGCCTTATCTGACCGTTTCTTTAACCTTGCCTGTATATAACAACAAACAACTTCCTGCACAGCAATTTATACCAGTGTTTTCCAATCCGGTCCTCGGGGACCCACAGTCGGTCCATGTTTTTGCTCCCTCCCAGCTCCCGGTAGGAGGAAAAACGTGGACTGTCTGTGTGTCCCCGAGGACCGGGTCGAGAAACACTGATTTAGACAGTTTCGGAAACACGGCACTTTCTAACGTGACACCCCCTAGTCTTTGGCCTGTGAGGGCGAACGTGTGCATGAAGAGAACATGCTATCTCCATCCATGCAGAGCAGTAGGTGGCTTTTTAGCACTGCAGGTCATCGTCAGTCAGGGCCGGCTCTAAGGGACAAAGAAAACTGATAAGCCATTTCACTTTAGGGGCGCTAGGCAACTCTCTCTTCTGCCTGTAGCTAGAGCAAGCCCAACCACCAGGACTGCGACTGAAGACTCCATATCCATTAACAAAAGGACCCTTCATTTTAACATCTCGGCAGTCCAGCTGTACGCCGCGGATGGACCGGAAGACAAAGGGTGCTCGACCAGCAAACTCCAGTGGATCCCATGCTGGGACTGCCCCCCCCCCCAAAAAGCCTCAGCGGCTGTCACCCAGGACTTCCGGCCATAAAAATACCTTTCCATTACTCCACATTTTCCCCCAGCAAAGTGTTTCTTCAGCAACTCCCTCTGTGTTATTTTCCAGTTTTTGTTTAGATCAGTAAATGTTAAAAAAAAAAAAAAAAAAAAGAAGAATGCCACCAGTACTGGTTAAAGTGATTCTGAGATATCACTGTTCACTGAGATACACTGCTAAGCTAAGCTAGGGTAATGTGCCAGTAATATGATTTATTACACATAATGTCTTTCTTCTGCATCCATCTGCATTTCCTGTACGCCGTCTCCGGGGAACGCCACAGGAGTGCCTGCCTGCTATGCTGAGGGGGAGCGGGCACATCCGGGGCCTGGCGCTTCCTGGCCTGACGAAAAGCAGCCGGTCGTTACCTGGGGCACGTGGTGGTAACAAAATGCAGCCATCTCTCTAAAGGGTCAATCTATACCAGGGCTGGCCTGAAGGGGGCAGCAGGGAAGGAATGAATCAGGACGTCAATTTAAGGTTAATATTTAAGGAATGATAGACCAAATGAAAAAAATGGCAAAGATTTTCACTACATATATAATTAGTCAAGGGAGACTAGGAGTTTTAAGGTAGGCAACCAACCAATGATATCTTTTTAATCTGTGATTGACAGGGATGAGGGCACTCAATGGACCTATCAGCAATAAGCTGGGGCCAGTGTCCCTGTGGTCCCACCCCTGTACATGCCCCAGTAACTACTTGTGCTTTAGCTTTATAAAATATCAACTGTCGACATTTCTGTCCTGAGGGAAGTATTTATGATTGTCTGTGGCAAGATAATGTATCTGCAGATATTCAGCCAGATATTACAAATTACTTTTGGATATCGTGCTAATTTATGACCGGACAAGCATTTTGCAGCCAACATAACGAGGGCGATCAGAGGGTGGGGAGTGCTAGCAGACCACCCCCTGCATAGCTTACAGTCTCTCCACCATTACAGGGCATTATGGGTAGGCGGCAGTGTTGGTTCAATTTCAGCAACCTCTCTCCGTAATTATAACCGCCCCACCACACATAAACATTAATTCAGCTTGAGCTCGAGATTTATTATAGTGATCAGATGAGTGGACAGAATAGTCTGCCCAAGATGTTTTATCAGCCATCTTCTAATTTATTAGATTTTGATTTACATGACGCTATCTGTCAGTTTTAGATTCAATTACTGTAAGCTGTCTCTCTGTCTCAGTTTACTGTCTTTCTGCGTGATAAAAAAAAAGTGGTGGAAATGACTAAACTTTCCCCTTGATAAGATGCACAAGGAGCTTTAAGTAACAGTAGTGAGGGACGACGCCACGGCAGCTGTGCACAGGATGCAGGTTTCCTGGCGGGCGTCTCCACAAAGCGTTCAGGCATGCTAGAAGCCCAGGGATGTGAAGGGCACTTGTCTGACGTCCCGTCAGAAACCCCAAGCAAAAAACCCGATGAATTCCGGGGGGGCACTGGTGGAGTTTTGGATTTGAAAGCTACACATGTCGTCACGTGGTCACCCTTGCGAGTTTGACGCATTAACTGTGGCCCCTCAGGGACTCAGTCGTCTCTCCCACCAGCACAAGTGAGCTAATCCATTTACTGGACCCCCACCCAGCTGATCCGATGTACTGGGCTGCTCCACATATCACCGTGTGACCCATCGCGTCTGTTCATTCTGCCTACGCTGGCATGATGCCGCTGTCAACCAACGGGGGTGAGAGAGTGGCACCCCACCCCATGATGAGCCAGATGCACTCGCTCTTCACCTTTCACAAGTCACCCTAAAGTGGGTTGATCCATTCAGTTTTAAATAGAATAGAGAACAACTAAATACAGAAAGTACAAAGTTGAAAATCTACTCAGGGTACGGAGTGGAATAAAGAAGAGTATTTAACTAGGCAGCTAATAATCAGAATCGATTATCGTAACCTATCCATGATGGTCACCTTTCCGTTACAGGGCTATGGGGGACCTCCAGACCATCCCAGGCAGCATGGGGCACAAGCAAGGGGGTGGCACCTTAGATAGGGGGCCAGTACAATGTAGGGCAAATGCGTAAGCCAAACGTTAATGTCCGCACGCAGACCGGGGCACAAGAACCAAAGCCTCATTCCTGGAAGTGTGAGGTCACTAAGCTCTCCACACAAGGCGGGCCCGACCCTTTTCGGGGCCCTGAGCAAAACGCCATTAACCTAGTTGCCATTTGTCATTTTCCTTCCCATTCTGACAGGCTGATCAGACGGGGCGCCCCCTGGTGGCTGCTAGGCTCTAAGGAACCACAGTTCGCTTGTATGCCTTGGCTGGCCCCATCTCCACAGAGCGGGGGGGGGGGGGGGGGGGGGGGGAAAACACTCCAACCAAGGCGCAGGGGGGGGGGGCGGGGGGGGGGGCAGCCCACGGCGGCCCCCCTACCAAAGCGGGTTGGA
>JAODKE010000015.1:11060984-11073249 GCA_026779605.1 Mormyrus hasselquistii
TGACTTACAATGGACTCCAAGCTGTGCACTGCATTATTGACTTACAATGGACTCCAAGCTGTGCACTGCATTATTGACTTACAATGGACTCCAAGCTGTGCACTGCATTATTGACTTACAATGGACTCCAAGCTTTGCTCTTAAGTGCAAATATACATGTGTGGGTCTCAAAGGAGAGCAAGATGGGATATGTCACAAGTAGCATTCCAACACAGCCGTACTTGTGCAAATGGCAAATAAAGCGTAACTTCATCATGGGCTAAGGGGACCACAAGCAACTCTTCTGTAATGGGGGGGGGGGGGCATGCGAGTGCTTTAAACCACCCCCCCCACTTCTCAGTAACAAGAGGAAATGTAAATCCCTAAATTATGTGTCTTCCCCTCCAATCTGACACACCTCTGTTGCACACGGCAGAACTCGCAGCGACCAGTCAGAATCCCAGTTCACAGGAGCCCCCGCTGAGCTAAAGGGCTGTTAGCCACAAGAGGGTGTACTCCAACAGCACAGGGGTTCGCAACATGCCAGTGGTGCAGACCCCGAGTGGTAATTACAACCAAGAAATGAGGCCTAATTAAGTGACAGGTCTCTGATGTAGCGCTTCGGTGCAGCTTGGGATTCTGGGAGTACCCAGAATAGCAAACTCACCCTGGAGTTCCGAGCCAACGGGGAACAAGAGCCTGCAAATCAACTTCCTCTACCAGTCACTTATTTCCATTACACAAAACTTCAGATTAAAGGACCCGCGGATATCAAATGACTCCGCGTTTTGATGTATCACAAAGACAGACGTGTACATTTTCAGTGTTTTATGGCTAAGTATTATAAAAGAAACAAACAGTCGAAGAAATCATAGGACAAAAATTCTGAGCACTAGCTACAAAGAAAATTGACAAAGGACACACAATAAAATCTTAATGAGACCATAGCAGCGAGCACAATAACCTAATAAAGAAGGATGGCTGCAAAACCAAGGGATGAGTACTTTTAAAAAATAAAAAATAAGTACACTTATATGAACCAATGGCAAAGGCAGCATGTGCTCTACCCCAATGCATCATGATTAAAAGCCACTGCCTCTGAAATCAAACTTATTGCCACAGAGAGAGGACCGTAAAAATATGAGTGTAATCTGGAGGAATATGTGCTTTTTATATAAATAAAAACATCTCCCTGTCATTGCTACCTCGGCGATGTTAGCACGGGATGGCAACACAGGCAACTGGCAGAAACTCCAGTGTCCAGAACGTCGTTGGCTTTGGTGGAGGAGTGAGGCGACCAGCTGAGCTGCTCCGTAAAATTAAGACGCGCGACCCCCTTCAGCAGGCAGCTGAAACAACCTGGGCCTCCGTGTCACTTTCCCAGAATATTAATGGTGCTCTCGTTGACCCCCGGGTCCCGCTAGCACCGGCGGCGGCGGCGTTTGTTCCTCGCGGCCATTAGCGCTCCATCTAATTAATTCCGCGGTCCGGCCCTGTCATGCTTTGTGTTTTCGCCGCTTCCTAATTACCATAGTATGTATATGGGCAAATTACCCATGGCGAAGTAAAAACGGAAAGCATAATTGCTACCGTAGCCATTTTTCTTTAAGTACAAATCCTGCGATATACAGATGCAGAACAGAATAATTCGCCGAGGTCATCGCCATTTGGGAAAAAAAGCACACTCATGGTATTGATATTTGAGATTAGGTAAAGATACTTGTGATAAGTGTGTTTATTATTAACATTACCACATGTTGGGTCTATAGGCCAAAATGTGTGCAATTATGTGGCTTAAACACAGACATATAGGCCGACTCCACCTTTATCACACATTAATGAATTTCAAACTCTTTACATATTACCTAATCTGCATGTATATGAATAGTAACTAAACTGCAGAAAAAACATCTAGTGGTGGATAGGAGTATAGCACTTCAGGGTAGCAAAAAATCAAGATAAATTTAACGGGAAAATGGACATTTTGTAAAATGATAGGTATTTAAACAGGGGCCCTTAGACCCTGATATTTATAACTACCATCACGGCCAATTTTTAAAGTGACGGAGCCAAATTAAGCGGAGATAATTTGACGTTAAGCCACCGCCTGCCCTCCGCTCTCTAATTTGAAAACGAGCTGCATGTCTCCTCTAGGCTCCGTGACGCGTGACATTAAAGGCACTCTACTCAAACCCCCCTTAATTGGGGGACTCGTTCTCCGCGTTTTAGGAATTTCATAGATGTCCAAGAAAGCCGAACTTAAGTGCGACTTAAACGTGCCGCGAATACAGGGGGCGGCGCGGGCGCGCTCATGTGGGCATCGGCACGGCCGCAGAGTCGCCGCTGGCGGCAGCAGTCAGCTCCCAGCGCCATGCAAATCAGCAGCATCCAATTAAGACGTCCTTAAAGAACGTGTGATGATCGCCGTCCCACCGGCCCATTGATTACCGCCGGTCGCATCTGTCTCATTAGCCCGTTAAGCACTCGGCCAGTTTTTATTCATACGCTTGTTTGTTTATTACACTCTGCCACTGGCAAATGGATGACCTTTGTCCCCCACCCCTCCCCAGTGCCGTTAAAAAAACTTAAGCATGGAGCTGCAGTATATACTGTACCCACACACAGGGGGGTTAGGGTACACGCCTTGTGAGCTTCCTCAATCTCATCTAAGGGGGCAAGCGAACATGACAGGCAAAGATGCGTCGTTTTTGGGGTGCATGAAGGGCAACAGTGGTACATGTCCCCCCCCCAAAAGCACCTGCATGCAAGAACAAAGGGAAAGGCGGGCAGACGCTGGCGGCGAACGTTCACAGATGATCGATGATCCCGAGATTCATCTCCACGGAGACCCGCGCCGGATGGAATGCGGAACAGGGGCTGGCTCGCAGCGCGGCCGGCTTAAGGGATTGTTCCCCGGGTTTATGAATCCGCAGCTTTGCGGCGACTGCGGATCGCTAAACGGCCCTCTGCCAGCAATCCCAGAATGCCGCTGGTGCTTTATATCACATACTAACTAGTCAGGGAAAATTGGGTGCAGAACAATGGTCTCGCGCAGATAAATGTAGTGTAAAGAGTTAATTATAGAGTGAGTTATGGTAAGCACTCAGGTCCTGGCAGATTAAAATAAAATAAACATACATCATGTGAAAAAAGGTCCAGGTCAGTAAGTAGAACCTTCAACGCGAGTCAAGTAGGAAGGAATTGGTGCGCAAAAGGGAAAGCTGTGCTAATTAGCGCCATGCTCAAGCCCCAGCAGTCACCCCTAATCAACACCCCACCTCACCCTCCCTTACTTTTCAAACCACCCCCCACCATCGAGAATGCAAAAATGACAGCCGAACAGCAATGGGGAATTCCAGGTGGGGTCCGCCTGATGTCAAGGTCTCATCTACAGTCACATGACAGCTGCTTCGGGGGCTGTCCCGTAACGGGGGCTATGCAGCTGTCTGCAGTCCTGCCTTACTCACATAGATCACGCAAACAAGTTTTGTTTATTCCACAATTAGATACTAATTAGAATTTTGTGCTGTGCGTGCCACATGAAAACAAAAACAAGTATGGGTGCCTATAATTACTTGCATTACCATCAAGGTGCAGGAATCTAATTTATTGGCAAATAGTCTGATAATTGCAAACAATCAGGAAAGCCAGGTGCATGTCTTAGTCAAAAGATGCAAACATGCTGCATTTTCAACAACCCTGCCCCAACCCGCACAGAGCATGTACACAGTACAAAACACACACACACACACACACCACAGACTCTGATCCAACTGATACTTCTTAGAAGCAAACACATTATAACTCGTTTCATATTAACCTTTGATTATAAACCCACTGATTGACGTCACACATACAAAATCGGCCACTCTACTCCTTCGGCTTGTATTAATGTTTTAGAATCGGACACCAGGAAAGAAATAAAGCAGCGCATCCCCCGGAGAGGACCGGACCGGGGCTTCCATCCGGGCCTCATCGGCATCCCTAAACACGGTCTGCCGCGTATTCCTGACGACAAATTACACGGCCAGAGCATAACAGTCCAGTGAGCAAACAAGGAGACGATCAATTCCTTCGCCTCAATTCCAATTCTAATCTAAATCCGTCTCTGCTTCCATGATGAGACCAGACGGATCGAGATGGGACACGGCAAAAAGCACAAGGGCATAATTGCGCTGGGGAAACGTCTGGTGCGTGGCGTTTAATAGCCTCGCTCATGTAAAATAGTGAACGGCTCACGCTCACTTCCCACAGCGAAATGTCACGTCGGTATACCGATCGATCGGTACCCACTCTCTAAAGAGGAAGGGAGTTCCAGCAGGGGCAGAGTTGGAAGGGTCATGGGAAAAGCAGTGACTGCACCCCCCGCGACAAAATGTGCTCAGCTGCAGGGAGGGAGCACCAGCAGAACCCCCCCCCCCCCCCACGCAGAGCGCCTGAGGGAAAACTCCACCTGTTCCTAACATCCCCATTAATTCACTCATTTAGCACCACGGCCGTCAAATCTATCCGCACCGCCTCACCTATTACACCCCGACATGACAGACAAGAAGAGTAAAAGCAACGGAACACGCAGGACCGGATCTGCTCACAAGCACGGCTCCTGGTCCAGGCCCGGCTGACCTCTGCACATCTGATTTCAAAACACCGGACTCTGCAAGTCTGCCCACTCCCAGCTAACCCCCCCCCCCCAATCCTTCTACTCACAGACCAAGGCTCAGCCGCCCACAAATCAAACAGCATTCCTCGCCCTCAAACAGCCCACTCCACCTGTGTGACCCCCACAGCAGGACTGCTTACAAAGAACCCTCCGCACCAGGCCCCGTCAGATGTTGGTGCAGAAAAAGGCTGTGGGGCCGCCATCTTTTGGTTTGACCCCACTGCTCTCCCTGTCACACATTACAGCCGTTCCCAAATTGGCATCAGGACTTAATATCGAAGGCAAAAGTACTGACTTGGGTAAAAAATTACCCAATGGTAAAGTTAACAACAGAAATCATTGTACATACAGAAAATACTCAACATCTAAAGAAAAAAAACATGTTGTTACAAGACTCCTCTGCTCACATATAATGTCAACGCAAAAACATTTCTCGCAGGTCAAACATATGCCAAACAGGCAAAAGGGAGACATGGTAAATTACGATAAAATTTCCTCACAGCTAAGTTTCTTTTAAAAAAATAACTCCAGCGATAAAAGGCAGACTTCCCAGTAAAAGACAGGCTATTCTTTAACATAAATGGTGGTTGGAACCATCTTACATATAAACCACTGGAAACCATGGAAAGCACAAAAACGTTCAAAAGTGGGTTTTGAAAGAATTTCCCAAATGCACTGCAAATCTAGTAGCGATCCAAACAAACAAAAAAAAACTGTTTTTAACCTGACTGACATGTCATAATTCACATTTGGCTGGTTTAATGAAAATGATATAGAGCTTCCTCAAGGGTCTTGCAGGACTTGTATATATTTCATCATCTAAACATTTTTTTGGGAAAATTATTTATGTCCTGTTCATAAACACAGAGGTAGTTTGCAACTGAAAGGCATTGCTTAGTAGTAGGTCAAAGTTTACTAAACGTGCCTGTTTTTTATAGCATGACCAGGGTATTACTGAACACATGTCAACAACCGAAAAGGCAGACACAAAGCATAAGCTGTGAAAAGAAAGCGCCACTCGTTACAATTTTAAATCACATTAACGGATGAAGCTATAGAGCCATTGTGATCCATTCTGCGGCAATTACTGCCTGTAATATCGGTTTCAACTGACATTCAAACTCTGCAGAAAATACCTTTATAGCCGAATGTTATCTCACTAAACCCGCTTAACATACATTGCCTGAGACGGATTATCTGCTGAAAAACAACCGGAGAACGTCGCAAATTCACGGACAAGCAGCTCTTCGTAGGATCCACGCACGCTCAAGACTGGCATTCAGCACGTGACGGAAAACGAGACCTACAAGTACATGCGGAAGCACATCTAACAAAAAGGTTTAAGCGTTGCCTTTGCCAAATTACTTAATGCATTATTCATTTAATCAATTTACTCGCTATATTTCATATTAAACGTGAAGCATGTATGCAAGGTTTATTTTTTATTTCGTTTTCTCACAATTTAATCACATATCGATATTAAAGTGCGCTGGCATCAGAGGACAGCAGTCATTACAAATCTTTAGAGCTACTTTCCGATCTTTGATCGGATACCGGTAAAGATTCGTGCAAACAGAACATTCTGTGCCTGCCTTCTGGAGAGGCACTCCGCCAGGCTGACAGGAGAACCGCTCGCCGGAGCGGGGGGCTCGCGCCTCCCCTGCGCGCGATAAAAGGAAGGGCGCGAGACGCCGGCGTAGCGCGCCAGGTGCCAGCTCGGGGTCCGGAATGAAGAGCCATGGCGAAACACAGGCTGCATCTAGAAGCGTCCGTTTGAAGTCTGCATGTATGTATTCTATATTATATATGCGCAAATAATGTATAAATCCTTGAATGGAGAGCCTGTTTATGGGTATCCAGGGACAGTTTATCACAGATTCATCCTCGCGGCCGCGCGGACTGGATGCAGAGCCCCGCCCGCGTGCTGGCCCCGCAGTTGGTCACGCGCGCCGCTGTCGGCCGCGGAAGAGGAGCGGTGAATCATTATAGCACTTTGTCAGCAGGAAAGTTAAATTTGGACGGCCGTGTTTCTCAGAGGGCCCTCTTCGGCACGGCTCAGATCGGCTCGGCTTCGCTGCTGCCTGCGGAGGAATGCTAATTTGTTTTCTCAGCTTAAAGCCCTATAATGAAAATAGCTCGCAAGCCTCACTTCTGACAGAAAGTGATATAAAATAAGGTCTGCGGGGGGGGAAATGAAGTTAAAATCCATCTTGAAAATGCATTGGGTTCAAAAGTCTCACATAACACATTTTTTAATCCTCTCAATAGGTATGGGGCAGACCGTGAGCTCGATCAAAGTACAGGTGAGAAAAGGAAGCACACGTTAATGATATTAGTTTATAACAAGGGATGTGTACAGTCCAGTCAGGTGACAAACCCATTTCATTCTATATGACTATATGTGATTACTGGTAATATTACTGTGACATGGTTCGAGTCCCGTCCCCGAATCTCATCTCAGGCCTGATCCCATTGGTGGCCTTCCCAAGGCCTGATGCCCATTTCCCGTACGGCTCATTTCCTTGTCACTGGAACGCATCATCTCGTTATAGCCGCTCCCCAAATACATGTCCGCATTGCGTGTACCTCCACCCACCCCTCATGTGTTCCCACTCACCACTCAACCTTGAGCAGATATGATACTGGGAAGGAGACCAGAGCACACCACCACCAGATCCACCCAATGACTGGGTCAGGACCACAGAAGGGAACATATGGTAGGCAGGAGGAGGCCGTCACCTTGGATACGCATGACTGACAGCTGATGGAATCCTTCAGTGACTCTGGCTTGGACACAAGTCAGCGCTGCATAGGAAACTACCGCCAATCACACAGGACTGCGATAACCCAGAGCGCAACAGAGTTACCATTTTTAAACGGAATCTCACACTAGCCAGATCATTCCGACCATCGATATTGGTTTCTTCGGGACATGAAAGATGGTCTGAATCCTTCTCAGTAGTATTAGAATATTTGTATTATGTAATATTAATATTGCAAAGGCAAAAAGAAGTACCCCCAAGATCAGCCATTCCAGGGCTTGTGCTCAGATAACCGGTGTTTCATTACCGAACTCATTCAATTCAGTAGTGTAGGTCTAACTGATAGCGAAACGGTAACCTATTTTTGAATAAGCGTGAAAAGGCATATTTTTTTAATCATTATAGTGAAACTTAATCATGTAAATACAGCAAATTGTATTGTATTTGATTTAACAAAGCACTAGATCCATGTTTGACATTTACTTTGATTATTTACACAGCCAGCACTCCTTAGTAAGTATTTCATAGGTCAATGCAAATATACATGAGTAAAGCAGATCCTTTATAGCATCACTTCTGAATATCAATCCATCCATCTTTTGACCGCTTACCCTGGTCAGAGTCATGGGAACTGCTGCCTATTATTTTAACTTAACCACTATCCTATATGAATATATAAAGCACTGTATAGGATACAGAGTCAATTTCATATTGATTGCCCTTACAGCTCAGGCTATAGAACCACATTAACAAATAATTCCCAGAATACGCCTGACAATAAGAGCTAAAGATATACATGCAGCTATTCAGGCAAAGAGAGCAGCCTACTCAGTGCAGAGGGGACCCAAGCAGAGCCTGAGAACTGAGGCTAAATGTTGTTGTGTGTGTGATTTGTTTATAGCCTTGTGAGTGCAGACATATGGAGCAACGCCGTGAATCTAACAACAAAATGAAACATTAACACGCAAGCAGCATCCACGTAAAGTCAACGACAATGGAACCTGGACAACTTTAGTGATTAGGCTCACGGCAAACATTGCACCAGGTAACGGAGTGTATCGTGGAATTACAGGGGACCTGTCCAAGCATCTCCCTTTTTCTGACGGGACACCGTGATCTCAGGCTTCTCACACACCCACCCGCGAGTCGGCTGCGTGTCTGTCATCTGTCACAGATCTGCGACAGTGTGACGAGGACATATAGAACCTGCCACGGGTGACTTCAGAGCCAAAAGTACAAAAAAAAAAAACGCACTGCATGAGAGAGACTCTTCACAGGTACAAAGCCACGGCAGGATGGACAGCTAACCTGCTTTCCTGATTCAAAGACCCAAATAAAAACTCAGAAACTCTGACACTTTTCTGTCTGACAAATCCTGTTTTACTCCAGCCCATATGCCCATTGTCCGCTCCACAAAAAAAAAATTAAACAAATTAAAAATACACCCGCATTTTTCATACCTTTCTTAGCGCAGTTTCTGCACACCAACTTCAGGCCAGTGCAGAAAAAAATATCATGTAGCATGTATGCAAATATTACATGATATCCCTGTACCGTATACACATGAAACAGAAGCAGAAAGAATATTCCTCGAACCCTGATCCCAGAGGTGTACAAAAACCATACACTTTATTCACTATCAGTTCACAAATCTGCAGGAGGAGTCAAGCCAGTTCTGATGGCGCATGGCGTGAATTCCTTTGTGGACGACTCGATCCATGCTGTTCATCAAAACCATTTTAGAGCCTAGCTCCCATAATCTCGGGATTAGAACTGCGGCCGGATTAGATCTCACATCCGCATTCTCACCATCGGGACGCCGCTTCCGTCTTTTCCTCCTTTTGACAAGAGACTTGGGAAGCAAAGCACAGGTAATCCTGCTTGTGCCGACTGACACATTTAACCCCAACATGAGACCATCGTACCGCAGGGGCGCAGAGCATATATAGCTCAGCAGGTATGCCCCCCCACACCAGTGCTGACTTCCTCTTTCAGTTCAGGCCAACGAACCCATTTAGATACAGGCTGGGTTTGTCCCGATTTTATACATAGCCAAGCAGAAAAATGTATATTTCTCAGCCTCTGACTCCATCACCGCCTGCATGGGAATGCAGATAATAAAACCGAATCCTGATTGACAGGTGAGACCATCATAAGGGGAGACCCTGCATGCTGAATGGAGCAGATTATAATCAGCAGGCGAAATAGAGTGTTCTGTAATGTCAAAGACCACGTCTAAGTGCCCTGCAGGGACACGTCAAAGTAATAACCAAGGGGGTAACCAGCCTGCGCATCGTAACGTTACTGGGCTCGTTTTGCCTCAGTCACGGCTCGGTCACCGAAATCCATAGATAAACATTCTTTTTTTTTTTTTTTCCAGAAAACCAAAATGAAAACAGCATTTTCAGAAATGGAAATAATGGTGTTCCTATAAAGTAAGAACAGGCGGAGTCTAATTGTCCACCGTCCAGATATTATATTGTGATACATATGGTATTTTGACTAAATTGTCAAAAGCAGTGCTATTCTGGTATTTTGAAAATCTTGACAATAAAATTCGAGAAGCATGGACCCCACAATACTAAACTGCAGAAAAAAAAATACGGAAGTATACCCAAAATGCCGCAGTACAATGTATAACCGTAATACCACCCGAGCCTACTACAAAGCCTAGGGAGTAACAATCCCATAAAGGAGAGCAGGATTCCCCTAAATTGAAAACAGTCCACTTATGGAAAATTAGAGTGTTTCCCTCCTTAATCTTCTCTCATCTTCCCTCGATTCAAATTCTGCGTGTATGACGTGCATGGATCCATTGGTCCTCATTTCATGCTAATTTCATGCTGAGAAAATGCATTTCATACACAATACTTGCCTGTGTAAACCGTGACATCTCACCTAGACATATATCAAAACCACCATTCCAAGCTTTACGCTTTCCTTGTGAATATCACAAGTCAGATAGGGCCTCGGTCTCAAAGAAAATTGCAGGGAATGTAGCAAAAATTGACCTAAAATTTAGCGAGTGGCTAACACTGCCACTTTACCACTTGTTTTAACCATAGTCTTTAAGACGACCCTCAATAATCTCACCATTGTTCCAATCACTCTGAATAAAGCAAAACAAAATGAAAACATTCGACTTTAAGAGCAAGCTAACTTGGGGAGGGGGAGGGTGACTCAAATGGTTAAATGACACTTGACCAGTAGACTGAACCTACTGTAGGGCAAAAAGGGGCCAGATTAAATTTCATTGACTAGCTTGTGACCTGTTGCTGGTTTATGAGGCTCCCAAGAGGCAGCTGTGCTTGTTCATGCCCCACCACACGAGGGCACTCACAACTAAAGTGTGCCAGCTCCCTCAGGGGGTGCCATGGGAGGCTAACAGCTACACTTAACAACATAAAAAGACCTTTGCACGGGAGTACCAAAAAGCTACAGTCATGCTCAAAATTACGTCCATCCATTTTCCATGGTGGCGTTTACAGGGTAGAGACCCATTAAGCCAGAGGTCTATCCTAAGAAACACGAGGTACGAGACAGGGCACACCTTTAATTAAGAATATCTTCTTATAAAAATATACACAGACAAAGCTTACCAACGTTAACATACTGTACTGAGTGACATGAGAAGGCGTGATTAAGCATGAGAAAGCGTGAGCTCTGACACTCGTGAAAATTCCGGATAGCACTGTGGTTAGCAGAAAGGACAGGAGGAGGAAGAAGAGTGTGGTAGATGGAGTCTCAATAGAGCAGCTGCTGCTGGACCGAATCCCATGCGTTCATACAGAAGCTGGGAAGCATCATTAAAAATGCCCCGACCGTATGGACGGGTAATATGAAATTATGGATTTCATTAGTCATGTTAAAAGCATCAGCCTAGAAATGCAACCGACGACAAAGGAACTGAAAAGCTGTCAATCTGTGGATACTAGAACATTCTCAGCAGTACATGGACGAAATGGTCTGCTGCTGTCCCCGAGTGTCAGTCACTGTATAATCTCTCTCTCTTTGCTCTGGGCAAGAGAGAATAGAACCACGTGACAAGGGCACAGAAGGGGAACTTTACTTGGCCTCAGATTAGTTTTAGCCCCCACGGGATGGAAACACAATTAAAATAAAAAGTAAAAAAAAAAAAAAAACACACAACGTCACCCTCACGGTTAAGCACCAGGGTATGTCTCATCCGAGCTCATGGTCTGTTCCTGTTGGGGGTAGGACATGTCACCCGACATGTCACCCGACCCCCCCCCCCCCCCCCATTTGGTCTACTCCCACCTAAACCCAAAGAGAGAGAGGGATATAGCAGCTGGTTCTTAAAATGCACTTCTAAACACTGGATGTTTAAGGGTAACAAAGTTATCAGAGGCATTAGGCGAGTGACGTTAGGAAAGGTGAGCTCAGCTGCCGGCCATCCGGCCGGCTCCCCGCTTTCCGTGACGACTAACCTCGATTCCATTTCTCGCCCTTTCAGCGGGGACCCCAGGGAGAAAAAAATTCCCGTCGGGAGCCTGTACTTCGCCTAAAGGCACACCGGAAAACTTAATTTTCACCCCACATCGATTTTCCTTCTCTAACTTGCGGGATGCTAAGGTTACCTCCGATATTAATGCGATGCGGACAGCCGGACGTCAGGACGAAAGTTTTCACGATACAGGATCTTATATTTTGCTGTTCCAAGAGACTGGATGAAGGCACATATTATTTTTATCAAAATCATTTATTTATCACCAAGTACTTTCACATGGGGGGGGGGGGGGGGGGGGGGGGGAGTAACAGTTGGACAAAGGAAAAAAAAAATGTAGCAGATGGACAAAATGAAATCTGGCGGTGGGGAGGCAGGACCGGGCTCGATGCCGGCCAA
>JAODKE010000015.1:11078950-11094310 GCA_026779605.1 Mormyrus hasselquistii
AGCGAGCGGTGGTGAGGCTCGTTTGATGCCGCGGGGGGGGGGGTCTATTCATTTGCATCAGGGCACCAAAACACAAAATAAATAAATAAATAAATAAATAGCTGGAAATTTACAAATTTAGGAAACAGGCACCGTTTCCAAGAAAATAGCAGCCACAGGGACCAGCTGAAATGGCTCCCCTGCAGCTCCCCCTACTGTGGGACCGGATGCATGACAGGAAGAGCCTCCGCGGTTTACCCGCCCCCCATCCTCGACCGCCCCCTGGCAGGGCTAACCGGCCATCTCTTCACATCACATTAAGCCGTGTGCACAGGGGAATCACCACTCTACTCAGTCAGCCAACTCACATTTGGCCTTGAACTCCCATTAAAAAATTACTGCCCAGGATATCATATATAAAACTGGATAGTGGAGTGAGTGTGCGCAGCTCAGTGTGGGCGTGATTCCGTGATAATCCAGCACATGTGCACAGAGCTTCCTGACTGAGGCGGGGGGTGGGGAGGGGTAAAAAAACATAACATGAAATAAACCAGTTCAGATCATCTTGTTCTTCCAGTTCTGGGGCAAAGGGAGATTTAAACATTTCGAATAATAGAAGTAAATTTTAATAGCGGGAACGGAATCCTTTTTAAGACTGTCGAAATCATTACTCATTTTATTTCCGAAGAATGAAGAAAAAGCATCCCTTTTACAAGCTTGTGGGATTTTTAAAAAAAATGATTTAATAGGAATGCAACATAGTCCGGTTTCTCTGCTCATAAAAAAGGAAATGCTTGCATGATCCCTCATTAAATCACATCTGTAGCACTGCAAAAACGCCTGTTTGGGTTGAATCCCATTCAGCCTGGGGTTGGAGTCACCGTCATTAAGCCAAACAGGCCCTCGTTAAAGGTCATCGCCCTGCCGGGTTAAGCGTGAAGTGGATCACGACACGCTGGCCCCTAAAGATAAAGGCTGCCACACCTACAAACCAGTGAGAGCGGAGCGACACACCGGTACAGCAGCCACTGCACCCTGTCTCAGCTCCAAGACAAACTTAAAAATCAAAATGGTGACATTTTAAAATGTGTGCACAGCATTTCTGCTATCGCTTTACCGCATCTTCCAACCCGTTTTGCCATCAGCGGCATAAGTTTTGGAAAACCTCCAGGCAGAACTGTCGTTCTTTGAGTCAAAGGTCTGGAGAACAAGCCTAATTGGATTCTAAAATCTACAAAATCCAAGAAACACTATTTAAAAAAATGAATGGCGTTTCTAATGCAAAAGGGGTCCTGTGTCATATCGCAGTAAATGAAGCAGCCACTGAGTGTTCCTGAAGAGTTAAAAGCGCCATTAAGGAACAAGAAATTCCTCCCAGTCCTGGCATACATACACACTGGGGAATCTCAGCATAGACTCCATGATTTACACTGAGGAAGAAGCTATTTAATTATTATTATAATTTTTATATCATTGGGTTGGGGAAGATGGATTTATTTGTCATGGGGCATATTCAAAGGTCTGTTTTTTTGTAACGCTTCAACTCATTACTCTGAGAAAACAAAAATGCAAATGAGGCAGGGAGGAGTACCAATGGAAGTACTGCGATTGGTGAGATATGACATCATTGGCCAAGAAAGAACAAACCCATCACGGCAAGATACCGCCTCACCCCAACCTGCCAATAAATTAACCTGCCCAATGAGACGCCGACAACTTCCCCAGAAGTTTCCCTATTAAGGCACCCCAAGACACCCAGTACCACGTGGAAATTAGACGTACCGCGATAAAAATGGAAAAATGCCATTTTTAGTTTGGGGTTAAAACTCTGCAGAATCGTGACAAAAGCCTCATTACCACGTCATAGAGCATGTGTCAATAAGCAAACAGAAATCTTCAGTTTTCGTGCCATCAAATTTACATCAACAGCAGGGCAAATAAAAAAAAAAACCTTACTGTAATTGCTCACTCTGAATTCCTGCCGTGCGTTTACCCATTTACTACACGTTAAGTCGTAACTCATCCGAATTTATAATACCTCACTTCCCTAATGGTATATGTCCAGTAAAAGGTACAAACTTCGTTTTATAAACGCCACCAGCTACATTTCATCATATTACGTTTAACATTCAGGGGAATTTACGCTTGTAGCGCATTACAGTCGCCGTCATGAGATTTAATAAACGAAAACGAATTTTAAAAATTTAAAGAAAACTTCTCTCTTTACAAGCGATGAGGCAAAAAGTCTAGATTTAGTACTTCCAAAAGCCAGGCAAAGTATTGCATTTACGGTGCTGAAAACGGTGGCATCGAAAAACGCTGCAAATGCTGAGTATTAAACAAGCGGTTTGCTTCGGAAATTAAGGTTTAATAAGAAAGGGGTGGAAGAGAGGCTGGCAGAGCATGCCTGGCACACTTAGGGCAGGTGCATCGGCTGTGCCCAGCACCGACAGGAATCACTTACTCACCAAGGCGTACGGATCACATCTCTTTGGAAATCCAGAGGAGTCAATCTTTCTTCTCTCTAGTCAGAAACAGCAATGCTTTCTTATTCCAGACCCAGGCCCCAAATGAACTGCAAGAGAAAAATGACATGCACATCACCAGCAATGCATGGTGCATCCCCCCCCCAAAAAAGTGCAAATGTTTCAGTAAGTAATTTTTAAAAAAATCTGAAAAAATTAAAAAAACAAAAATTATCGGCAAGGAGAGTTGCTACCTGCGTTGCACCGTCCTCCGAGCCGTCGGCGGAGATAATGAGGGAGGGAGGGAGGGAGGGTGCGAGAGGCGGAGAAAAGGGAAAAAAAAGTGAAGAGCGGAGCTTTTCTTTGGAGAGACGCGGAGCCGCTGTCAGATCGCACAGCGCACTGCCGCTAGCGGAGGTGGAGAAGCGAGAGAGACGCGGGGGAAGCGCCGGGGAAGGAGGGAGGGAGTGAGGAGAGAGGGAGAGGGAGAGAGAGGATGCGAGCGAGCGACACCGGCCGATCGGCTGGGGGACGCGCTCGCATACCTGCATTTCCCTCCCGGGCCGCTTGATGGCCGGCAATAAACGCATCCTTATCTTTTTTGCCCTCCTCCTGCTGACACAGCCGCGACCGGTAATTAGCAGGGGAAACAGTTGTCTTTGGGCTGTTGCCCGGAAACGTGATCTATGGTGCGGAATTAGTAACGCTTTAAAGCGTAATCTCACGGCGGCTCGCCGTCCAGCATCGCTGTAAGCCTTGGCATTTAGCTGGTATTCCGCTTGCCAAAGTGCCCAGTTTACCCTTGCGCCTCTTTCACGATGCGAGGAGACCTGGAGATGGTGTGTATGTATAGTTTACCGTATACTTTTAAGTCAAGGAATTTCTAACTTCGCGTTTCTTTTAAACTATATTGCATAAATCCGGTCAAGCGTAGGTGAATCTGCACTTACCTCCTGTTCGCCAATTAAAACGCAACCAAGACAAGGATTAATCACTTTGACTTGACAGAATTACTTTTTATGATTGTTTGGTCCAATACGTCACAGTATACAAAAGTCAAAACTATAAATGTGGAAATCATGTATTTCAATGACGAGGGGAAATCTGAAAAAGAATTTGTTATTTGAATGCAGAGTTTTAAAGCAGTCTGGGAGAATCCATGCAACTGCTTAACAAGTACATTGTCTCAGTGGGGGAGAAGCTTATTCTAGAAAACATATTTCACAAGGAGCACCGTGGACAGGATGCCAATCTGTCACCGGGCACGCATACAGTTACACACTATGGGCAATCCAAAGATGCCAGCTCTGTTAATGGCATGAAGTTGGTCTGGTGCCTGACATCCTCTGCCTGAAGGTTCCTGTCCCACCCACACTGTGTGTGGAATTTGCATGTGTTCCTCATGTTCTCCGCTTTCCCCTGGCAGTCAGAAGACAGGCAGTCAGGAGAATTGGTGATTATAACACAATGGTGTATACAGGGATGGTTCCACAGGGGCACTAGCTCCAGCTGAAGGCTGATTGGCCCTGAGAGTGCCCCTTCCCCTGTCACTCACCGATTCATGACATATTATTGGCTAATGATAAAGTTGACTCGCCCCTCTGTATGACTCATGGCTCCTCTTTTGCTCCTCACCTTAAAAACCATCCCAGAATAACCCCTGCCATAAAATGCCCAGGGTGTGTAGTTTTTAATGCATATGTCCAGGCTGGACTCATATCTTACATCTTGTGCTTCCTGGAATAGATTCTCTTCATCCATCCATGACCCCATACTGGATTAGTGGGCGGGAGATGGATGGATGGATGGATGGATGGATGGATGGATGGATGGATGGATGGATGAGTGGGTGAGCATGCAATTTGAGTAACACATTTGTACCTGATTTTCTGCATGCCAGAAAACAATATGAACTGTTCATGTCTGCGGCCTCCTCCTGTCAGCCCACAGAGCACCAAGTGCCTCTCGCTCCGCTGCAAACAAGATTTCACACTTAGCCTTGTTTCTCGGGGGCGGGGGGTGCGGCACTAAGTGTCGTTTCCAAAAGCCGGCTCCGGCATTAGCAAGAGAGCGAGAGCTGGCCTGCTGAGGCGTGGTCGAACGCGGACGGGCTGGCCTCATTCCGCGGCCGGGACCTCAACGCATTTCCTTTCCTCCTGTAGTCGAACGCAGGTAGTTCACAGCACATGTCCTGCCCTGGGCCCCGCAACGGCGCTCGCCTCGTAGTCTGTCCCGACAGTCACTCCTGTGGCAGCTCCTAAGGCGGGACGTGTGTGTTTACTCCAGCTCACGGGGAAACGACAAGCGCCGACGTCCTCGCAGCGCGGGGGGAGAAGTGTGAGGCGCGCCCCTCCCGGCTTTGATTTCCGCGCCGTTGCTTCTTCGGTGTTTAGAGCAGGGAAGGTGAGGTTTGCTGGAGATGTCAGACCTCGGCACTTTCATCACAAGCTCTCACTAGATTAGAAGCCTAACCTTTCAGGAGCCTCGCCTGAGGTGAAATGATGGGAGCTATCAGACAAACTGCGGAAGATCAATTTCCAAAAAGCCAAACCTTATTACTGGCCCTCTGTGAAACACGGAAAGAGATTTGAGCAAACTTTCTGTTTTCTTTTTTTTTCTCCTAAGAATTCTGTACAGTTGCAGTGATAGATTGCTGTGATCCACTACTCTGGATTTGGGATTACATGCCATGCTTGTGCCCCCCTGCCTGTGGTTATCCGAGGGGTCTTTGATAAGGACAGGCCCCCCTCCCAAGGACAACAGGACACTGGTAAAATCGGGAGCCTAAACTTTGGACACCTTGTACTTGATTTACAGGATGAACTATTCTCTTAATGGTGTGATTGTACTTTGTCACTGTGTTTAACACCTGTTTAACATCATGTAGGATTCTACTACCTGTACAATGGGATTGTGGGGTGCAACCCATACAACCAAAGGAAGATCAATTAATAATAAAAAAAAAGCTAAATTGTGTTGGATTGCGCCAATGTGACATGTGCATATATAAAGCTTTATTTTTTGATCCATTGTGAGTAGAGGGAAGGGTTACAATTTTTGCGTCCTCCCTGAGATCTCAATCTACAAGCTTTCTGCAGCAGGCACAGTATGTTAGCTGTTGAGCTCTGAGTCCTGATTTACCAGCAAGAGGTGCAGTGAACCTACAGTATGTAAGTGTAAGTGACAAGTGGCGCCTATAGAATCCCGTAATGCTCACGCGGCCAATTAGGTTCACATTCAACTAGCCAAGGATATTAACTACTGGTATTATACCCAATAAGATTTTGTTTTTTGCACTTTATCTGACTCCAAGCTTCCTTCACCTCATCTGTGAGTAAACACACACATGCACAGAATGCAGTGCAAAGCAAAAATAGTGCCTTAGACCAACAGTCACTGGATTATTGTGTTATTTTTGCCTTTACCATTTTTTGTCCCTTTTCTCACTTCTGCATGAATGTATTAATTTGTCCGAGTCCCACAACTAGTAGATACTGCTATACAAAGAGTTTATATTCACCCCTTAAGGAAAAGCGCAAAAACTGTGCACAGACCCTAACAAGCACTGCATTTATCAATAAGGCCACCTTGTGAATGCATCCATATACAATTTTGATTTGCATATTAACTGTGTTCATCAAGGAACGCTTCCATGGCGATAATGACCCATGTAAATGTGCGTCTGTGTGGCAGGCGGCCGTCGATTTGTTTATCTCCTTGTGACGAGGCCGGCATATTAATGTCAGGCTACATTTTCATCTTGCTTAACCTCCCATTTTCAAATGCCATCTGAGTAGTCTGTCCTCCGTCCATCATTGCCCCCATAATCTAAAATCACTGATGACTAACCACAGCCCCCCCCCCCCCGTGAATCTGTGATGTTTGATTGCATTTGAATTCCAGGTTTCCCCACAGATACCTGCCTGTCTAGGTGTGTCATGCACTAACACAAGATACGCTCTACATACAAACTCGATGGTATCCTTTGCCTCTCACACGTCCTCCGACACTGTGCTGCACTGATAAGAGCATTTGTGTTTTGTTTTCACTGCGATGTCCTTTATGACTACAAAGCCTCCACATGCCAGGTCTTACTTTCGCCCCACTGTGATGTTTTTTTAAAGGGTATTAGAGTCATCGGTAATCAACTCATCCGTGCCATGGAAAAGACTCACATGCAAACAGAACGCAAGTGCATCATCTACGAGGATATGATTACGAGCAGCAGCCACACGTTTGACATCATAGTCAAGGAGACATAAAGCCGGAAACACTGATGCAAACAACGCATAGTATTTCAAGTGTGGGAGTTTGGACAAGGCAGGGGGGGCTTTGGGTGAAAGTCGAAATGTCTCCCCTCCAAAGGTGCAGATCAAAGTTCTGTCAACAACCGTCAAATGGGAGCAGGAAATACAGGTGCGTTTGACATCGACATAGAAGATAACTGACTCAACTGCAGGCCCATCAATAAATATGCCACACAATGATATTATGTTCTGTTTTTTTTGTTTTTAATTTTGTTTGATCATACTACAATACGATTTGCATATGTTTCCATGGTGAATGAATGCTTTTTAATGTGATATATCTGCATCCTATTGTAATCCCTCCTGTAATCTTTTGTGTTCTGAAATACCTTCCAGCAGTACGTTGAAGGAATTAGTGTCATCTCAAACCAAAATGGTTTTTGTATATAAAATCAAAACTGCAGTGCTGAAAAGCTGTGCACAGCAGCTGGGACAAATTAGACTAATTACTCTTATTATTTGCGTCAAATTATTAACAGTAGTGGCGACTAGCCACACCCACATAGCATAAACGCTATAACGCGAGCAATATGCCCATAGTCATCCTCCCAAACATCAGCTAGGAAAATTAACATTCGTGCGTAAAGTGACAGCACTGCTGCCTTATGATGTATGAATCGCTCATTCCTGCCTCTGATGCATACTCTTGTTCGTTTGAGGGTATCAAATGTCACCGTCGCGTGACGGATCTCGCTCTCGATGAAGTCATTAGCCTCACACACGTTTCTGAGATGGATCGTGTGGCTGGTGACACTTATTAACTAACTGTCAAGCTCAACATTTGGCCCACGAGGTTTGACGTGTTGACCAGATCTCTATCTGCCCTTTCGATTGTTTAATGTTCGTTAAGATTAACTTTCGACGACGAGCCCTTCGTCCGCGCTCTGTTTTCCTCTCAAACGTATCTTGTTATTTGCGAATTAATATAATTGCCTGCGGAGGAGCAGCTCAGCATTAACTTAGCAAGGGTATGTGATTATGGTTATTACTCCTCTGCTCGTGAATCTCACAAACGTCAATGCGTGCACAACAAAAAACAGAAACACAATGATGATGATGACATCAAAACTCTGCTCGGGAATATAGGAGGAAGTGGATGGTAAACAAACAGGTGTCTCTTGAACTTCTGACGTCTCAGCGAATGAATGAAAGGAACTGCTGTGGGGTACCAGTCACATTAAACTTCCAGGAAGGGAGGAAGTATGTGCTCATTGACCACTTGTACGTATGAAGTGCACTCCCTCTGAAATGAATGAGTCAGCTTCCTTATCTGTGAAAGCACGGCTCCACTTTCACCACACGCTCCATTGTTTCTGCCCGGCTGCGAAAATTAAGTCTATTGATGGTCTTTCATTTCAGGCCGGCCGTTAACGATTCAAAATTGGCCTTGATGCCAAACTTCGGTAGAAAGGAGGGGATGCCGATGGCTTTTTTTCATGTTTTTAATGAGATTCGCACCAACTCGGATGCGCACGTTGAAATATGAGGATTAAGCTGTCGATCATATGACATGAGATGTGAAGGGAAGAATGCAAAAATCTGATTCTGGTACAGTCGACGGAGCTGTCGACGGAGCTGAAAAGGGCAGCGTCAAGGATGTGAAAACAGTTTGTTCCAGCAGATCAGACCACTTTCTTTACATCTTCACATGAGTTTATTTGAGGTTCTGTCGTATTCCCAATCCCGAAAATGTGGTTCGAGTGAACCGGTCACACTGAATTGCCTATAAAGAGTGAGGAAACGCGTGTGTGCGAGTGTGTGTGACAGTGCGCGCCTCGTGACTGACTAATACATCGTCAGAGGCACACCACAGTTCACGACGTGTGCATCCCCTGATTGCATAAGTGGTTTTCTGCAAAATGATGGGTTTTAGCCACAGTGGGACAGGTCGGGCAGGGCTGCCGTGCAGGCTAAAACCAGGAGCGATGTCACTTCCTGGAGGGGTGTGTCCCTCCGGTCACTAGCCCTGGGTGGAATACGATGACTTACAAAGGTCATCAGCCACACGGCAAGTGGAAAGTGCATTTAACTCTGATTGCCAATGCGCTCTGGTGAGTTAGGATTAGACAGATCAATTTGGAGGGAATCTGGGTGAAATGTGATGCACGGCTGAATGTACATCACAACCTGCATACACAGTATTTTAGAATAAATAATTAAATAGTTCCCTCATAAATAAAAATGATCCTTGGCGCTTTGCTGAAATATTGTTTTCAGTATCATTCATGTGGCAATTTAGCGCCCATTCTCATTCGAATTGGAACACCAATTAATCACTTGTTACATGAGATGCTTGGACAGAGATAAAACACATGACAATTTCCCGTGTGCCTTGTAAATCGGAAGCTGTACATCACGCCGTTCCCATTTTAAATCATATCATCTTATTTCCATTACCGCGTAATAAAACTGGCCCCATTATAACAGACACACTCCACGTGATGCCGTCTTTGATCACAGGCACTTGGGAGAAAGGTGAGGACACCGGATATGTACACTATGGTGGGCTGAAGCTTGCGGTCGTTTAGACGGCCCTCAGGCAGCTGAAATTTGAGATAGCTGATCGCGTACGAAACAAGCCATTTTGGTCTGGTTGACTGCTGTTTACGGAATCTCACTTCCACCCAATCTACACGACCGTTTCCCAGTTTATGATGGTGACAAGCCAAGTCAGGAGACTTGGCTCCAAGCCAAAAATAATTTTCCAGGCTAATGCAGAATATCGGGTCTAGGGCTGGGATTAAAACCACTATTAGTAATAAAACAGTAGGTAATGCTGCAATTTCCTCCAAGCTGAAAAACACGATCACAAAAAATGTTCCGAGGGCAGGATGAGGAATGATTGGTTCAGAGAGATAACCAATCAGATTGTAGAGAAGGTGGGTCCAAGCTACTAGATGAGGCAGGACCAACTCATCAGATATCTTGGTCTTGCCTCCTTTAGTTGCATGAAATCACCTCCCCTACAATCTGATTGGTTATCTCTCTGAGCCAATCAGTTTTTGTTCTGCCCTCAGAACATTTTTATTTAAGTAAAATTCCCATGAGCACTCTGGTCATCTATATCCACACACGATAGAAGTGTCCTGTACCATGTGATATTTTCAAGCACAGCAATTATAAAGCATAGCTAAACATCAATATACAGCCCCATCATCCAAAGAGCGAACATAGCATTGACAAAATCCGCTAAAATAACAAAGTGGCAATAGGATAAACTTTAAATGCAAATATTGGAAGTGAACTTCCCAGTGATTCATCATGCACGTAGCCACAAGCAGGACACGCAGGACGGAGAATAGGTAGACGGACAGACTCTTTCATCGCAGTGAGCCAGAGCCTCCGCTCCCGTGGAGGAAATGAGGCTCCGCCTTTGATGCCAAATGTGCCATTGATCCAATTAGCCGGGATGATCTTGTCAGCCGCTTGTTTTCTTCTCACCCTCAGATTTAAATGTCAGGAGTCTGTGCACAGGTGTCATGTCAGTCTGTTTTGCTGCACTGGTGCCGAAAAATAACTATTTATATAAACAGTGCATCATGTTTGGATTTCTGAGTTCTTTTTTTTAGACACATACTAACATTTACTTGTTAAGCAGGCAAAAGAATGTGCAAGAAAGTTAGTAAAAACCCTACAGAATTTTCTCTCTGTGCAAATGTTACCTAAAATGTGATGAGAGCTATAGTTCTAAAATAAGAATGAGAGAAGAAAATTCAACACATTACGCAATAAAACAGGACGCTTTGTCATTGATTGAGAAAAATTCGACATGGTTCACAAACTTTCGAGCACCGCTGTGCCTGCAAACTGCGTAATTACAAATACAGCAAGTGCAGTAAAATGAAATGAGAGAAGGTCATAAACAAGAATCACGGTGGGGGGGGGGGGGGAGCAATCAAATGCAGTCGACCCTCCATCACACGCAGAACCGAAATATATTACACACTAACTAATGCACTGACAAATTACAGTGCTGAAGTGTAAGAGAGTAGTGCTCTGCAAATCAAGGTTACATGTCCAGCAGATGTACGTTCATTAACTAAGAGCATCACAGAGAGACAGGTGAACTGCTAATTATTAGATTCGGTGACACAGACAACGATTTCACGATACATGTAATAAATTAATATCCCCTTGTCTTGGATCTGTTCAGTATTATAGTGCTTGTTTTTCATCAAGGGAATTGGTACACTTTTCTTTTGTACAGCCTACTTTCAATCAGGCTTAACTAATCTGAAGTGCTGCTTTCCACAAAGCCACAAAAACTCAAATTCCCTATGCAATGCATAATCCATAGGGAAATATTCTTATCTGTTCTCTCCCTCTGTTCAATACTACATCAAATCAAAGATATTAATCATGTAATTTGAATTAGCTCAAAACTTTCAATTTCAATACCGTCACAGATGTTAATGAACGTCTTAAGATTATCTGGTGAAATTGTTTTTAATTATTTAAGGACCTGTACAGTTGTTTAGGAATTGACAACAAGATTGTTTACCATTGCATTAAATATGGATGCGTTTGCTGTTTTAGTATATTCTGTCATAAAAAGAGCTGCTTAGAATCAGCTTTGGCTGCACGTGTTTCTCTAGCATTCCCAGTGCAGAGCAGAGGTCTGTCTGGGGTAGAACGGGAAACGTGCTGGTTCTGAACCCATGCCACACCTTACGTGCTGCCTTTATGTATTAGCCTGTGAGTTGTAGCCCAGGGCTGATGTTCTGTGGCAGATCCTGGCAAGAGGTGCACCCTGCGTACAGGCTGAAATCAGGGCAGGCTACTGTGCATGTGACATAACCTGGATGTGCCTGAGGTATACGAACCGTCTCATTTTCTCTGTCACTCGAACGTTCACGCCGGTTGATCCACTGGTGGGATCAAAAGTAAGCAGCAGATGGCTGGCAGACCGTAAGGCTTTAAAGCTTCCATTTCATAATCACAAAGGCCAAAGGATTTGGTTCCTTCTCTGCTTTACACGTACAGTATGATCACTGGTCACAATTACTCTATTAATCAATTACACAATTACACAATTAATCACATGCGGTGACAGGTTGTTTTGAAAGCGTTGAAGGAGGTTATACTTTACTGAGTCGACTCCCAAGTGTTCTTAGCTCATTAGGTTAGCAACCTTCGTCTGTCAGCATTAGGTTCAAACCCTTTTCCTGGCAGAGTAATCATATCGCAGTTAGGCCCATAGGGAACGGCAACTGCCACAGGGGTGCTGGATGCTGGCTGACCCTGACCTCTGACCTCAAGCATTCCTCACTTTACAGTCACATGGACAAAAGCATCTCCTAAAAATGTATATTTTTAAAGAAAAATAAAACCTATAATATTATTTATACATGTGTAATATTTATACTTACATAAATTTTGATAACACTTTACTCAATGGGGCATATGTAACCTAGTAACTCAGTTACTACTCAAGTACAAATCATGAACAAAAACTGGATGAAACACATAAACCCTAATGAGTGATTAACGATGAACGAACATGGGATCCGTGTGTAATTAACACTTAGTTTATGGTTAATTAATACATTAAGTAAGAGTGTACTACTGCATTATTTGTGCCTCGTAAAGTGTTACCCAAAATTGTACGTATTGCATCGTCGTTCACCCTGCCCTCATATTTCATTATCAGCCAGCCAATGAACACACCTAAAGGTCTAAATGCTTGTTTCCCACAGTTTGTTATGGAGTTGGGGGTGGTGGTTGTTGTTCCTGCTGTGGTTTAGGGGTCAAGGTGAACGTCAATAGATACAAAGTGACCGCTCCCATCCGCTTGAGTGGCATTTCTGTTGTGATGGCAGAGGTGCACTCAAACATGCTGTCATCCGCAAGGCTCGATTGCCACCGTAAGCTTCCATAATCATGAAAAATACATTTACTATATGCTGTACCTATTATAGGCATCAGATCAATCAACTGATTCTAAAGTGAGAATTTATTGTAGGTTGTGGAGATTGTGGTGAGACAGTGAGACACTGCCAGCAACAAAACAACGAATGATAGAACTTCTCATGTTCGGACGATGAAACGTCCAGTGACATTTACTATGACTACCATGACTATAAGAATCTAAGAACACATACATAACACAATATGATGCATTCATAAAGCATTATAAACATGGCTATGAATATTTACAAAAAAATAGGCATGACACATTACAGCTATGTTTATTATACATTATGAATGCTTTATGAAGCTATCATCTATAATGCACTATAGATACCTTTATAATGCAATACATACATCCATCCATCCATTTTCCAAACCGCTCATACTTTTGGGTCGGGGGGGGGGGTCCGGAGCCTATCCCAGAAGCTATGAGCACGAGGCAGGGAACAACCCAGGATGGGGGGCCAGCCCATCGCAGGGCACACTCACACGCTGTTACCGTTCACTCACACATGCACACCTACGGGCAGTTTATTAACTCCAATTAGCCTCAGCATGTCTTTGGACTGTGGGGGGAAAGCGGAGTACCTGGAGGAAACCATGACGACATGGGGAGAACATGCAAACTCCATAATGCAGTACAGAGCATCTTTAATTCATGTACCGACCATTATAATGCATTATGAGGGTATCTATACTGCATTATAGATGAGAGCTTCTTTGGATCTTATGAAATATTACAATCGACTCTATGATGCCTTATGATTGTCAATAGAAGATGCTGTAATACTTTATTAATTATTATACCGACCATCATAAAGCGTTATGAATTGCATTATAAATGACAGCTTTAAGTAAAGTGTTACCAAACAATCTATTCCAAGGCAGATAGATACTGATGTGTAGATTCATGGTTGCCAAATCCCTTTTAAGACGCTTTATGAAGCTTTATTTCCTTTAATAAGCAGAGCATTTTATTTAAAGCAATTTACAACTGAGATGGAAAGGTCCCAGTGTCTCTGGGATAAAGGCCTATAATAATGATAATGTTCTGTCCAACCTGGGATTTGAACTCACGACCTTCAGATCACAGATATAGTGTCCTAACCCGCCGGTTTATGCGTACTTAGGAAGTACGATTTTGCCAAGACATGCCTTAACGTTACCTGAAAAACCATCAGAGCAGCAAGAAGGGGGAGCCAATCAGGAAAGTGTCCTGATTCCTCTGTGAAGCGGAATTTTTGAGGTAATGATAAGACAGCGATGGTGTTGCATTTGCAGGAAGTGTGGGTGTCCCGTCACCTGAAGGCCGTGGAGCACTCCGGCGTCTCGGCGTGTGGCTGAGGAAGGCCTGTGATGCTCCAGCCTGACCCGAAGAAACTGCTTTGGCCGTCTCTCATTTTTGTCACACTCAAAGAGTCATGTTGGGATTCCCATAAACTGGGAGCCCAAGAACAGAAATTCAATGGCTTGTCATGGGAATTGCAGAAATGCATTTAGTGGGAGAAGGAATCCCGACCAGCGCATGGCATGGGCACACGTTTCTCTGTGCTGTTTTCCACCTCAACAAAAAGGCTTGAAAATACAAAAATACTCTCCTGTTTACCTGTATATACAAACATAAGCTGTCATATAAACAGTCCGAACGACCCTATTTGTCCGTATTCCCCAGGGATGTCAATATTTCCTACTCAATAAGTTAATGGGTAGAAAAAAATGACCTGAGAGAGAAAGAGAAAACAATCACCATGACAGAATAGGTTTTTGGACCTGCAATTAATCATTTTATTGAAGTGATTACTTTTACATTGCATACTGTATATATTCTCTATGGGGGAAAAAGAGCAGATATTCCAAAGTAAATGAAGTAGAAAGTGCAGGAGGACAGTAGAATAGGAACCGGCAGTCGGAAATGAACAAACAGGAAACCAGCCTGGAAATCACAGGATATTAAGACAGTCACACGATGGCACTGAGACCACCGATACGGTTTCATTGTTTTTGGTACGTGTTTCCTTGTTCCTGGATTGACCCTCTGTGAAGTCAAGATTGATGACAGGATCCTTTATACGCTCCATAAAGCTTAAATATATACAAGGCCAGGCTTCATACTTCTTAGACCGTTTTTGTCTCCAGGTGCAGGGGAAAAAAAAACTCTTTCATTCTTTTAATAAAAGTGACATAATGACAGCTGTCCACATTGCTCTGGAAGTTGAGCCAGATAACTTGTAAAAAAGATTTGTGCCGGAAATCAGGCTTCTGTCGTCTTGCGCCATGTGTCCCCTGAAAGACTCTCCACCTAGTGACGACCGCCTTGCGTGTGAGTGCGCAGAGGAATGGATGTCAGATGAGAGCACGTGTGATTTAACACAACGTCGGTCGTGAAGGACGAGGGACGGCAGAGGAGTGGAAGCTCATCGGGAGAAATCAGGGCACCGCTCTGGGTCGGCTACAGCAGCCACTGGCGCTCCCTAAGCCCGATTGGCTGCATGCTCTCAGCGGGGCGTACACCCAGTAGGATGCTGCCTGCTCTCTCTGGGACTTGAAAGCCACTGTCATGCCCACACAAGCCGGGAGCTGGATTCGGGGGGGGGGGGGGGGGGGGGGGTCTTTCTTTTCCGTCCCCTGCCCTTTTTTGCATCACCTTCCCGCTTTTTTTGTGTGGGGTGGTTTCCTCCCCCGGGTAGGCCCCCGTTCCC
>JAODKE010000015.1:11107322-11120286 GCA_026779605.1 Mormyrus hasselquistii
CTTGTGTGAAGGATAATGTTTTTTTGCACATCCATTGCTTCGTGCTCATCAGCTTCTTTTGTTTGTAACAGAGCATGGGAAGGGCTGCACTTGTTTGAAGGATAATGTTTTTTTGCACATCCATTGCTTTATGCTCATCAGCTTCTTTTGTTTGTAACAGAGCATGTGAAGGGCTGCACTTGAGTGAAGGATAATGTTTTTTGCACATCCATTGCTTCATGCTCATCAGCTTCTTTTGTTTGTAACAGAGCATGTGAAGGGCTGCACTTGAGTGAAGGATAATCTTTTTTTGCACATCCATTGCTTTATGCTCATCAGCTTCTTTTGTTGGTAACAGAGCATGGGAAGGGCTGCGCTTGTGTGAAGGATAATGTTTTTTTGCACATCCATTGCTTCATGCTCATCAGCTTCTTTTGTTTGTAACAAAGCATGTGAAGGGCTGCACTTGTTTGAAGGATAATCTTTTTTTGCACATCCATTGCTTCGTGCTCATCAGCTTCTTTTGTTTGTAACAGAGCATGTGAAGGGCTGCACTTGTGTGAAGGATAGTCTGGGTCTGCCTTGTGAGGACTAAACAGCTTCCTGCTTCATCACATGTTAGAATTGTCCTGTGCAAGCTCCAGCTGAAAGAGTGTCACAGCAGTCTGCTTAGCGTTCATAAACTTTGTTATACGTTATAATTAGTATGACCATTAGTATGTACCTAGAGATTGCTATGCAACTGTGCTACACAATTGCTCAGTAATTCATTGGCCAAACCCGTGTGGTAAAAAACACATAGACATCGATCATATTAATGTTTCTGCTAAAAGTAAACCAGTCAATGATGATTCTAAAATTAAGCCTGTGATTAATTGCCTTATGTCTGTCAGTATTTCTATTATGGTTTTGTAATATTATATGGCATCAGGAGCATTTCCAGCTATTGAAAAAATCAGGGGTAAGTCAAGTTTACTCTGGGCTTGTCTTTTATTTTTTGAAGGAAAACTGGCATCGGGGCTTAAATACTCAGGGCTCGGCTTAAAATACTCAGGGCTCAGCTTAAAATACTCAGGGCTCAGAGTAAAATACTCAGGGCTCGGCTTAAAATACTCAGGGCTCGGAGTAAAATTCTCAGGGCTACAACAAGAGCGATCGGACCTAATGACGCCCATGGCTGGTATCTTCATCTCATGCCAAACTTTGAGTTTTGGGAATTTTATCGAAAGTTTAATCCGAGATTTCAAAAGTGAGCCGGATTTGTTGCAGGCATATTGAGTGTCTTGCTCTTATGCTCCATTTCTAAAGTAAATTAGCAAATAAAACCTATTTAGTTTAATTCAGCTCAACAACATTCCAGCCCTACTTTCTGAATTTAGCTTTGTGCAGGTACTTCAGCAGTCTTTTGACTCATCTGTACCCGAGTGTAGGCACATCATCTCATTAACCCAGAAACACTCAAGCGGGATTGTTATCCCAGCCACATAAGCAGGTTTTTTTTACTGCTTTTTGTAGTTTGCTTCGCTGTGTACTAAAGAACGGAACTTGCCTGTAGCTTGACATCTCAAGGTCTGTCACATACAGAGCAGCCCTGCAGTTACACTCAGTACCTACAGTTTGGGGAAATGAACCCTTGTGGAACTATGGGTGGTGGTAGGGTGGGGGGGGGGGGGGGGGGGTGGTTAACAGTGGCTTTGTTTGCAGTTTACAGGGTTGCCAGCTATCATGCATCTGACGTGACTGTCACGATCACGCATGAAATCTCAGGGTCGCCAACGGAATGTTCAAATTAGGCAGCTTCACATGTGATGCATATGACAGGGCTGGGTCTTCTTGCAAATACAAAAATTGCAAAACAAATTAACACATGCTCCTATTATTATGACAGTATCTAAATATGGGGGAGATTCATGCTGATCAATGTGTGGCTTCATGCATTTGTATTTATTTACATGTACATATTTAGCAGTTGCTTTTGTCCCGAACGACATACAAGAGAGGCAGATAGTGCATTACAAGCAAACAGCTGACAAGGAGCCAGTAAGGTTTAGGTGCAGATTGGCTGACATTCCAGTGAATGACCACGTGACACGACAGATGTAAGTAGTATTGGCACAAAAGCTAGACAACACCTTTGAAACATCTTTGAGTTAAAAGACTCAGAGACATTCTTCCAGATGAGGTAGAAGATGCACAAGGGATGGATTGAATTGAGAGATACCATCATGTCTGTCAGGACATAAGCCAGGACTCTGACTCACAGCAAGGGCCCACGCCACTGCGCTCCTAATCTCACATAGCAGTGAACTTCAGCTCAAAAATTCCTCCTTGCAGAGGGAGCCTCAGTATCCCAGTGGTCGTCCATAGACTGTTCTCCCAAGGCAATAAGCTCCCAGGCATCCCTCTTCCATCATACCTTCCATTTGTTTAGCGACCCAGAGGAAAACCTATCACAGGGTGGCCCTCCATTTGTTTCCATCCCATGAAAGGCATTCTGTGACTGCCGGGGGGCCACAGTCACTCTGTATTTGCGTTATCACCCCGGGTCTAATGTGCAGACTGAAGGAGTAAACTGGGAACTTGGTCACTGTCTACTCCAGTCATCAAAAATACTGGGCAGACCTCCACACTTGAACTGAATGCGCCCAAGGTGCTGTGGTTAGCTTGATTATAGATGCTAGGTGCTACCTGTAAGGATATCGCCATCATGGAAAGTATGACTGCTCCTTAAATCATCAACAGCATCCGAACTTACGCGGCGGGTCGTCTCTTGTACTCACGAAAGGTATGCGGCTGAATAAAGTATCTAATTGACTGGGAGGGCAACACTACTAGATTCCAGTTAAGGATATTCTCAATCCCAATCTGATGGAAGAATTCTTTAGGGCCAATCCTAATAAGCTTGCTCCCAGACCCGTGGGATGACCTCCAAAAACCTGGACCAGTTCAAACACTGGGCCTCATTCACCAATCGTTCTTACGAACAAATTTATTCTTAAGCCCCACGTACGCACTTTTTTACGAAGATTCTGACATTCACCAATGTTTTTTTATTTGAATTTGTTCTTAGCTAAGAACAGAATCTACGCACAATCAAGACCATTCGCACGCACATTTGAGTAATAATAGTTTGTTCAAAATAATTGGTTATAGCAGTTTTGTTCATTCTACAATTCATAAAATGATAGTATTTGAATAATTTATAAAAGTAAAATATAAAAAATAATTTTAAAGTGTAAAAATTATTTTCATGGTAGTAATGGCGATTATGCAGATTATAAATAGGTATATTTCTGCGTATTGGCATTGATATCAAGATGGTTATACTGTTACTTCTTGAAGAGCTTGCCAATCGTGCTCTGAGAAGGAACGCATGTTTGAAGATCATTTCGTTTTATTTGGCACACAGTGTTCACAGAGAAGGTGATATCTTTCCATATATCAGCTTTCTTGGGGACTTTATATCCGCTGGTTACGCTACTAAATAACCTGTCTATTTGCATTTACCTCCAGTACAATAAAATCCAGTTATAACAGACTTCAAGGGACCTGGCAAAACAGTCTGTTATATCCAAAGTTGCTGTATGCCCAGAACACACAGGACACCATTTACTCATGCCACACCTTAGCAGACACACTTGTGGTATAGATTATTATATTGTACATGTAGTAATCCAACTTTACCTGACCAGATGTGTGACTATTAATAATCCCGACTAGGTATCTGTGCTGGGTATCACCGGCACGCCACACGCCTTGTAGGTGGAGCCTGCATGTCCGTTATAGCCAAACAAAACTACAGCTAAAAGTGGCTCTGTGGACCAAATTGTTTGTCTGTTATAAGCGAAATTCCGTTATATGTGAGTCCGCTATATTCGATGCTTTTTCTGTATGTTCCTAAAGGCGCACAGCCGAGACCAGCGGACCTCGTCTGTTGTAGACGATATTCCGTTATAAGCGAGTCCACTATAATGGGATTTTACTGTATTAATGCTTCTACTTCAGCATTACTGAAGTTTTTTTCCCCTTAGAGCCAAGCGGCTCACAGCCTGCACGTCTCTTCGCCATTCCTTGCACACGGCCCTACAGTCTCTTACCTTTTATGGGAAATTGCAGGGCGTTTCCATATGCTAATTAGGACATACTGGCACGCGCTTTCAGTTACGAAGACGTGGGATTCACCATTCTTAAGAACAAAGGTGCGAACAATCCTGCTACATAAGATCACGTCATGAATCCAACATTGGTTGTTCTTAACAAATTTCGGAGGAACAAATTTAAGAGAAATCTTAAGAAAATATTGGTGAATGAGGCCCATTGTCCTCTACCTAGAATGTCTAGCACCACCCTTGACGTGGTAAGTAATGCTGGGAGGAACCAAGTTTGCACATAGATATTCGCAGCATCGGACCAAACCTATATCCTTCTACTGTATCTATCACATGGCTAACTCCATGAGAAAGAAATATTATGTTCTTTTAATTGACTGATTTGCTGCCATGAAAAGGACTTCAAGTCATACAAATGTATGAGTCGGGAGAAGAAATAGTCTATTTACACAATATCTGGTAAGACCAGCTTCTGCAAGTGTTTTTTTAACCTGTGTGAAATGGCAATCTGAGATCATTTTATAGCAAGATACTAAAAACAAGAACAAGGCAAACACTGTCACTGTGGCAGAAATACATCCATTACAAACCTGCACTGAATCTTACTATTTCAACCATTTTTTTCTTCCTTGGATTGGAGAAATTTGTGAAACAGGGTGGTATCCTTGTGATGCATATTAAAAGCCAACTGCAACTGATAGGAGGCCACCGGAAGACTTGGCTTGATCTAATCTACATCGGCCTACATAGGAATGTACGGGTTCGTGAAGTTTGTCCATTTAAGTTGGCCTTCATTGTGAGGACGGATGTGCTACACGATCCTCGCAACACCTTCCTCAGCGCACCTAAGAGTCTCAGGATCAGTGGTGGCAGTTGAGGCTCTGAGGAAGCGGATGAGGATACCATTCGACTTCGGGCTGAGGTGACAAACAAGCGGATGACCTTCTCAGTTCACGCCACCATGGGCACTAGCTATTAGTGAACGACAAAGGGAGAAGCCATAAAGGAGCCCCAGCAGAGAGAAACGTGGTCTATTCTGGGATATATGAGAACCTACCGTCTGATAATATTAATAAAATGTCCTCTTTGGACATTAGTCTTATATCCACTATGCACTGCATTTTATTTGTGTAGCTTGTCTAAAGTGATTTGCACCAGAGCATGGCATAGATTCAAAGCCGTGAATGTTTAGCTTGCCTTGAATGGGGACTGGCATCGAGCTATACTCCAGTGTAAAAATAAATCAACACATTTTTAAAATATGCTTCAACTAAATTCAAAGTTTGATGCGCCAAAAAAAGGAAATAAACTCAATTCGGTTCCAAGACAGCAAGTCAGAAATCAGTTCCCTACTTGGTATTTCCTCAAGGGTCTGTGCATCTCCTTAATAAGAACTTTCTTTATGGAAATAATTGCATTACTGGTTTGAAGTAAACAGTAAAGCGTGACAGAGCGGTCCAGAATAAAGTTAAATTTATGATTATAGTATAAATGCCTCTACATAGTTAGGTTGCATTAAGTTACTGGAAATCTGCCCGACAAACAGAGAAAATGTGATTATGGTACAGAATGGAGTGTGAAGGACATTCTCACATGCCGTAATTATATAACGCATAATATATAATCATTTTCATTATGTCACTGAAAATAGATACTAAGCACGATTTTGAGTAATGTCTGTAAAGTTTAGGGACGGTTGACTTTGGGTAATATTTTGAATTATTCCCAGGATGTATAAATAGTTTTTTTTTTTTTTTCTTCCTTCAGTTGCCACGGTAATGATATATAAGTAATTCTTCCTGTTTGTGGGGCCTGCTCCATTCAGTGTCACATTACAGATCCATCAGTCTCTTTTAATCTGTAGCCCGGGGTCCTCATCCACTCAGCTCCATGACCCGAATCGCAGCCGTGCCGTGAGCAGCTAATGGGGCACACATAATTAGCTGTATTACTAGATGCTGAGCTGTCACCGGCCAGTCAGTGTTTCATAAAACCACATTTGCTATTTTTTGAACCTGCACCTTTTTTTAAAAACGCCCCCCCCCCCCCCAAAGCACATCAGTTATATGCAGATGACCTTTGTCAGTGTAACAAAGTGTCTGCTGTCTTGTATTACATTTACATCTAATTTATTTAGCTTTTATCCAAAATAATGCACATTTTTATTCTGCTGATTAAGCAGGGACAGACAGTCCTTGGACCAATCATGGGTTAAGGGCCTCGCTCAGGGGCCCAAAGGTCAAATCAATCCACTGACCCTTGCGTTTGAACCTGTGACCTTCCAATCACAGGCACAGTGTCCTAACCCACTCAGCCACAGCCCCCTTCTCATTAGAATACATGCAAGAGAAAACAAAACGGACTAAATGTGAATACATATTATTGTGGAATGTCCAGCATGTGAGCTTTTGTGTAGAATATGGAGCGCCTCTCTTTATTTCAGTGTCAAAGATGCGTTGAAGGTAATTATATTATGGTTTACATTTTATGTATGCCCTGTGTGGATGTATAAAAAATTAATGAAGTAAACGATATGGCAAATGGCTTTGTATTGATCACCGGCGGTAAGTGAATGCAGTCCCTTTACGTGCACGGCTTTACATGTCGTAATTTCTGTCCCCAGGCATGTAGTATATTAGCCTAAGGGTGAGCTTCTAAGGCTTTAAAGAGATCTTTTGAAATAAATAATTTACTGAGCTGTGGGTCAACATATTCCCTCGATGCCAAAAAGTCTCTCTTCCCCCCCAGAAGAAAACCGAAGACTGACCTAACGCACTTGGAAAGCGGATACTTTGGTGTTAAATCATATTATGGACCACTGAGGACAAGATCTGGGTAATGAGTCTTAAAAGAGCAGGTAAGCCCATCAGTAGGGGCAGCGAGGAGTGTGCTGCTTGTCGGAGGAGACGGGACTCCTGTGAAAATGGCTTTGAAACGCAGAAGGTCAGAGAAACAACACGCTGCAGGGAGAGCAGCAATTAAGCCGTAAGTGATGGTTATGGGGGAAGGTTGCAACACGGAGTGACAGGTCCGGGGCTTTCCTGAGTCCTGATTTGCTGGCTGCGGTGCAAAGCATCAACCCCTTGAGTAAAGTGATGTCCCATTTCTTTCATTTAGCAATTAATTCCCCTGACAAGATAAACAAAAAGAGCATGCAGCTGATGTCAAATTGGCAGCATATGTCACGAGTAATGGAAATTAAATAATGACAAACTCGGTTAGCTCAAGTGCGACAGCTGTTTATTGTTTCGCCAGTATGGTCAACATCTACAGTCAATCAGGAGTAATAATTAATTGAGGACTAAGCCAGGAGACATGGGGTCAAGGCTGCATTTGAACACGGTGAGTGTTACTCAACAATGTTGGGCATCCCTGACATCTGACAGATGGTAGCGAGTAAGGGAATAATTTTAAGTTGATTTGCCATTTTGCATTCACATCACGACGGGCTGTTACAGGTGTGTTCTCCGTCTCATAAGAATGGAATGGAGCAGGATACCCTTTTTAACCCAGAGTAAAATGACTGCAATTGCACCGATTCAATCCCATTACCATACAAAGCGTGAATGTGAAAACCGATGCTATCAACCGGGCCTAATATCGAGTCTCCAAGGCTGGAGTTTCCCTGGTGAGTTTGATCTTTTGCCATGTTTAGATGTGGATTTGTATCAACTGTAAGACTACCCAGGTCAAGATTTGCAAATTGCATAGCATTGTATGGCTTGGTGCATATAAGTGCTTACCTAGCAAAGTTTACCAGGTCATGAGTACTTTGCTACCCGTTAACTGGATGCCATGTTTTGCCAAAGACAAAAATGTCTGTAAAAATACATTTTTGATACTTAAAAAACCGAATGCGTTCGGAATTTTGTTATAATCGATCACACCCTCTTGCTGGAAAAAGCTACCACAGAACCTGGAGCACTTCTTCTGGAAAATTCTCTGGTACTTCTAAGTTAGTTTTTCCCACACCAATACTTCAAAAGATTTTGCAAGTGCTGTCACCATGAAAAATATTGATGCCAGGTTAGGCATGTTGCTATGCAATGGGACACAAAGGCTCAGTGTCATGATGCATCATCATCATCCATCAGCATCAAGAAGCAAGACGAAATCCCCAGATGCAGCTGCTGACAGGAGCTGCTTCTCTCCGATGGAGGGGCCACATCACTCTTGGTGAAAGAGGAGCTGCCAGCTCTGGACTCACCGTTACTCTACCCATTAAGATTTTGGTATCTAGGGTAACACTACAGGATTGTTTCGGAGGAAGACAGCATGAACGAAGGGACCCCATGTGATCTCCACATGTAGGGAGCCAAGGTGAAAGTCAAACCTACTAACCATATGGCAAGATCCAATCCAGGTTGTATCTCGCCTCTGTCCCAGTGCTTGCTGAGACTGGACCAGACTTTTCACAACCACAACCTAGATATAACAATGAAAAAAGATGGATGGAAAAACAAAAGGCCCCATCCCCCCAACAGAGGAAACCCAACCACTTTCCTCTCGGGTAAATTAGTCTGACTAGAGAGAACAATTCACCAGGTTTGTTGTTGCTGATGTCATCATTGCTTCTGTCATTCTACAACACCAAATACGTGTATTTTTCCGAAGCAAGATCCAATATACCTGCACGTTGAGCGTGAATGATTAAATTGTGCCAGTTCAGTTGCGTGTACTTCAGAAGGGGTCTCCTCTACTCATTGTAATACTTGCGACAATGGGCTTTCATTTCCACAGCGTAAATGGATGGCAGAGAAGATCCTCGGTCTCAGCATGTGGACATAGCTGGAGGAAACCAACGGATTGCAAACCGCACAGAAATTCAGCCTAGATTGGCATACTGGTGTATCAGAGCCACTCGGTCAAGTCAAGCTGTGTTAAACACAACCCAGATTTCGTCTCTTAAGTAAACAAAAATACTGTGTTCTGCATCCACGAATTCATTTTCCCTGGCCTGCTGAAAATCATCGTCGTTGCTGGCAGAGTGTAATAGACCACACAGGCAGCTCTAATTTTTAACAATGTGCTATTTTTAGATGGTGCCACTGTACGTCATTGTTCCATTCACAACTTTTGGAAAAATATCGCCTTGCCGACAGAGCATCAAAGCAATTGTGTATTTCATGTTTTTCATGCTTCAGCACAGACTTGCCAGGAGTTTTTGTTTGTTTGTTGCTTTAAAATTTTTTCTCCAGCATTTTATTCTAAAATTAGCTTAATTTGCGTATAAGGGCTGATTGTTAGTAGAAGAAATGAAAGTACTTTCGGGGAAAATATTATCATAGACTAACAGAGCACAGTAAAAATCTGTAGCCTTGATGAATATGGTCTGAAATCTCTCGCCAGAAAGTGTAGTGATGGCCGTCCGCGCCATGTGGTGTCAGCAGATGGAGAGTGTGTGCTGGAGTTTAGTGAGGCAGAGGAATTGCTTAAATCTATATCACCATGCATTTACCTACATAACAGTCACCAGCTGCATTTTATTTCATTGTGGGCATTTTTTTCTGATTGAATTATGATTAAATTAAAGGGACGGAGTAATCACTTCCAGTATTCTGTGAAATCTGTTCCCTAATCCCTGGTTCACAAATGTAAGGGGCACTTGGGGTCATTATCTTGCTGGAAAGTTAATCTTGCACCAATTAGTTTGAGTCCAGAAGGTACTGCCAGACACTATGATGTGATATGACAGTGTTTCTCTGCTCCACTGGGAAACCAACTTCCTGTTCCCATATCAGCCACCGTAATGTGCATAGAATCACTGCCCGATTCTACAACATAAAAAAGAGAAATTCCTCTACATGCTGTCCCCCACCTGCCCAGAATGATCACCCGCGACGTCCATTAACAAAATATTGGGATTCCTTGTTGCTGGACTGTTGATGCCGCGGTATAATTAGCTTATATGCCCGTTAACTCCATGTGTCTCTTAGACCCTGCCTGCATTCACATGCATGCCCCTCTCAGGTAGACTTCTAGAAGGCTCCTAGGTGAGCGTTTGAAATGTTAATTGGATGAGGTTTTACTTCAAATGGGTTGCGTACAAAACTTACATTTTCTGACCGACACTAACGTTCACTTCCTCTTTCCGTTTCCCGGTTGCCTTCAAGATGCGTGATTCTCTCAATGACCGACACATCACGTGTTTTACTTACAGCTTTGCAGCTTTGTCGCATCGCCGTTCATGCTTGGCTATTTCATTTCATGGTTAGCAAAGCTCACATCAGACCACTGTCTAACACTGTATTCGGGTGACACTGAATAGATATCAATCACATGACCCTGCAACTCACCTTTAATGCTGCGGACTTGTACCGAGTCAATGAAAAAAAGGAGTTTTACATTTTAACAAAGAGACAGCCAACTGAATGTGAGTAGGTTGACAGTACTGTGAGAGCCACAGCAATCTCACACCTCTGCAGTTCAGGGTTCGAGTCTCCACCGTAGCTCCATGTGTGTGGAGTTTACACGTTCTGTCATCATGAGGTTCCTGTACCTTCCCTGTTCCCCCCCCCATAGTCCGAAGACGTGGCCGTAGGTGTGAATGCTGTGTGTGCAGTGATGGCTTGGCACCCTGTCCCAGGCTTCTTCCTGTATTACACCCATTGCTTCTGTGATAGACTCCAGACTGCTACAAGTCTGCATAGGGCGAGAGGATATAGATAATGGATGGGTGAATGAATATTTGAATGAGCTTTAATATGCAAGGCAGGATCACCATGACAATCTGTGACTTTCCGACTATGTTTTCATCCCGATTTGCTGCGCCGTGTTGCTTAGCGATGTCGCATCGCTGCGGGGTCCCAAATCCTGGCACCGGAATACACTTATGCATAACAGAAGATGGGGCTCGAATGGCAATCAGATGCCATTTCCACTCCTGGCCATCGCTCCGTGCCTATTGTTCGTAATTGCCGATGCTGGCTCAGGCAAGCTGCGTGCTCGTCTTGCAGCCTGCATACCTCACGCTGACGTCTAAATAGAAGCTCCCCTTAGATTTGGGGTTGGGGGGGACCCCAGGGTTTGCCAATGGCGGCAGTCTTATGCCCAGTAGATGGCGGATCAGCAGCATATATGATGACGATACAGCTCCCTCTACAACGGCCACGGGACGCCACATACAGTACTACAGCGATGCTATTTCATATTGGCTTATTCTCTTGATGAGGCGTCCGCACGATTTCTAGATTCGATTCTACAGCTGAAGGACGAATTACCGTATTAACTGTTGAAATGGTAAGAAAAAAAGTGACTTGATAGATATCAAGCCTTCAACACCCAACAGCAAGCCAGTTTTTGATATAAAGAAAGGAAAGGAAAGTCTTCCATTTTGAAGCTTACTTGTAAATAGAAAAAAAAAATGCTCAGAGTGTGAACCCAGTGTTGTAAAATCTGTTGGACTGTGTCTCTGACCCATAGTTCAAGCCTGAGAGGCACACTGCATCTTTTTTCATGTATAAATGGATTATTAAATGGATGCAGCAGATGTTTTAGGTTGACTTCTATCAGGTAATTTGTCACTCGGCACATTTGTCAACAGGCATATTGATGAAGCTATAGCACTCAGATTGGCTAGGATTTAAGGAACTGTAAATCAAAGTACAAATCAAGGTTTGAGGAGCCTTCTGGAAAAAAGTCAGCATCTGTAGATTTATACCATCAGCCGCGGTAGTGAGGAAGAGCAGTCTTGAAATGTTAAATTACCCTTGTGGGGTTAATGGAATTTTCATTTTCATGAGAAGTTCCGCTTGTTCCTTCCCGTCTCCCGAGCTGGGAAGCTCGTTTTTAACAGCACGGCGCTCAAACACTCATTTAAAATACGACCGGAAATTCCACCCCATCCACATCCGTTCACAAACAGCCACAAGCTGCTTTTTGCTATTAATTCCCAAAGCCATCGATACCGATAATAAGCTACATTTAAAATATATAAAAAAATAAATAAAAAGCCGGTGACATCCCGAAATGAAGCGCCTAGCGACGTGCATGCAGAGGAGCGAAAGCCGGCGCAGCCACGCACCGCGATTCCCCGCTGCTGGAGCGCTTCATCCCCAACTTTTTTTCCCTTTTCTATCTTTTTTCCCCCAGAATTACAGGAATCCTATTGATAATAAGCATTGGTCTGTCAATAGCACAGCGAATTATTATTCATCCAAGAACAAAACAAGCCGTCGATGGATGAATAGGATCAATTATACGCTGCCGCGTGTGACTCAGCGTGTGTGGATCTGCAGACCGACATGGTTGTGATCTAAAAATAACGCACGGATATGTTCCTTGTTTGTCTTTTTGCTAAGTGAATGCTTAAATTGTGGAGCTGCGTCTAACGCACACCCCTTTTCTCCCCTTGGTGTGTGGCAATTCATGCAAGTAATCAAACGCACAGCTGGACTGGATGACACAACGGCAAAGGGGTGCAATAAAACACCGGAGGACTAAACGCCTCCCTGAGTGGATGAGTAAGTGACATAAACCTGAGGCTTGACAAAAGAAGCCTTGTGTGTTTTACCTCTCAGGGGACTTGCAGTTACTGCAAAAGCTGTGGAGAGCGTCACAAATGTTTAATTTTAAGATTACTTCATAGGTTAACTGGTGAATCACATAATAACTCATGAGGGACGTTCTGTGGTAAGAGGAGGCGACTCCATGCGATAACTGACAAATATGTCATTTTGTGTCTCTCGGGTTGTGGGGTTGAATCCCGCCCAATCTCTTTCTACTGTGTGAGATCCCTGCAGATACTGAGGGCTCATCCGGGGGGGGGGGGGGGGGGGGGGGTGCTTTTAAAGCCATAAATCGCCTTTTTTTGTGTATGACCTGGTTCCTATGGCCCGGAGCTCCCCCCCCGGTCTTTCCTTTGTTTTGGGTGGGAG
>JAODKE010000015.1:11120386-11131880 GCA_026779605.1 Mormyrus hasselquistii
GCTTGGTTCCGGGGCTGGCGCGTTCCTGTCGTCGTGTTTCGGCTGGCGGTGTGGGGGGCGGGGGGGGGGGGGGGGGTTGGGTGTTGGGGGGTGTCTTTTAAAGCTATGAATCGCCTCTATGTGTGTATGACCTGGTTCCTATGGACCGGAGCTCTCCCCAGGGTCTATCCTGTGTTTTGGCAGGAAGTATTTCCCCAAAATCACACAAACCCTAATAGTAAAGGCAGATGTTGAAAAGGGATTGATATGTAACGGCTGAGTAAATCAGGGACTGTTCTGTGGTTCTGTGTCTGTGGATCCACCGTCCCCAGTCAACAGCACCTGCATCATTTTGACTGTCAGCGTCTCCCACTCCACCAGTTAGAACTGATATTCTAGCTGCGCTACCTAGAGGGGTTATATTCAAAACTATCCCTCTCAGCTGACAAGGCAAGCATCGCTCTCTAAAACAAGCTATTAATAACTCAACTCAAAGATAAATGACACATAGCCTTTCCACTCCTATATAAGACTCTTTACGATGCTGTACAGTACATTTGCACTGTAATCAATAAGCTGTCCTGGACTTGCACCCTAACTATATTTTAAGCCCATCCTACAGCATTGTTACATAATATCGCTTTGACCTTATTTTGCACACGCCTCCACTGCTTGCCACAACTATTTTTCCCATATATTTTTGAGAGAACAAAAAAATCCTTTCATATAAATATTTATGCAGAGATGCTTATTAGGCGAACATCCCTGTCTCTGCAGGAGGAAATGTACTCGTCTGTTATCTGACGCTTGATCTGTCGAGGGATTGAAACTGCCAGTCCTGTATAGTTAAAAGCAGATGAGTGAAGGTTATATTTAAATATTATTTTGTGTTACGTATTTCGAAAGTGGGAAATGGGGCATTTATTAAGGGTGGGAAGAGCTGAATGGAGAAAAGTAAACTTCGGCTGGCTAAAAGTATGAATTATACTGTAGATTTAAAGGTTTTTAAATTATATAAAATGGAAAATTGGTGGTAGCCATTTCAGGATTCAGTGTTTGTGAAAACTTGGACAATGTACAATATTTTAATGTAGGGGTGCTGCTAGAGATTTTGGACCCCATGAAAGCCAATCACACTGAGCCCCCAACCCAGACCAATCCAATTATTTTCCAAATTTTATAGCTTTCCAGTCACCCAGGGACCCTGGGAATCCCTTAACTTCCCCCCACTTTACAGTGCCCCTGTTTTAGTGATGGATTATTCGACTGGGGAATTCAATACTACATGCAATTAGTACATTAGCATCTGTGGAACGAACATGATTATTCTTAAATTTATAGTCTTATGTTGTAGGTCCTCATGCAGAGTTTGCGCATTTGCTCACTTGCAGAGGTGGTGGGTCCATGCAACTAGAGGAGGTGGGACCAACCAATCAAGGGTCTTGGACCCACCTCCTCTACAATTTCATTGGTTATCTCTTATCCAATCATTGTTCCTTTTTCCCTTAGAACATTTATATGCGAGTAAAACTCCCACGGGTGCAGCGCTTTCAGTTTTCTTAAGAAAGATCGTAAATAAAGACCACGTGACTGCACCATCATGATGTCACCAGATTTCAGGGATCCAGGAATAACAGACGTAATGCAAATACAACATTTGGTGCCACAAAGACACAAGTCAACCTACAGTAATAGTGCACTGGTATTTATTATAACAGCTGCTGTCATTACAGTCACCCTCATGCCTCCCCGGCCTAGTTTAAATTTAGTACCCCATATGTTGACCATATTCACAATAATATATGAAATTTGTTTATGTTTTTTCAAATGGTTTGGTAGATAAAACAGTCGCACGGAGCATATGCGGATTCAGAATCTGCTGAAATTTAATATATTTTTTATATGATCATCTTGTCGTTTTCTAGTCATTTTGACAGAATGTCACCAGTGGTAACAATGGTAATATATGCTATCTGTACTGAGCTTTACAACGTTTAGGGAAAGCAATAAAATCCCAAGAATAGCATGCAGGGAATAGAGTTGTCTGCCTCTGGGATAGGGTATAAATCCATATTTTTTCTAATTTGTACATGGCCTGAGAATAAAAAAGTACAGGATTCAAGCAGGAGAAAAAGCAGCAGCATCAAAGAATGCCTGTGATGTGCCCAGCAGAAAACATCAAGCGAAATGAGCTCAGTCAGCACATTGCAGCCATTACAGTATGACTTGCAGTCCTGTGGAAAGTTGCTTTGAAACTCGTCCTGCTGAGTATTTAAGGGACTACTGTTGATCCGTCTGGATAAGTTGACTGAGTATTGTCCCGATCTGATAACTTCAAGGCAGTCCCGGGAGATTAACACGCACAAGGCCAAAATGCTTCATGCAGTAGGGAAGCAGAAGAGTCCCATGTCTCCGTAATCTCCACTCGAATCACGCTTCCTCAGGCTGGGGCTGCTGTGCTGACTGCCAATCCGAATGTCTCGCTTTTTGAGAACAAAAAGTTTGGCCAGTGTCATTATACTGAAGTAAATCAATGGTAGCAGTTTTTAAAAATGTCTGTCTGGGAAATTTGGGATCTGGGTCCATCAGATCAGTATTTTGCCTATGGAAAGTCAATTTGATTCATAGCCCTTTATTAAATAGCATAATAAAGCTTTAACTTTTGTTTAATTGCACATAACAGAACATGCAAGCACACCGAATGCATTTTTCGTATTTTCGATTATGGCATTTCGTTTTGCATACTGTTCAGTCGGTAGACTAATGACCAAATACAGTGATCCTGTGGGAATTGTACCTTTGCGACTGGAAAAAGGTGCGGCACCAGGTAACGATGTTGGTGTCAAAGCAGTGCAGGTCTGACAATATTACACTGAGCATTTAGCACAGTAAAACCACTTATTTGGGTAATAATATGCTTACCTCCCCATCCAGTGCAGATAAGGAGTGTTGAGGATCTGGGCAACTAAACACAAGATAACAGACATATTAATAAGAAAGAAACCATGTGGGATGATGTGTCCTCAAATGACCTTCATTGTGGACCCTACAACAAACGGGACAAACGCTATCAGTCATAGATACTAATCAGTATTTTATTACATACTCATTTATAATTATATCTTCCATATGTTAATGACTTGTTTGATTATTTCACGCATTCACTAGTTCTACAGAAAACTGCTTCTGGATCTAATACTGTGTGGCAATTACCACTAATAGAATTTGATTGGCATATCTGGTGTCAATGAAATGTCTATGTTAACTGATCAATTAAAATGATAACTATTGTCTTCTCTCGTGTCTGACTACATGTATTTGAACTTGCTCTGTCTTTTAAATTTGATAACATCTTGCTGTAAAGAAGCATTTAGAAAGTTTCCCTTTTAATGCCATTTCAGGATTCAGCTCAAATGATATTATAATTATTCTTTGAACCGAGCGAAAATCTTTCATGCACTAAGCTGTTCTGGTTATCAGCAGATCATTAGCGGCGGAGAAATCAATAGGATCATGTTGGCTAATTACCTGCTGTAATGATAACTTCCTTGTAGCCAATTTGTTTCCGCAAAAGCTGCTTTCATGACAATGCAGCTGCGTTCAGGTTTTAGGGTATAAAATTGCAATGGTAGTCTTCATTAAAAATGAGTCAGTTGTCTTTTTCACAGTATAATTCTAGAAATTAAACATTTTCTCTTGATTGATTATTATATTTAAATATTTGTTGCAATACATATAACTAAATAAACTAAAAGTGATAATAATGGGTGGAGTTAGTAAAATATTAGTGGACCACATAAAGAGCCTTGTGGTACTTTATTGTGTGATTTATACAGGGGAATATGGGAATATTATATTGTGTGGGAATATGGTTATAGTGCAGTAGGAATAATTGTAGAAGGTCATAAAGTACGGAAATAACATGAATGATCGATGGAGACAGAAAAATGAAGAGAAAGGAAGTAGGAAGGGAGGGGCCTCATAAGATACTGGAGTCTCCATCTATATTTGAGTGGTAACAGAATTAAGATGCAGTAAAGTATAAATATTTGCAGGAAATCAGTATCCCTCCATCCATCCATTATCTGCTGCTTATCTCTGGGGCGGGTCGTGGGAGCAGCATCTAAGCAGGTATGCCCAGACCTTCATCTCAACAGCCACCTCCTCTTGCTCCACCAGGGGAATACACCCAAGCCAACCGAGAGATGTCTCCCGCCTGTCCTGGGTCTGCCCTGGGGCTCCTCCCAGTTGGACAAGCCTGAAACACCTCCCCAGGGTGGCGTCCAGGAAGCATCCTAAATAAATGCCCCAACTACCTCAACTAGCTCCTTCGGATGCAGTGGAGCAGTTGCTCTACTTGGAGCCCCTTCCAAATGTCTGAGCTCCTCACCCTTAATCTCTAAGACTGCGCACCAGACACTATGCTAAGGAAACTAACTTCTGCTGCTTGTATCCACAATCTCATTCTTTCGGTCTTCCAGCTCAGTTGTCTCTTTACTGCAACTGAATGGCACAATGTCCCTTCTTCCTTCACTTGTGAACAAGACCCCAAGATACTCAAATTCCTCCCCTTGAGGCAGTAGCTCATCCCCAACCTGGAGAGGGCAATCCACCCTTTTCCAGTTGAGAACCATGACCTCAGACTTGGAGATGCTGATCCTCATCCTGCTCGCTTCCCACTCAGCTGCAAACTGCCCCAGCGCACGCTCCAATTCAAAGTTTGACGAAGCCAACAGGACCACATCGTCTGAGAAAAAGACAAAATCCTGTGGTCACCGAAATGTGACAAAGGGCAGCGCTGGTGGAGTCCAACACCCACCGGGAATGAGTCTGACTTACTGCTAGCAATGTGAACCATATTCTCGCTCGGTTATACAGTGACCGGATGGTACATAAAAATGGACCCCATACCCGATATTCCTGAAGCAACCCTCACAGGACCCCCCGAGGGACTTTTAAAAGTCAACACATGTAGACTGGTTAGGCAAACTCCCATGAATCCTACAGTATCCTTGTGGGGGTGAAGAGCTGGTTCAAGGTTCCACGACCAAAACAGTCTCCGCATTGTTCCTCCTGTGTCCGAGGTTGTACCGTAACTACAGATGACATTTTCTAATTTTATATTGCTTTCAGGCTTTACAGAAGATGAAAGTATGAAGGATACATTTTAAGTTCACTGCATAAGTCAAACCGTTTTGGAACGGAGTATGCCTCGTTTTATGATATAATTATGCCAAATGTGTTGAGTTGGGTTCTTTGATAATTGTCTACTGCAGCTGGACCATTACATGTTTAAACATATAAGTGGTATTATCATAATGCAGATGTCTAAGCAAATTAGGCTCGGAACTAAAAGAGAAAATTTTCTCATTGAAAATATTGTTTTCTGTATGCTATCAAGCAAGATCATATTCTGAAGTGTAAGAAGAACACAGTCCCATTTTTTGATGCATTGGAGAGCACTCAGACATCAAACCATTTCTCTTAACTGTGAGTGAAGGACATCTATTGAGAATGAAGCCTTTTACAGAGCAGGAATATCGCTGAGGAGCCATACAATGACTACTCATCTTCGGTGAAATCATCCTGTGGTTTCCTGACATTCACTTTGCTCTGTGTTCAATTAAATTCCGTCCCGGATGAAGAGAGGAGCAGGCAGGAATTGTCAGCGCCAATGTTTCTGCCAGCGATGCATGAGTAATTCACGCACGCTGATATCTGGGGACGTTGCTTTCCAGAGTGCAGAGGTACCGATTCCAAAGAATGAAAAGACTCCGAACACAGTGGCTCAGTGCTGGTTGTACTTCTGTGCAATAAAAATGTTAATCTTGAGAAAATGTCAAACTTGGCATCAAGTATAATCCTCACAGAAGATTTTAATGACCGAGTGGTGTATGCCTGTTAGGGCTCAAGGCAACGTCTCTGCTTGGGTTGAAATACAGGACATCACCGGATGAGGCCCGCGCCATGAGACCCACTTACTTACAGGCTAAGTACCACCTGAGGGACATGCGACTATGGAGAGAAGTGCACGTCGAAGGGACGGCCAGGGACCGGACCAGAGCGCGCTACCAAGAATGGCCCCGCGGGTGATTTGACGCTAAAAACCCAGACAGGCTGTAAAAGAGCCTCCAGCATTGGCATTGCGAGCAAAGGAACCTGAGTGTTTCACGAAAGCATTCCAGCACTTTAAAGGTTAAGTCTCAAACTGTCTGCTTACATCTGCGGTGCAAAATATGCTCTGTAATACTAATGGAGCAAACAAACCTCAGAAGAGCACAGTGCGCTTCAACACGCTGACTGCCACACCGCACAAACCGAACAGGATAATTATATGAGTTTAGCTTAGATTCATTTCTCCCAGCTGTTTGGATTTTAAATATTCAAATTACATATACCCATTTAGATACAGCAGTATTTTATTCTCATGTAACCTGTTTTACCTAATTAACATTTATTGGATGGCAAGTCATCTAAGCAGAACTAGGTAAAGTCATGATTTTTTTTTGTCGTCATGAGCTGGATTGATGCCTGATCTCTGGGAACACCACTGGTGAAAAGACTTTCACGAGGAGGGGACACGAGGAGGGTGCCACTGGACATTTTGTACCCTTTGAATGCATTTAATATCGACCCCTGAACTCCAATCCAATGATGATTCAAATTTGTTCGGCCCCTTGTAATTCAGGGGCACTTGGAATCATCCTGAATTTCCCACCCCCTTAATGATACCCCTTAGCACCAATGGCATTACCAGACTACCAACGTTGGGGTGTAGCGACCAGTGACCGCTCTAGCTTGTATGGTGCCCTGGTTTCATTACATACTCATAATGAGAGGAAATCAGATTTATCTTAATATTTCCTCTTTTTCCTAAACTGGACACCTGATGGTTTAGACCTTTTCTTATCCATCTGTGTTAATTTGACCCTCGAGCTTCAATACATGACCCATCCCCAACACTGTCAACCAAGAGTCAAAACTACACCGATTCACCTTGGTGGTGTGCAGACTGGCCTAATATTACTCTTAATGATTACGCAAAAATCGTGAAAAAAATCCAATAATACGTCCGTGAAAATGTATATTCATAGTATTACAAATAAATGGTGACTAAGCCCCTAGGTCAGGTTTCTGGTGGCGTAACCTGAGGTCAGCACAACCGTGCCCCCTTCCCCATCTCGTTCTTCTGAGCGGTCTTCACCAAGAATGAGGTCACCCACTCCAACAAGGTTATTTGACCCACAAGGTGACATAATGCCATTGACTTGACGTGCAAATGAGTGATAGAAAACCATTCATGTCAACATCACCATTGAGAGTTTTTGAGATTGGCGGGGGGGAGGGAGGGACTACAGATAAGTATTGGAGCCAGCTATGTTGAAGCTAAGTTGACTCTAATACTGAGATGCTGCTGACGGGAGCCTTATAATCTACATCAGGGTGGTAGACCTGCATGGGGCAGGGCTGGTGACCACTGCTGCAGTCCTTCTCAAGACGAGACGCTTCTTTAATTTTCCTGTGTCAAAGACAAAATGCGTGTGATTTGCTCTCCCCACCCTTTTGTTAAACGCGTCTCCAGTCCACCCCCCAAATGCAGCCCGTCTTCCTTTCTCTACGGCTCTATATGTTATCTGCCCCAAAGCAAGCCTCCTTACACAGAGGTGTCCTCTCATATTCAGATATGCCTCAGTTATAAAACGCCATAACCCTAAACAAAATGAGATTTACGATAAATATGATTGCCCCTCCCCCCCGAATAAAAGACTCTTTATAACCATTAGGGAGCAAACACTCCATCAAATGGGCTTTCTTGGCAAATGTGCATAATCAGCCCAGACAAAGTACTAAAGTTAAAAATGGACGACGGCAGTAATAATTGCATCACATTCAGATGCATTGCCTCTAAGTGACTTTAGCAATTAAAACGGAATTCATGAAAAGAGGCACGTATGAGCGTAATCCCTGACAGGCGCGGACAGCCATAACTCAGAGTAATGTGCTTGGCGGAAGTGGGAACAGCTGTTCTTACACGATCCATAAAACACAGCAGAGATGTACTTTGTCAGAATGCGTTGTTCAGCAGTCATATAAGATTTTATTTGTTTTACAATCTTTAGTTTCCTTTGCTTTCCCATCCTTTTCTCAATCAAAATCATCTCTGGAGTCTCTCGATACACTACATTTCTTAGCATAGAGCTCCCTGCCCAATTTACTCAGCTGTTTCTTAGTAAATTCGAACATAATGCTCCTTCACTTTTAATCAGTGTGCTTAATTAAGGGATTTTTTCCCCTAGATGTGTCCCACTTTGTGAGACGTAACAACAAATCCACGACCTCGAGCTGGATAAGCGTACTCACAGGTAAAGAAAAAAACTACAGCTTCAGCTGCTCGTCAGTCACGAGGTTAATTGTTAAACCGGCAACGCCTGGTTTCGCGGAATCCTCGCGCGGCTCCGCCACCGTAGCAGATGGCCGCCTGTCTGAGAGTGCGGGCCGCTCTCGCGTCGGTACACGGGGAAGCAGCGCCTAGCAAGCACAGGCACCAGGATTAGCCTCAATTAACTTGCCACTCGTGATGAAGATCTGGGTCAGGAGAAGCAGTTCCTCTAGATGAGGGTCGGGTCAGTCGGCACACGAGGGATCCGCGCGGCCGGATGAATGCGCAATAAGCTACGTCAGCAAATGAACCCCGGCGTACATATTACATCCACTACCAGTTAACCCTTGGTACATCGTCAATGGAAAATGAAAGTGGAAAAAGGTTCAATTCTGGCAGCATCAAGTTGTTGGCTCCATAGCTCAGGGGTTAGAGCACTGGTCTTTTAAACCAGGGGTTGTGCGCTTGGGGAGCAGTATCAGGTGTCTAGCTGTGATTACTGGCCTAACCTCAGCACGTCTGCGGGTCCTTTAGCACGGCCCTTAACCCCCAGCTCCCTGGGTGCTGCTGTGGGTGGCTGCCCTTCATGCCCAGCTTGCTGTCACCTACACAGAGCACATTGGGGGAGGAGTAAAGAGAATTTACCCACAGGGATCTATAACACACCAGTCATTATTAAAAAACACAGTGTCTGCTAATTTGAATTCGACTATTGACCAAAATTTTTTAGAGACTGCAGAACGTATCATACACTGGATGATTAAGCAAGTAATTGAAGCAACAGTTGAATAAAGTTTGGCAATCTCTAAAAATTGAAAGTGTTTCCGCAGTTTTGGCCACTAGTGTGCACACATTTTTAATACAATTTATACAAATGTCATTGTCATGACAGAAACTCAGAGCACTTGACTAAAAGCCTTTATTGACCTTAATAACTATAGTCCACGACAGAGGACCCCAAACTGGGTCTTCCATCCACAATACAGCACTAGATCTTCTGCACACTGGTCCCCGAGACCTTAAGAGAGATTAGTGCAGGAACCAGGTAACCTATGGAGCTTGGAGCTGCCGACTGGATGGGCAGCTCTAGGACAAGGTGCACAAAATAAAGTGAAAAGGACTGGAAAACTGGAACAGGAACCCAAACCCAGGGAACAGGAAGCGGGATTGAAACACGACTGCAGAATTATCACAACAAGCCTTAAAATAGGACCCTGCTTGTGCACCACACCAGCTGGGAAGCTCAGCGGCAAATCAGGACTATGATACCAGCTATATAGGACCAGAAGACGCCAGAAGTCCTCACCAACCATTGACCCAGAAACAGGATACCAGCGGCCAAAACCTCAAAGCTAGTGACAACCCGGCAAACCGGAGAAAAACACAGAAATAACACGAACAAATTGAAACAGGTGCCACGAGCTGTGTCTGAATCAAAGCGCAAAGACAATGACTGAGCAGCTGCAGTGAGATTCAGAGCCAACTGCCAATGTCTCAGAGGACGGTCACTCAGGCTAGGCTCACTGACCTTTGGACAATAAAATCGCATGTATTGTAAGAGATCATATTTTTGTATTTCAAGAGAACATTTTATTTCCTTTAACATTTCACAGATAAGTACAATTTGTAAACGTGAGCATAATAAAGGTAATATACCCATTCATCAAATTCCCACACCGCTTTACCAGTACAGAGTCACGAAGAGCCTGAACTCTGTCCTAGGAGGCATCCTGCATGAGACGCCGGTCCGCCACAAGGGTAATAGGAGAGGAATAATTATATACAATACATTTTTATATGGCTTCCATGCCAAATTAGCAACAGAAGACAATACAGCAGAATGCCGGTAAATGCATGGCTTTCATACAGTATATATGGGAAATGAAAGTACAAAAGCACTGCATATTTATAAACAGTAGTGTTGTTCAATTGCTGTTGTTTAAAACATACTAATTCTGAGGACAAAAAGGGTGATTCCTACATATCAGTAAATAATTTTCATGCTCGTCAAGACTAATTGGAATAAAGACTCAAGTACTGTGTAATTATCGTTTTTTGCTTAATTAAGTAAATTAGTGCTCCAGGCTAATCTCAGCGATCTGTGGGAAAAAAATTACTCTTTGGTATTAAAATCCTTCTACGCTCCTCTGCACACACTGAGGCCCAGGCAGTGCTGATTCTAATGTTTCCATCTGTATTTTACACTGTCGTCTTTAAATCACCCTCAGGTATTTAGCTATAGACAGCTGTTAGATAAATGCTTGCTCTTGATGGCACACTCCTTTGGTTGCACACAAAGGGAATCATTGATAAAAATGTGTGCATACAGTACTGTGCAAAGGACTTAAGCAGTGAAAGAAAACTATGCCTAAATGATAGTGACATTGGTATAAAACTATGGTATTATGTCTGCCAAAGTGTGTTAGACTGTCTTTCAAAAACCGCTCCTACAGTAGTTATCTCTTGTTATCTCTTAAAGAATCTCTTGTTGTTTTTCATTGTGCTGTTGTTTATTTGCATATATTCCAATGTTGAATTGTCTCTTTTTCTGAGAGAAAATATACTACCCAGGTTAATAGCCCAGGTTTTGCGCAGAATTGTTTATACACGGATCCTGGAATACTTCTGATCAAGGGAGGGCACAGGAAGCTATGTCCACTCATCTGGTAGCTTTTGAAAGAGTGAGATATAACATTCTGCATATTCATTTTCTAAATTGTGGAAACCGGCTAACCTTACGGTATACTGTTTTGTCTTGCAATTCACGTTGGATAGGGCCATTTTCAATACGCCAGTACTCTCACCACATAGTAGCTAAGGCGGTGAAGAGACAGGAGTTAGAGTTAGGGGATGATTAGGAGGCCAGATCTGATAGGGCCACAGTGGGTAATTTTATCCAGGACATCGAGGTAGCAGCCATGCTCTTTCTATAGATGGACAGGCATCATTTATGGTCTTAGACAGTGAGGACCTCAGTTTTATGTATCATCCGAAGCACAGCACCATTTTTACAGCACAGTGTCCCCATCAATGCACTGAGGAATTGGGATCCACACTAACCACAGGATGGGCTAACCTGTTAGCCACAGTGTCCCCATCACCACATTGGGATCCACACTGACCACAGGATGGGCT
>JAODKE010000015.1:11131980-11142376 GCA_026779605.1 Mormyrus hasselquistii
CCACAGTGTCCCCATCACCACATTGGGATCCACACTGACCACAGGATGGGCTAACCTGTTAGCCACAGTGTCCCCATTCTGGTGGGGTGGTGGAGGACATGCATGTCCTGACCTGGACAGTTACATTGCCACTTATAGGATTTCAGTTATGTTCACATTGCATGGGTCGTTAGAATGATAACCCCATAATAACAACATTTATTCAAGTCCAGCTCTTGGTACATCCATCCATGACTGATGGCTGGTATCTTCTGGCAGATTTTTGGGTGCTAAGGATCAAACAGCCCGGATTACATCATTTCCTGCTGTCCAATTGTCCCACTTTATCTGGAGTCTCCTGCTATTTGATCTGTTTTAAGGCAAAAAAAAGGCCCCTGAGAGGCAGCTGGGTAATGATTCTGAGTTGGTACTGACCTGTTTCACTCCAGCACTCACTTTTAATCTGCAGCCCTTATTTATGGCTTAACAATAGCCCTGCCACACCCAGCTGACAAACCTTAATGGAACATTTGAGATGTATTGCTGAGAGGAGTAACAGTGGCTCTCAGGGATGCCTGTGTACAGGAGCTGGGCGACCCATTCAGTCAGATACACGTCACCACAGCCCTCCCACATCTTACTGACTGCCAGCATCGTTGAAATTAATTCTGGTGCTGTCACTCTGGAAAGACACCCATCAGTGTCTTTCTATACACTTTGGCCCTCATGTGAACAACCTGCTACAGAAATCAACCCCTCTGAAGCCATTGGTTTTGGGAAGATAGCCAATGCTATCTTCTGAGTAAGCAGCTCCTCTTGCAGAGATTTTTAATGTAATTTATCTATTTATTTTTTGGTCGGCTGGTTGGTTTCTGCAGCTTTTCGCTGTTGGCATTAACAGCTATATATCTTGACAAGCAATCTAACAGCACTGTATGGTTACTGGTACAAATATAATGGTGTTGTTTTTTACCATAAACAGATCATCGCCATGCGCCGCTTCCTACGGACTCATCTGTTCTCAGGACCTAAACGAAACCGATGTATCAACGCTGAGGAATCCTGGCAAGCTCGGAAATTAAGACAAGGATTGATTTATGCCAGCCAAGGTTGTGACATTGGGTTCAGCAGGAATGAAAGGCATTTATTCACAGCTAAAATAATTTATAGTATTCAATAACCATATGGGCGGTTATTACTTGTAGGCCAGAAATGCCACTGTATTTACAATATCTCATTATATTAACTTCTCTGTGGGTCAGGGTAGAGAGGGGTACATATGAAATACAATATTAATTAAAAAGGTATATCATCGATATGAATCGTCCTAAGATGTACCATGTCTAGGATCTAATTTAAATTTCTAAATATTATAATGTTATTACATTCTGGCAAATTAACACATTTAATTATGTAAAATTGTCCTTCTACCTTCTTTAATGCATAATAATGTTTTTACTTTAAAAAATGTAACTGTAAGACTGTCATTATCTATTGTTATGGTTCTTATAATGCAGATTATATGATCAGTTACTCTTAAAAGGTACTGATTGTAATTACTGCCATTTTGATGCACTCCTGCCAAATGGATCACTTGCTTTACACCAGTGTTCCTCAACCCGGTCCTCGGGGACGTCCCAGACGGTCCACGTTTTTCCTCCTACAGGTACCAGGAGCTGGGAAGGAGCCAAAATGTGGACTATCTGGAAAATACCTGGAAGGGATGAAAAAACACGTGGACCGTCAGGGGTCCGGAGGACCGGGTTGCACCAGGCTGTGAGTGAGAGCTTGGCTTTGACCTATAGAGAGCTGGCAGCTCCACAGGGGTCACCAACATGTTGCTTTATGTGCGTGAAAGAAGTGGCGGCGGCATTAAGTTTATTTTGATTTTTAAAACTCAAAATGTATTAAAATACGTACTTTCAAAAGAAGAAATAAAGAACAACAATTAAAAAAAGAAATTAGCCCCAGTGTCTCATGCTGGCTTTGACCTACCAAGGAAGACGTGGGAGCAGTAATTGAGCTGTCATGCATGAAAACGAGAGGAGAACCAGATCTCTGAGACGAAAGCAGCAGATCACCCATCAGGGTAATTGTTGAGGGGGTTAAAAATGTCTCGAATGTCACAGAGCCTTCAGCGATGCTTTTTATCATTTAATGCAATACTTGGGGTCTATCTGTCCAGCACGATGTCAGCAGTAATGAAACGCGCTTCACTGCATGTCAGGGCTGTCTGCAGACTGAATACTGAGACGTGAAAATTCCTGATGCCGTTACACACATGATGTGCCAAACAACAAAAGAAAAGCTAATCTATTTACACTAATCTGTTTTTATCTTAAATCTATGCGAATTTGCACCACAACCATTCATTTATTTTACTTTTATCTTATTGTCTTTTATCTTTTTACTGTCCAGGATTAGGTACTGGCTGAGTTTTATTGGAAAATTACAGGATTTTTTTGTTGTTGGTGTTATTATTCAGTGTTATTGTTAGATGTTATTTATTGTCTGGCACTATTTAAAGTCCAGTGTCGTCACTGTTGTCTGGCGTCATTTCTCATTACTCTTCGTTAATGTTATGATTACGTCAGTAGATCCGCAAGAGGCATATAAGCATGTATATTATTATATAAAGCACACATGACAATAAATCATTAATCAGAAAAAACTTGAAACTGTAATGCATGCATGCAGATGCATGCATTTTATCTTGAATATTATAGCATTTCCCAGAATGTTATTCCGTCTCGGGTGAAAAAGTAGGGAATCGTTTTTAGACGCCCTGAATTTTACCCAGGCGACTTCGGAATTTCCTTCACTTAGTGACAATGACCGTAGCTTAGTATGTATACAAAATGCGTTTTTCAAGAGAGGCACGCAGCTGAAACAGAGCATTTTGAATAAAGGTGCAAAATCTAAATGACCAGGGCTTCTGGATGATGGTCTGGTTCAAACAATTAGCACAGCCGACAGACGTTGGGATTTTGTACAATACAGACTACTTACACTGTCAGGACAGGCTGGGGATTAGGCACAGTGACAAAGACAGGGAACGAGCCTTTGTATGATGGTATTATGCAGGGGAAACAAACTTGAATTGAGTCTTTGAGTGGAGTCTTAGTGCCAGTTTCTGCTAAATGCTACTGGATATTTTCAGCTGCAGAACAAGTGAAAGTTGGGTGGGCTTTGATTCCTATAGCATGTCATCCTAGAAGGATCCTACTTAGGGCTGTTGGTGGTGTCGGAGTGGTTTGTGTGAGAGATGGCTTTCCAATTCGTCCGTGGGTTGTCCAAAGTGTGATCGCCGCAGTGTTTCTAAGCAGTGAGATATAAAGCAACTTCTGGCAAACAGAGGAGATGTAATCCCACCTGCAGATCACCTGTAGGTGTTCTTCGTTGCCGCACTTGTTGAAGCTCCTACGAAAGCCTAATATGAGGATGTGTCATAACTCCACACAGGAGGGGGTGGGGTCTTGGTGCTGGAAGACTTATTACTTATAAACTATCTTCAGGCTGAAATATCAGAATGTAAATGTAACAGAATTTCAGATTTATGGAATCCTTCATATTGATCCCAAGTACCATCCAAAATATGTAGGAATAAAGATCAGTACTCACAAGAACTATGTCTGTCATCTGCCTCCATAGTATTCATACCATGCCTGTGCAACTCTGCTGCTTACATCAGGTGTTGCAATCTTATCCGCAAAGGGCCAGTGTGTATGCAGGTGCTTGGGATAACCTTTAGGTCAGCTGTACAAACCCAGGCGTGTGGACTTCAGCCAATCAGTCCTCTAATTAGTAATCTAACTAGGGAGTTGCAGTGAAAACCCGCATACACACCGGCCCTTTGCGGATAAGATTGGCCACCGCTTGAATATATTATTGCCTAAATTCTAAGCATTCTAACATTGTTTATGTTTACATTATGTGCTAATACTGTAATACCTTAATTGCATTTTTTGTGCACCTGTCCTGTCAATTTATGCACTTTATGTATATATACTGCACCACAGCCCAGATGAACATTATTTCTTGCCACCATATATATCAAACTGAATCTGGTCAGCCTCACCATAAAGCTCCACTTGATTTGACTCGACTCAACAAGCTAGGCTCTCATGATTCCTAGGAAGTCTGACCTTAATGTGGATTTTCTCCTGGCAGTCACCAGCTGTCTTTTGTTACTCATGACCTAGACAGGAAATGTGCCCTCTGGAAGCGTTTACAAGTGACCTCAGAGGCACGCACATTCTGCCAGATCAATGCTGATGACTGAAATCAATATCAGCAGCCGCAGGTGAGTCTTTGGGGGTCATTTAAATTCAAACAAAACACTTCCAGCGCCTGCCTGCCCAAAGTCATGCTAATGAGGTCGCTCTAGTTTGGAGTACAGAGATATGTTACCTTTTAAACTGAAACCTATATTTACCCCCAAGGTAGTTTTCATATGACAGAGAGGTTCTAGATCTTTCGTTAAAATATCTTTTTGGATCTATTTAAGGTTATGCATGAGTAAAAAAAACCTTTAGATGCACAATGCATCCCCACTGTTCCATTTTCTAAATTAGGAAATAAGGTATAAGCTACAAAGTCTCTATATGACTCTTATGTTTTCCACTTTATTCAGGATTCACATCAAGCATGCTACAAGTATCACCTTGAACGTTTCCTCTTCAGATCAGACGCTGACCTTATTTACTTTAATAATATTATCGAAGGCAAATCAATGGAGATCAGTAATAGAATTAGCTGGCAAAATCCCTCGATTCCACACTGGCTGCACTATTGATGTTCTGACACAGCGCTGCAAATCCATCCTTTAAGCAAGTTAATTAAAAAAAAACATCTCTGCTTTATTATCAAATAAAGGAGATGATGCTGTAGTCAAATCCAATGCGTTGCTATAAAATGACATAGAAGCAAAATACTAAATGTCAAACGAAGCCCTAATTTAGACAGGAAAATTCAGGCTTGGGATGAGAGATGAAGGGAGGAAATGTGGACATGGATGGAAACGGAAGGCATGACTCAAACGGTGGAGGAGTAACACGGACACACGCAAAGCTTCAAACGCAAACTCAAGACTTTCAAAACCTTACTGTCTACCTTCAGCCCAACTGAGGCTTTTAGCTTGGTTGTTACTTGAATCTCAGCCAAGTGACTTCCATTAACTTCACAACATACAGGACACGCGTTCCAGCAGGAAAGTTGGCTCAATAATGTGGGGGGCTAGACCAGGTGAGGTTAACCATGCGAAGGTGATGCTTGGTCAGCAGGTCCGAGATGATTGTACACTCTGCTTCATTGAGGACAGAATCGCTTAAATCCCAAAGCTACAGTGATGGGTTGCAGTCATGGATGCACAGCACAGTGTGGCCAGTAGGACAGAAACACCAACGGTAAATATCACTGTATAAACTACATCGAATACATTCCCTTTCCAGTTTTTACAAAGCTAATTATAATTCATTTACAATGGTCAAGTACACAAAAATATGATATTAACACAAATAAAAAGCTGGGCAATGCAATTAATGAATGGCACCATTTATATCACAGTGTTTCTGCCAGTGCTGTAGAGCTGCCGTTTCAACAGCAAAAAAGCCTAAATCAGCCACTCATTGCCAATTCCCTTTGCTAGCTAATGTCTCAATGTCTCAAGTATTAAATTTTTTATCTGTTTATTGGTAGCTGTATGTACGCATTGGAATAATGCATGATGCAGAAGAAAATTGGCCTTCGAAAATTGACGATACAACAAACGCAGCTGCAAAAAGACCGCAGGTGTAAAGAGGCAGGTATTTTTATACAAGTAGCAGTTGAAATGATGATGCCAAGTACTGTACACCTCTTCATGTCTGCCTTTCATATATATCTCCATATGACATTCTGGATATTATGAATTCCCAATCCTTCCAGTATGTTTAAATATGTTTTACTTGATTGCCCTCTCCGCTTAATAATATTTAGATAACTGTATGGATTAATAATTAACATACAGGCATGAGCTCAATAACAATGACGTTAATGCTCTTCTGAGCTGGTCTATATTTATACAGTACCAGCACAATTCAACATTCCCAAAAAAAAAAAAAATCGATTGTTAAACCTTACACAACAATTTGAATAGCAATAATGTAATTGGGTAACAGCGGGACAAACTAAAATAAAATTAAAAAATAAAAAAGTGAATAAAAACTGGCTCACCCTCTCATAAATAAATAGAAGGTCTAAGATTACGTTTTGAACTTTTGTATCCTTAATAGATGAATAACATTTTATCTGAAGGCTTTGCAGTGACAGAAAAACATTTCTTTGCATTCCGAGGTCCAGCTGACCTGCTTTTGACATGATAACAGTAAAAAAAAAAGTATCCATAAGAGTTATATGTATTTTGCATCTAAATGGCGCACAATGTAATGAGGGTATTTAATTTATAAAAAGTCTCTGAAGGATTCAATAAATATTTAAATCACACTTAATGCCTTTGGTGTCACTCTCAATGCAGTGGAAACTGCTATAATGAAGTTGCCAGTATGCAAGTTAAACAAGCTCTTAAACCTTGTAATCATGTGACTCTTCTGCTGATCTGTAAACGTCAGACAAGTCCTACAAGATGTGGCAACCGAATCATATCTTTTGTAAAATCAGTCAGGTACTATGTTTAGTTCTCAACATAACAGTATCTGTGGGAAAAAATTGTTCCATTCACTCAACAAGCAAAATTTACAATGCTTTTTGAATTATGCACTTCAGAGTAACCTCTGGCTGGTTGAACCACAAGGAGTAAGTTGACATGAAGATTACAAGGAATCAAGCAATGTTGGGGCTGGGAAAATGCAGGGACAATGCGAGAAGACAGTAACCAACTTAAGTGCAACTCTGTACTTCCTTGTCTACTCAGTTCAACCACTGGCCCTCAGAGATTCAAGCTGTCTTCCTCCCCAGTTCTCCTGCCCAGAGACACCTCCCATCCACTGCACCTCAGAGATTCAAGCTGTTCTCCTCCCAGTTCTCCTGCCTAGAGACACCTCCCATCCACTGGACCTCAGAGATTCAAGCTGTTCTCCTCCCCAGTTCTCCTGCCCAGAGACACCTCCCATCCACTGGACCTCGGAGATTCAAGCTGTTCTCCTCCCCAGTTCTCCTGCCCAGAGACACCTCCCATCCACTGCACCTCAGAGATTCAAGCTGTCTTCCTCCCCAGTTCTCCTGCCCAGAGACACCTCCCATCCACTGCACCTCAGAGATTCAAGCTGTTCTCCTCCCAGTTCTCCTGCCTAGAGACACCTCCCATCCACTGGACCTCAGAGATTCAAGCTGTTCTCCTCCCCAGTTCTCCTGCCCAGAGACACCTCCCATCCACTGGACCTCGGAGATTCAAGCTGTTCTCCTCCCCAGTTCTCCTGTCCAGAGACACCTCCCATGACACGTTTTATGGCTGCTGACCTGTGCTACTCATCTTTTAAGGGACCTCATGCACTTCTGGTGTTCTGAGGCTTGTTGTGTCTCTCTGTGTCATGTCCTGCCCACCATGTCTACAGTACCTGACCCTCCTGTAACCTCCCTGGCATAATCTTAATGATCGATGCCTGGTACTTGTTTGTCGTACCTCTTGTGTTATTCATCCCAGCTGCTTCTTGCTACCTCCTTTGTTTGTTCGGTATATACATGCTTCCCAGTCCTGTCTTCCCCAGTCCAATCATTGTCGTTGAACTCTTGTGATGCCAGTGCTCTTTCTTGCTTCATTCAATATGTTTTTGATCCCTTGTGATCTTATTTATATTTGCTGTTCATTTGCTTTCAATAAACCTCCCTTTTGCTTTGTCAAAACACCTACCCTCAAGTCTTGTGTCTCTCGTCACATGACGCTCTGTTTATTTCCATGAGGCAAATCAAAGATCAATAAGGAGTTAATGTTGTCACAAAAGAAAAAAATCATCAAAAAAGGCTTCTCATGCCTACATGGCAGAACACCCGATCTGCATCAGTAATCTTCCACACATGCTTACTTGAAAGGGACCCGATTATTCATTATCAATTTTCATAATTTTATTTTTGGGGTATAGAATAGATTTACATCCCCAAAAACATTATTTTTTCTCATACTGCACATCTCTACTCACTCTGTCCATAACTTGAAGCCTTAAGCCCCACCCACAATGAGTCCACTGTGTTCCGATTGGTCAGTTTATATTCAGACAGATTAGAGAAGAGTGGGTGTGGTGAAAGTTAAGCCCTTTAGCATGTACTGTGGAAATTAAGACTTTGCAGATCAGTTACATGCACATAACTCTATACAACACACTAAAGGAAAGGGAAACACCAGAAAAGCTCAGATAGGGCCTCTTAAAGGGGAGAGCCTAGCACAAGAGGCTCTCCCCTTTAAGAGGCCCTATCTGAGGCAATACTCAAATAACCACACAGTACATACTTACTGTACGCTTCAGCAAATGTTATGGGACACATGTACCAGATTAATGCTGTGGACCAAAATTAGTGGCCTTTTAATTAGAACCAGCCTTGTCAATGTTTTCTCCTGTAAATTTATGAGCAGTTTCCAAAATGGTTCTCCTCATAGTTTATGAATAAAGTGCAACAGTTTCAGCATAAGGTGCAGATACATCTATAATCACCGGTTCAGCTTTGCATAATGAGATGACAGTGTACCTGCTTGGTCTCACCCTTCAAGTTCATCCATTTCCACCGATAAGTACATTTATTATTAATGTAACATATATTTTTATTTTTTATCGTACTACAGAGAGCTCTCCATGCCGGTGTGGGCGTAGCCAGCTTAGCACCAGAGAGCCGGGCAGGAACAGGAGACGGATGTAAGATTCTGCCAAGACGGCCCGGGCCAATGGTAGAAAAGACGAAGAGAGGCTTCACCGCCCTCTGCTGCACAGCAGGGCGGCGCTGAAACCCTGTACGAGTTCGGCGATGCTCCAGTCACGCCAAGCAGAGGAACCCTGTTCATTCCTCACTAATTGTAATAAAAGTACTATCCAATAACTGCTTACTTGCATTTAACTCCACTAGGAATTTAATGAACGGTGTAATGAAATTAAACTGGAAATGCGAGTCTTTTATACCGGTAATAATTAAGAAATCGCAAGATGTCTTTTGATGTAAATAGATGTCATTAGATATTAAAAACTATTTAAATACATTGAAATGAAATAGAAAAAACAAACCAATATCAGATTAATAATCAATTGGTATTTGATTATTATGTGATTATTAAGCTGAAATAAGCTATGCAAATGATTATTGAGTGCTTATCCTCATGCCCACACACAGAGACACACACATACACAGACAGTATGCGTACACAGGGAGCTCTTCTCTGCCTTGCGGCACACAGATTCCACATTGCTGAGGGTGTCAGGGAAAGAGAAGCCGAAAGGGTGGGGGAGGGGGGGGGCGTCTGGTGAATTAACAAACGGGGATGCCGATGCCCACGTCAGGCCGAATGGCTGTCATGCTATACCCCACCACAAGAGCGGCGACGGCGCTCCATTGTCAGGCTCTCGGGAACTTTTGAAAGTATCAGCAGACAGAGCCGGTATCACCTTCTTCTAAACAAGGAGCAGCTCCGAGAGCTCTTAATTACATGGGGTTTGAATTGCAAATCCAAACGCAGGAGCAGCTGTGCGCATTTGCATATCACAGATCTGGCGCGTATGTGCGAGAGAGAGAGAGAAAGAGAGAGAGAGAGACGGAGGGAGAGAGAAAGAGAGAGACAGTGTGAAAGAGAGGATGAGCCAGCGAATGAGAGGGAGAGGTGACAGAGTGAGAAGATCATTGTTCCACCAAAAAAATGGTATCAGTTCTCAATTGCTATTTTGAACACTATTAAAATTTTGTTTTTGACAGTGAGAAACAGTTGGTGTAATCAGTGCGAGTATATATGTGAATAAAGGTATACATTGTGCTTTTTTTGTCAGTTCCTGATAGGCATGCATGATTGTGAGCAGGGCTTACACATTTAGGTGATATGTATGGTATTTTTAAGGCTGGTGGGTTATCGGCACAAAAAACATGTAAAAAAGACAGTTATGTGAAAGAATTTTTTAGCAAAGAAAATGTAGATGGGGAATAATATAAGATACAGATTCAGAGGATATAACATACCGGTCAGAGAATACTTTAAGAAATAACAGGGAATAAATGATGCAAGTTCATTATATTGTTCGAATGACCATTAACACATAACCTTAAAACTATGTAGAAATGAAAAGAAAATATTTGTAATACAGTTGATTCTCTTGGATTCACCACACATATCAGCTGACATCCCAAAGCTCTACAGTGAAGTGCAGTGTGAGGAGAAGACATTAGCATAGAGCAGATTCTCCTGGATTCACCACACATATCAGCTGACATCCCAAAGCTCTACAGTGAAGTG
>JAODKE010000015.1:11151900-11184458 GCA_026779605.1 Mormyrus hasselquistii
GCCTGTAAATTCTGTTTTGTTTGCTGTTTGCTTCCACCTGCCTGTAAATTCTGTTTTGTTTGCTGTTTGCTTCCACCAGCCTGTAAATTCTGTTTTGTTTGCTGTTTGCTTCCACCAGCCTGTAAATTCTGTTTTGTTTGCTGTTGTAGCATTTGGGGCTGCTGCTGGCACACCTGCAGACCAAACAGATGGAAATCTCTGATGGCAATTTCTTAGTGTGAATTGTGCATGGCACTCTCCCCATTCTCTGCTGTGATTGGCTAAAGAATACCAGTCCAGTTCTGCCAGTAGCAATAACCTATGGCATATCAGCAGAGAGAAACAACTTATTCAGTAGTTTGTTTTTACGTATCATTCATCCACGTGGCTAGTTAAGGGGCTAAAAAATGTAAATGCTTCAAATCAAGACAAAGTATTGAAATTATTCAGATCATGCAGCTTTCCTTCAAAACACTTACAGGTGAACACAGAGGTTTCCTAAGACACACACAGCTATGCGTTTAGGCCCACTTAATAAGCTGGATGATATTGCCACTGGAACTTTGGTGGGCAAATGAGGTCTGTCCCTTAAAAAGCTTCACTGACTCTAAAGGCTAATTTATTTCAGGGGAAGTTCAGAGGCTTGCAAGGGTTTCTGCATCCCAGCTAAAGACACAAATGGCAAGATGGAGGACTTCACTTCATCTATTTGAATAACTTGCTCAAATTAGAGTTCCGTTAAATGCCATTGTCGTGGCGCCGGAGTGAGGCACTTGAGGGTGAGGCTTCTGTCTCGCAGAGGACCCTTGTGGGTCTGTGGAAACAGAAACGGACAGGCGTGGAAGAAAAGAGGGAGGGATACGAGATTGCGGAGGATGTTTCAGAGCGTTTCAGACATACTCCAGCCCTGATTCATTATAGCCCATTCTCGCTGTGACATCCCACCAGGAGCTAGGGGTTTGAAATCACCAGGGAGACGGAAAGCGCCGTGTCCACATAACGAGAGAGAGCGCGAGGGCCTTCTCAGCAGCACACCTTAAATCCGCAACACGCCGTGACGCGAGTCTGACTACTAATCGGCCAGGAGGGTGGGGCGTGCGGAGGGGGTGAGGAGGGAGGGGCGCGAGGGGTGAGGAATCCCCCAAATTTCCTCTGCCGCTGTCAGAGCCGACATTAAACCGAAAAGTTATTTGTGCAAGATCGCTGCTAATAATTTGTAGCCTGTTACTTGAAGTACTCTTAGTTAAGCTGTGTATTGATTAAGCGAGGAGAGGCAAGTGCACCATCGGAGACGAGCAGATTAGATGGCCTGTCTGATGTGCGGGAGCTCGAGCCACTTATTTACATCTACAGCCTGCCAGCCCCTCACAGCTCCTGCCAGAGGGCTCATCTGTTAATGTAATTACATCACGCTTAAAGAGACGGTATTAAATAAATCTTAATTACATGCCATGTAAAAAAAAGGTACAATTAGCTAAAACAGGAGGAATTGATATACGCCTTTGAATGTGGCTGTAATAATTTACAATTATGATAATAGACGTACGCTAAGATGTGCACTTTCTTCATTTGAGGTTCTGATGAGCTTGTTGGAGAGCAGAAACGTTCTATGAAGGTATAAAAGCCCTCCTGAGTCATGTGGATCGTGATCATCTCATATGTTGGTCGTTATGTTGGCGGAACGCTTCACTTCAGTGTGCCGACGAGTGTTACAGAAAAACTCTGTTATTTTCACGTACACTGGTGGTTTATTTTTCCTTGGAGACAGAGACAGAGAGAGAGAGGGAGAGAGGAAGAGGGGGGTTTGCAGGATCTGTCACATTTTCCCCTCCACCTTACATTCATGGAGGGATATTACTGTGCGATCTGGCCTCAAGCGTTTGCTCCGAGGTCCAGCCGCGGTCAGGAGGTCATTTTTTTAAGCTTCCTTTTCCCGGCACGATCGTGTTCTTGGCTGTCGGAGCTGTTATGTGTGGTCCAGGGGCTGCCTTTCCCCGAGGCCATCTCTCACCATTGACCGTGTGCTGACTCTCTGCTCATCCCCCCCTGTGTCCCCCTGACAAGCGGCAGGAACGGCACCACTGGACTGTCAGCCGCTCCAGCGTGCAGGTCGCCGCCCTGCTGCTGGGAGTCGAGCACTGCGCCGTGCCGGAATCGATGGAAAAACGATGGGAAGCCACGTCTGCCTTGTGGTGCCTTGACTCCACGGGCAGAACTGCCGGAAAGCAGCTCAGGCTTCGAAGACATTCACATGCTCTGAGGTTAATTACAAGCTGAATCCACGGGGCCCCAACTTACGCTGCATAATCATTAGGAGCTTTGGTGGAGGAACTCAGAGACAACTACTCACGAGGAAAGGGAGGGAGGATTTTCGTCATTTATCTTATTATTTATATTGTTTAAATACTTTGTATAGAGATCTAGGATGTGATTTAATGAGATTCTAAAGCCCTACACTGAGCAAAGTGAATAAAGTATACAAAAGTTGACAATAGTAGTCTATCCATGGAGATAATTACCAAGAAAACTGAGACAGTAGATGAAATATTTGCTTTTTTCTTCAGTAATGTCTGCATATTTCTTCTAATTAAAAATGATATGTTTATGTTTCAAAAGTACTAAAAATAACTGTGAATGGTCACTTCAGAGTGTACTGGCTGTGGGAATTCTACTGGGCATAATGTGGGAGCGTGATTAAGAGATCTTAAGACAAATGTCCCTGTAGTCACATGAAGAACAGGAAAATGGCAGTGCCATTAGTCACCTCTTAGATTAAATTAATAGGACAAAACGCAGTGTAGTGCGGGGCTGTGAATAATGACAGGCATTGCCTGCATTTTGTTTCAGAACAGAAGTTAATAACACTCGCCAATTCTTCAATAAATATCAGATGGGTCTGCGTCATTTTTGAAAATGAGGCCTCATCTCCTTTTACGCTCGTGACGGCTGCGATTTAATTCAGGTGTCACATGACAGAGTAACTGTGTCACTAGCTAGATCTGCGTAAATGCGGGGAGGTTTTGGGGCACCTCTCCACTCTTCTTCGTTAGGATGGGCATCACATCGCTCCTGTAATTATTTTCCTCAGCATTTTTCCTGCCTGCGCCGTCTGGAGTTTGGAATTTTGCCGTGAGCCACCAGGGGTGACAGTGTCTCCTGTGATGGTCGCTCACTTGTCAGGTGACCAGGGTGTTGGGAAGGTGGCTTCACCTAAAGGCGTAAAACATCCAGTCAAGTGACTAATTTTCCAAATGATTACTTCAATATAACATTTAAGAGCTGAAGTTGAGTGAGAGCAGGGACATATAAAGGGGTGGGGCCACACGGGGCACTAGCCCCAGCTGAATGTTGATTGGCTCCCAGAGGTCCCCCATCCTGCCATTCACCGATTTAAAATATATCATTGGCTAATGAAACGATTCACATTTCTGTTTTAATTATGGCCCCTCTTGTGCTCCCCCACCCTAAAAAAATCCAAGAATTGCCCTGGTGAGAAGCTGCTGATCTAGAAGAACCACGTTTTATTGCTAAAACAAAACCATAACAGTATATTTACCCTCTCAGACAGGTGCACTTATGGCTCTGGAAGAACAAAAAAATGTAGGAGCCCAGCTCTCCCTGAGAAGTTTGGCCATATCCCTGTACCTAGGCAGCATGGCATGTTTACATATCAAGGTACGGAGAGTAGCTCTGTCAGATCGCCAGATCGCGCTCTTTATATGCGTTTATGATCGTTACAGACGCAAGCTGGGCGCCTGCAGTTTGAATCGGTGCTCACCGCTGCACGCGCTACAACTCGGGATGGGACAAACTTCGTGGGAGGATTGCCGGTGGCTGCCCCGTTCCCCAGAAAAGCTCCTCAGCTTATTCTGCCGCATGTCATACCCATGTCACGGCGCTGCAGGCACGACGTGCGAACCGGAGATGTTGTGGCCCGTCACTCGGGCGCGAGCTGTAGGTTCCCATGGAAATGAGCCAGACGTGCCCAGCGATCCGCGAGGTGTCAGATGCAGACTTGGATTATTTAGCGGTAATTATTATTTTTTACAGTCTGGGAAGCAATGATCGACTGATAATTAAAAGTATTTTAATTGGAATTAGTCTCCTACCATTGTATCTTTGTATTTACAGACGTGGAAAAAAATTACATAGTGAAAGAAGTTAGCAGAAAGCATCCATCCATCCATCCATTCATCCATCCATCCATCCATCCATCCATTTTCTATAACCACTTCAGGGTCACCGAGGATCCAGAGTCTATCCTGGAGGCTGGAGCTGCAAGGCTGGGAATAGCCCAGGATGGAGTGCCAACCCATTGCAGCGCACCCTCACACATGCACAACGATGGGTAATTTGTTAACTCTTCTTAACCTCAGCATATTTTTGGACTGTGGGGGGACACCGGGGCACCCGGAAGAAACCCCACGATGGCATGGGGCGAACATGCAGACTCCACACACACGGAGCCATGGATGGTCCAACCATTACATCACCATACAGCCCCCTAACAGAAAACATGCAAATCAAACTGTTAAAATTCCAAAACTAGGTGTATATATGACATAGGGACGTGTGTGGGCCCTTTGGCCTTGTGGCCAGTACTGGGACAGAGTCCAGACACTCTTTGACCCTGTGTTACACAAGTAGCTATGGAAAGGAGATGAATGGACATTGAAATGAAGATACATACGTATATGGGACAAAAAAGTGATATCAGCTGTATAGCTTAGCTTCACATAAATCAAAGGCTGGTACTGAGATTCAAAGGTGAGCCACGCACAGAACTACATTTAATATTAATATTAAAATGAAACCATATTATAATATAATATTATATTAATATTACTTCCTGTCCCACATATATATCTGCCTGGTGTTACAGTCTCCGCCTGCAGGTTGGGACGAAGCCCCTACGTCCATAATTACTGCTTTTGGTCATATTTCCTCTCAGGTTTTCAGGAATACACAAGGTCAGGCGGATCTAATCACTTCCCGGTGGATATATAACCGAAAGCTTTATCTCTGTTTGTTTCAGAGGTTTTTCAAAACCTTATTCTGCAGCTTTTTTTTTTATCTTTACTGACTTTTGACCAAGTTTGTTTTTTTCCTTTTTTCACCACGATAACGGTAGCTGGAGTTAGTTGGGGTGACCTTGTCTTTCCACATGGCCCTGGGTGCCTCTGAGTTTGGCCACGGTCCCAGTTAATCCACCAGCATAGCTCTGCATCTGGGCCACCACCATCCACCTCGCAGCAGAAAATGCGCAGACAGGGAGTGGCTGCGGGCAGAGACGCAGACAGCTGGAGAGCGTAAGGGGGACTAGTTTTACAGCTTTACTTCTGTACTCACATCAGAGCTCAGGAGAAGGAGCTGGAGATCTAACAGAAGAAGCAGTGTGGCCTTCAAGTGACTGCCAAACAGTAACTGTGAAAATACCAGAGAAGCTATCCGTCTATTCATTAGGAAAATGGAGATTTTATTCAGTTTGGCAATACGCAAAACGCTTCTAGTAACATAGTAAAACACCCTGCTTGAAAGGGGATTTTTCTACATAAAATACCACCTGGAATTATTCGCTATGCTTTTATTTACTGCATAACTGTAACACTCAGAATACTCAGAAATTAATAAGTTATACTTCAGAGAAAATCCCATGAAAAAACAGTTAATTGATCGATATATTTGGTCCATTCTGGCTCTTTAAAGCCATTGTCAAGAGTGCTTAGCTTTTTGCCTGCTATAATTAATCACCCTGGGTGGTAGAAGATGTTCTAGATGCTTATCTCGAATTTGACCCGCATGTTGGTGCTGGTAATACATTTTCACCCCTGTAAACCTCACATCCGTACGGCACCTTCCGGAGCTACGGCTCTGTGTTCACACCTAGCTTATTAAGCACTCTGCTATCCCTGATATGCACTCTCTCTGTTGGCATAGTGGCCAGGTTTGTGGCATTCACGCTACCGTGGCTTGGGTTTGAATCCCGGTCAGCAAAAAAATAACTCAGCCTTGCATTTGGTGCCATGGTGTGATGGATCAAGGACTGAGCTTCTAGTTAAGCAGCTCAGAGGTGATTCAAATATTTAGGGTCACATTTTCCAGAAATTCCCAATTAGAATCAATGACGTTTGCTCACTTACCTCCATATAGTCCATGTTGCTGGAGATGGATCCGTATTATAAAATAGGTTCCATACCCTTTACCAGGTTGTTTGATGGCATGTGTGGGATTCTAGAGATATTTTTCAATTAAATATTACCCACCCCCACATTTAGCTGGCAGTGCAGCTGTGGGGTGGTCTTTATAATATCCTTTGGGTGTTTAGATTCATTCTTCAGTCTCTCCTTATGTATGTGACCTAGAAAATATATGAAAAAGGTTTTTGACTTTCATAATACTCATAGGCAGATAATATACACAGTGTGCATTATAGATTGTAATTTATATGAATTATTTAAGAGATCTCTTGGTAGTTTGCCATTTTTTTCTAAGACTGTCAAGACCTCATGCCAAACTTCCATGCAGACAATTGCTGTTTATCATATTTTATATGGTATCAACAATAATGCGGATAATTCCATAGTTCTGCATATCACTTCGTCAAGGTTGAGGGTACATATATATATGTTCAAATGTGTGAGTCCCTGGACTTTCTCTGAAAATAGCTGGCATGCCTTAAAACTCAACTTGACAAAATCTACTTTCTAATGGTGTAGAAACAGTAGCACTTGAGATTTTTCTCAGGGTAAAGTATACAGTCACGGAAAAAGTTTATAGACCACTCTATATTTTTAAACAAATCTGTATTTTAAATCTTGGTTTAATCCTGGTTCTGCTGGCAGAAGGATACACTGAGCATCAGGTTGCTTCCAGGACCGAAATTTGTAAGAACAGCATGAAGTGCACTGCTAGGACGGTTCACGTCAGGCTAGAAGCAGGACTGAAGGCTAGAAGCAGGACTGAAGGCTAGAAGCAGGACTGAAGTCCCATAAAGCAGGAAGAAGCCCTTTGTGAATGAGAAGCAGGGAGGAAACAGGCTGCAGTTTGCAAAAAAATATGTATATTTGTGATAAACACACACCTATAAACTGAGAAATGAGTGAAACAAAATATTGTGTGTGGGCTGTTTATTTTTTCCACGTCTGTAAATTCTAGATTTTTTTTCAATATTAAATCATGTAAAAGTCCATTGGAAAACATTTCGTAATCTGCAATTTAATTTATTTATAGTGTAATTGTAAACTTGCAAGGAATTGCGTGAATGTGCATTAACTAAATGTGCTGTGAATAAACGAATTGCTGGACTTAGTCGCTTCCACAATTTACCTCTGTGCGTTTGCTTTTATTTTTGTATAGAAATGAAAAGTTTCTCTAGAATAAACACACAAAAGGCACACATTTTTAAAAAGGCACATTTCCGGCTTTATGTAATTCTATTTTGCAGTTTTATGTGATAGAGTCCAATATTCACGTTTTTACTTTGTGATCACTAATCTTCCTACAGGGAAGAGCAGATGAAGACATTTTCCTTTGTGCTGAAAATGCATACAGCTAAACCATGTGCAGCACAAAAAGGCACCAGAAGGACACATAAAATGCTACCATTTTGGTCTCAGAATTTGATTTGATTTTCAGCCTGAAAGTCACCTTTGGTACTGAAGCTGAAAATCAGTTTGATGAATGCCATTCTGCATCGAAACACGAGAGTTTATAGACATGGGGACTGAAGAAGTGGTGATGTTGATGTACAACTTTTATATTGTGAGTTTTGTAATACTTAGTTAAGAATGCTAAGATTAAAAATAAAACGCAAAAAGACGCAGAGATTGGAAAACACACTGTAAGATACACGGAAATATTGTTGCCAATCAGTTTGTCCTGACTTTTTCCCATTTCCCCTCATAACTGTTTTCAGAATTTGGAGATGACTGCTACCCACTGCTGATGACAGATGTTTGAAATCAAGGCAATAATCCCTGTGTTTTATTATGTATTAGAGAAGCCGCATGTCCACAGGGAGGCACAGCACCTCCCTGTGCTGGACACTGCTGGTCCAGATGGTCCAGCACCATTTATTATAGATACTGGGAGATGTCTAGCTGACTCGGGCTGTTTTGGTACCAGCTACTTCTTTCTCTAAAGATGGAGCCGACCAAGACCGCTGCTGTGTTTCACTACCCTCGTGCTTCCTGGTTTTTATTATTTCATGTGACAAACTTCAGATCATTTCCACCGGGAATGAGATCCCAAAAACCTCTCGTTTCTATCCCGAATTACAATGCCACGGGAATAACGGTTCCGTACTGTATGTACGCACTGTGTATCTGTATATCACTTTTATGAAAATTAGCTATGAGGTTAATTTCATTGCCATCCCATGACAGGTGATGCAGTGGAAACCGGAAGGACAGCTAAACGCTGATAAGAAGACTAGTCAAATGCAGATGTTAAGAGAAAATAGTAGAACAGAGTAGACTCAAGTATGTCAAGTATGTTTGTGAGTTGGGGAGGTGCCTTCTGTCCCCGGAGAGTCACGTGATCACATGGGTTTGCATCAATTTTCTCCAGCCTGATCTGTTTTCACAGGTTATTTATACGGCCGTCATTCTTTTTTCAGCTCACCACTAAGCCCAGATCATAGCAAGGTTCACAACGGCCCCCATTCACAGTGTTAACACTCATTTATTTCCCCCACTCTTTATCACAATAGCATTTCCCATGTCACAAGATTCTGTGCTTGAGTCGAACCAGAAGTTTGTGGTTAGATGTCCGTCGTGATTCTAACCATCGTTTTCTAACTGGTGTATTGTATTACAGAAGTTGGTACTGAATTCTGGAGGGATATAGTTTTTGAAGTGCTCACTGATGACAAGATAAAAGAACAAAACAAATTGCCATTGGAAGAGGACATGTGCTGGGTCTCTGGTGGGATTCTCAGCGACACAGTGGACTGTTCTCAGAAAATGTTTCTCTCCAGAGAAACATTTCTCTGTTTCTCTTTGGACAAAATGAAGTGAATAATCCACATATTCTAATATATCAGTTGCGTTGTAGAACATCAGCTGACCGTAGTGTAAACCCGAGCGACAAATTCACAAAGCAAAAGTTGGCAGTGTGTCTGTGTGTGTGCGTGTCTGTGTTTATATAAAATATAATACTGATAACTATGTTCCTATTCTTTTGAAAAATGGCTCTATCAACTGGGAATCATTATACATAAACTGTAAAACATTCTATTCCTTTATTGAATTTTCTTGTATCATTCTCACTGAAATATATATCCCCCCCTCAGGAAAAAGCATGTCTACTGACAGCTGCTGGCCGATTAGGTTATACAACTGAAAAATAATCACACAAACTTCATGATTATTATCATGGCTGTTTTTAATCACATCAACCTGAAAAGTAGGTCCCCAAAGTACAAGCAGTTGGTTAATGGCTCAACCAGAGAGGAGACACTGTAGATCATCCATCATGCTAAAGGACGCGGAGCCACTGGGGACCCCTGACCATGGTGCAGCCATTTGCATTTACGTTTATTGGTTTAGCAGCTGCTTTCCTCCACGGCTACTTGTGCAAATAAATAGAGTTTTGCAACAGGCAAAGATCATCAACTCAAGTATAGGAAGTATGGTAAATATTAGTACATTTCATAACAACTAAGTACAAAACATTCAACCATTGTCTTTACCCAATTGTCCTAGTCAGGGTTGCGGGTATGGAGCCTATTCAGAAGGCTATGGGAGCAAGACAGGGAACAACCCAGGATGGGGCACCAATTAATCACTGGGCACACACACCGTTGGACCAGAGGTAGATAGCTCTGAGTGAAAATCCAGACCAAGATTTTTTTTGACACTGTAATATTACCTCAGGGGACATAAATAATATAGTATGCCATGCTTACTTAATGCATTTCTTGTATTTCATGAGGAGACCTGTATTAGTTCATGATTTGTTCTTGAGTAGTAAATGATTTCAATTTTTGTCAAGTGGTGTTACCATTATTGACTAATCAGTTAAATGTTAACTAATATAGTGCCTGAATAGAATACATGAACTGTCATGATTCATTCTTGTTGATTGAACATGGGGTCAGTACATAACTAACACCTAGTTACTGGTTAATTAATGCATTAAGAAGCGTGTGCTACTACTGTACATTTACCCTCAAGTAAAGTGTGACCATTTCACACCAATGGACAACTTGGTAACACCGACTGACCTTTTTAATTCATGGAGTGAATCAAAGATACGGGAGAATATTCACACATGGACCCAGGATAGGGATTTGAACCCAGTCCCAGAGGCATTAAACAGCAGTGCTAACCACCACACCACCAAGTACCGAATATTTGCCAGCAATTTAAAACACTTCGGAAACTGTCATTTAGAATAATAAACTTCATCAACAGATTTGTATAAATGCAAGCAAAAAAATTCAAACTCAAAGTCAGTCAGGAAAATAGTTAGAAAATGTTCCACGGTGTTGGGAGACAAGGTCCAAACCTGCCCTGATTCATCAGCTTGAAATGTTATGATGGTGATAATGACGTTAATATTGATGAGCACATGGACAGGGACACCTGTCAACAATGACACACCATGGTCACCGAAAGTTACTGCTGCTATTCGCAAAGCTATCAACGGGACATAAAGCATCACAGGTAATATACGCTGAACAAAAGGTAGTAATACTTTCTGCAGCCGTGTCTTGGGATCCATCACTGACTACGAAAATGGAATCTCTTTTGCAGATACTGACCGCTCCTTGCCTAACAAGCACTTTACTGTAAATGTGAAAGACTGTCACTGATGGCCACCTCACCGCTTCATGCCTGCAGTTCTTTATCATCTTTCACCACCTATCCTTCTCCTAACTGACAAGCCTGTATATTCACGACAGCGCTCACCGAAAGAGTAAGAGATCCACCAACTTTTAACACAATTAACTGCGGAAGAGCAACCGACTCCGACATGCTATGTCCCTGTTCCACCAAAACATGGCACTATCCAGATAGACCCAGTATGGGTAGATACAGAAAGTTTCAAAGTTCATGGGTAGTCAGAAAATGTTGAAATATATTCATATGTAATATGTGCTCAGGAAAAAACACAATTTAACAATAGAATACAGTATATGCAAATAAACAGTTACGCAATAAAATATTACAAGAATTTCCTCTGATCTCTGGAAAGGTGCTGTTATATTCTTGAATGGCCATCTGGAAGATTGTTTTGGGCCCCAACCCTCTCAAGGCACACATGCTTTCAGTTGTGGAAGAGGGTGACGTAAATTTCTTAATCAGGGGTTGGGTGTGGATGGCTGTGTTTGGTCTTCGTGTAGCACAGATTTTTATGAAACCATGCTTGTCTTTGCCCATGTGAAAGATAATTGATTAGGTGTTTCCAGTAGGTGGCAGCACTGACTTTCAACGATCAGCAGTCAACAACAAAAGAGTAGAGGAAGAATAGCTGTTGCTGTTGTTGTGGTGGTTATGGTGAGCAGTTACACCAAGGTATATGGTATTTTAAAAAGCAACACTACTGAGGCACTTTTAAATATTGCCGATAAAATCTGCAGAGTGGGCCGGGGGGGTTCCCGGCTCATTTTCTCGAAAGGAATTCAAAATACGTGGCTTCCCTTATTACCGTAATATCGCATAAGCCTTGACTAATAATTTTATCATTGTTCATACAAGTTTACCCAATTCAGTACGCTACTTATATTTGAGTTTGCTGCAGAAGATCAGCCCTCTTCCGGTCTGGTGGAGTAACACTGCAGTCTGCGTGCATGAACCACTGGCATCCGCATCCGCAGCCAAATGTAGTATTAACGCAAGCGCATGCGCAGACCTTCCCCAGCCACAAAGCGCACATGTAAAAGTGAAGGATGCACTATGCTTTAGCCATTTCATGGATTTATTAAATTTCACCACCAACTCACTTAATTAACTCAATTAGTTAAATAACCTGATGAGGTATTGATTATCCAAACACGGCATGCTAGTGTTCAACAACAATATGCGTATAGTGGATGTTTTCCACAGATATTGGGGTGACATTGAAATGGTTAAGCTGACACACTTTGACAGACATAATATCATAGTTTAACACCCACATGAAGATCATTTGCACATAATTTTCTTTGACTGCCTGAGCCCTTTGCGCAGTAATGCGTATTCAATCAATTTTCAGACCTGCGTGGTGATTCTGTCTGTTTCAAACATATCAGTATCATTCTATTCTTAAAATAATCATCTTTATTCTTGGAATCAGAGCTTCCCCAATCCGTTAGTGGCTTTGTAAGTCCATGGCTAATAAGTAGCAGGACTCTCTCACCATTCAGTCTGCCTTCCTGTTAGCAATGGAGCACAACAAGGCTACAAGATTTCAGTCTTGTGTTACTCTTTGTATGCTAATGACTGCGGCTTCAAACGCCCATCTGGAAAAATGCTAAAGTGTGTAAAGGACACCAGCCTAGTGGGTAGTAAAGGGAAGTAACAGTAACACCATCTCTCTCTATAAATCAATGATGCCGACCAACGTACGGTGGTTGTGTCTTTCAAATTCCTGGAGACAACCATTTTCAGAGCACTCAGATGGGACTGAGACCCCACAAATCATGATATAGAAAGGTGAGCGGTCCCTTCCTGGCCCAGTGAAATACCGAGTGTTATCCAATTTATGGGGCAATTATGCATAGCATCATGGTACCAGCACATCTTGCATCAATGTCTTGTTTGGCACAACCTCTGCCTACACCAAAGACAATGTGCTATCAAACCAGTAGAGAATGTCATTAACTGCCAACACCCCTCACTGAGCAACATGGTCAGTGCTCGCCCAACCCTGTCCTATGTGTCTTGTCCCCTTTTGACCAGCAGGTGTCGCTGGTCATCCTGCTTCCCCCCTCCTGTAGCCCTTCAGCTCCTAGTGTGTTACCCTGCCTTTTATTCCTGTGTTATCAGTTTGGTTTTGACCCCTTTCGTTTTATGTTTGTTTCTGTTAATAAAACCCGAACTTGTTGGAGCCGCTATGTGATTCGTCCCCCCTTCACCATGCCCCGCCATTACAAAACATGCAGAACTCTAGGGTGGTGAAGCGTGATTGTCACCAGATTGTCACCAATTCATTAGTGATTTATATTTGGCTTGCAAGAGTTTTTCATCTGTGTTTTTGCAGCACTTCACAATAATAATCTAGTGTTGCACTACATGTTTGCATACATCTATTTGTCAATTACACTGCTGCATGTGAAGTATCAACTGATGATGGTATCATGTTTTTATGATGATCAGCACAAAATGGATCAGGGAAATTTTACGTACTTAATAAATGAAGTAGCAGCCATGTGAATTTTAGCAAGCGAGAGGCATAGAACTCTGCAGTAATATTTTATGCTTGGTGTACCCCTGGTCAACAGTTCAATAGCACGGTAATCGTGACAGGGGTCCTAAAAATCTGGAACATAATTGGATTTGTCGGTGCTGGGGACCCAATATGACACCTTGTCATGGGACCCGAAATAAAATCTAGCATCACCCCTGATTAGAGCACAATGGAAATGAGAAACATTGAAGATTTTTAAAACTAAAGAACTCCTGTGACAGAAGCGGCGGAGGGTCACTAGGTTGATGAGTGGCTTGCAAAGCTACGGAACTACAAGGAGCAGAGAAGAGGAGACATGATGTGAAAACAGACATGTCTCAGGTCACTTTAGAACAATACCAGATTTCTCAACATAAATTTGCAGCTTTTTTGTGAAAATGCTAAAAATAGTGAAACTATAGTGAAGAAAGACATCATTTTCTGCCATAGGATTAGAAAAAAAGAAATGTTTGAGGTTAATTAATTTGCACGTTTACAAATGAGGAATATCTCATCTGAGACATTGTTTCCGTTTTGCGCAAGGAATTTTTTTATTCATTTTGAAATTACACCACTACTGTACTTCATTCATATCCTTCAACATTTGGTTTTATTTATACATGGTGATATTTATGTTCTGCTGAGGGTCTCCCGTAATCTTTGTAAATCTTTGTCAAAGGGCAAGACCTTCGCTTATTATTTTTAATTATAAATGTACTAGAATTCCTTTTGATACATAGTGCCTTCATGTACTGAAGTAGTATCGTAATGCATGAATTTGCGTGGAACCATCAGCATTATTTATTACCATACTGTAATTTTTGACAGATATGTTTACCAATCATTGGAAATTCCTTTTGCATCTTAAAAATGGCTTTGTTCTTAAATTCAAACATTACATTGTCTCACTGCTCAATTTGTTGTTCATGGTACAGAGACAGGAAAATAGAAAATCTGAGTTTCTGCAAAGAGAAGGTAAAAGTGCGTAATAGGATGAAAGTGTCGGTGCTGCCTCACCTCCTGTCAGGTTAAATGGGTTTTTACCCGCCCCCCACCCCCCCTTTCTCTCCCCTTTGTTTTCCTTCTTTGTGGATCCACAAGACAGTGTGGCATGAATAAATAAAATCATGACTGCCACAACTGTATATCTGGGCATTCCTGCTCAGGGTGGGCATGGATTCCTGCTCAGGGTGGGCATGGATAGCTGGGAATTCCTGCTCAGGGTGGGCATGGATTCCTGCTCAGGATGGGCATGGATAGCTGGGCATTCCTGCTCAGGGTGGGCATGGATTCCTGCTCAGGGTGGGCATGGATAGCTGGGCATTCCTGCTCAGGGTGGGCATGGATTCCTGCTCAGGGTGGGCATGGATAGCTGGGAATTCCTGCTCAGGGTGGGCATGGGTAGCTGGGCATTTTAGCCCACTAGCCACTTTATGTGATCCATGCACTCTACCTACCTATACATCTATATAGCTCGGCTGATGTAACTATAGCATTTCCCAGCATGATATATTACTGAAGTCCCCTATAATGTTTCATTATGCTAATAATTTATGTATTGTTACAGTTTGCTAGCATGGTTCCCAGAGTCTCCACAGAGGACTTAAAGGCTTGACCCTGTTCCAATAACCCACCTCCCTCTCGGTTCGTCTTTGACAGGGGACACATATTAATCAGTCTTTAATATGGGAACTCATGGCCTTGGATTAATGAAATCGGTGACCCTACTGTTTACTTCCAAATTAATTGCGGCGACTTCATAATTGCCAGAGGTGCTCCAGTTGTGTACTCATGATCTTAGCATCATCACCAGAGCTCACCCGCAGTGAATAGTCAATGTTCAGAGTGTGAGAAAACAGCACCCTAATTTCAAGTATGATAAAACAGGAACATTGAAGACGTAGACTATGAGTATATGTTACAGTCTCTCTAAATATGTTGGGAAAGGCGCTGATGTTCCTTGTTATACTTGTGGAAGACTAAACGCGCTAATGGTCCTGCCCTTTCCACCTCCTCACAGAAGACCCACCACCCCCAAGCCCCCGAGTCCTGTCTGGCCTCGCAGCCAATCCTGCCTGTAGGGCTGTGGCCGCAACCTCATACTGAGCCTCCTCCAAATCGTCCTCTGCTAAGCTGCCAAATCGTCTCCACTCCAGGAACTCTCCATAACCTTGGAATCCACCACACTGACACCCCGCTAAGCTGGCAAATATCCCGGTGTTGCTATGGACACCGAAGCTCCTCTATTTCAAACGTGGCGCCGCGGCGTTCCAAAAATCCCGTTCCTCTTCGGCTAACAGATCAGGACAGATCCATTTGTTTCTCAGATCCCGCTCGACACGCCCCTCAGTTTCCGCATCAGAGCCGGCCTTCTTCGACCACTTTATCGCTGTGTTAGCGCACCACCTAGCCTGCGTGACCTCTATGTCCCAGATCGCCCAGAAAAAAGCTATCCGTTACGTACTACTTGGTAAGAATAGGCTTGTATTACAAGAGACAATTTACCAACTGCACTTTGTTTAAATTGCCAAACATTTTAGCTGAAGCAATTTCAATACATTCTCAATGGTACAAGAGCTGGACCTCCTGGGCATTTAACCTTCTGGATTATAATTAAGGCAAATTCTTTACCTACTACATTACCACCATATAGAAGATTTATAAAGATTTATAAAGATCCAGCAGTTTTGTCGATAAAACACTGGTGCGGATCTGCAGCCTATTAGCTCTGAGCTCCGTGTTCTTCCTGCATAATGGACAGAATAATTCTTTTACTGAGCTTTAATCTTCCAATGGAACCTAGCAACCGTGCTTCAACAAAGAGTCCCGTTTCATCAATGCTAAGTCACGGGATCCTTAAAGCTCTTCTCCATACAGCTTTTACGACAAGCAGCTACTCCATGCCATTCACCAGTTGGCTGCCTTTACACCGCTCCTGTTATAGGCTAATTTGATTACTCAAGCTTTTCCATGAAGTAGCAGTAGCAGGTGGTTTCAGCACTGACTGTGAACAAAACGTCGGGCTCAGGCACAGGGATGCAGACTTGGCTTCTCCCAAGGACACATTTGTCCTCTTCTTGTCTGAGTGCATCCTTCAATCCTACTTAAGTCTTAACAATGAATTGTCCAATTCAGAAAAAAAAATATGCTTAATAAGGTCACTGATTATAAAGCAACCCCTGTTTCATCTTTGTTTTTCCAATTGTTCCTCATCCGCCCCCAACACATATCTCATCATTTAATTTTCTTGGCCAAATTTTTTCGCCATTCTTTCAACCATTTTGAAAGGCGGTAGATGGGGGAAAATGCATGGTATTCTGACAACAAGTTCAAAACATATTCACAAAGAAACACAGAAGCAAGGGGAAAAAGACTTCAAACGTGTAAATTTTGACACTTGAAGAGTAATTATGAAATCTGGTGAACCTGCAGTTAGAAATTTCATTCTCTTCCATTTAAGTAATAGGGAAAGAGGGACAGGGTTGATTTCATAAGTTTATGACCTGATACTTGACATTTACGAACCCTGTCGGAAAGCCTTAAAAATCAATGAAACGCCGGTCCTCTCTGGGTGGTGTTGTGGTTCAGTGGGTAGCTCTGTCACCATATACCTCCAGAGTTTCGGCTTGGAATCCCACCTTTCATGTCCTCTCAGGGATCTGCCTGTTTTCACTGTGCCATGTGGATTTCCTCTGGGTACTTCGATTTCCTCCCGCAGTGAGCTGAGCTCACTGGCATCACTAAACTGCCCATAGCATAGGATTATGTGTCTGTCTATGTGCCCCGCGGTAGACTGGCATCCCATTTAGGGTGGTACCCCAACCCTGTGCTGCCTGGCATGCATTTCTGGCTCCTCTGCGTCTCTGACCCAGATAAATATAAAATGGATGACGTGCTCTTTCCAAATATCTATATATGCTTCTACTGGGCAGAATTTCCCATATGCGGTCCTGGAGGACCAGTCTGCAACACGTTGTGCAAATTTCCCTACTCAAATACACCTAATTCAGCTCATCAACTAATAGCCAGGTTTAGTAGGTATGTCTGAGCAGGGAAATCTTCTTCTAAGCACTTACGTAAGTCGCTCTGGCTAAGGACGTCTGCCAAACGATGTGAATGTAAATGTAAATCTGTAAGCCATGTTGCCTGGTCCCACTGGATCAGATTTGGGGAATCCAGCTGTGAGGAATTAAGAAAGAGGAGAAGCGTTTTACTTTCGTCGTGGATAAATTCATCTCCGAGAGACAATTAAACAGGGGAGAGAGATACCTCTAACGTTTCAAGCAATACAGTACAAACTAAACATTAGGTACTTTTGTTATTTATTTACTAAATATAACAATACTGAAAAACTGATTGGTATAGCTTTTACATTGCTCTTTGTAAAATTATGGGTATTTTAAAACATATCATGTAGTTATTATGGGAGAACAGTTCCTTGCTTAGGAACGGGCTGCTTTGAGAAATGCTCCATGAAAATGAGAGTGTAATTCAACCATCCAGGTGTTCAGAATTGCAGGAGGTGCTGTTTTGTGACATGGAAGACATCTTCATCGCCATTAGGATCCATGAAAGACAACGTGGAGATAAATGAAGAAACTGACCGAGAGAGTTGGCAAAAAAAAAATCACCACACAAAAGACAAAAATAATAATAATAATAATAATAATAATTAGATCAGGCAATTTAAAAGGCTTGAAGTGAACTGCAGGAGCATGGCGGAGGGGAAAGGGGGGAGTGTAGTTCAGAAGTGTGGCGTCTTTAGGAGGCGAAGCGTCAGCCGTTCTAATATTAGCTGCGACTTGAGTCTATCGCTGGGGAGCTGCAGAGCAGAAAAATCGAGATCCAGAAATGGAGGAATGAAGAAGCGATAAAGGTGGTAGATGGTAGGCAGCATATGGGGGTAGGAAGATAGATGAGTATGAGGGGCACCAGAGGGGCATCAGGCCTGGGCCTAAATCTATAATATGATGCTTCTGTAAAATAAGGATCAAAACTGTGTTTGTGTCATATAGGGCCAGTGCTGTAGCTGTGTTTCTCAGCACTGTGATGCAGCCGCCTCTCCGTCTCCAGGGCAGAAGCTGCCGGGACCCCAGGAGAAAACAGTCAAGTTGGTCTGCGCCTTGGCGAGATGGAACAGCCAGTGTTTCTTCCTGACGCTGACAATGTTTTCTACACATTGGCACATTTAGCGAAAGCCAGCGTCCTACAAAACCTTAAATATTTGATATTAAATATATGGTTTGCTGAAACGACGCAGGGTGCTAAGGAGGCGCCATATGTCGGAGCTAATGATATTTATAGCTTATAGCACCCCCTGGTGGAGAGGAGAAGCATATATTTTTTTTAATTAGGGTTATGAAGGTTACTAAGGTTCACAGGCAAGTGAGCACAGAAGACAGGTGAGTAACCAACAGGACCAAAAGCAGATAAATAAACATTACAGAGACAATCATTTTGGGTATGTGTCTGTTAAGGGAGAAGACATTTTCTTTGAGACTGAGAACATAAGAAGACGTTGTGATGTGCTGTGCTGTACTATGTCGTGCTGTTTTACACATGCGAACATGAGCAACACAGCACAACACAGCGCAGAACAAAACAGCACAAAACGGTCAAGTGCAAATCTTCATTCATTTCCTTAAATCATGGGAGCAGAATCATTCCACAAAAGAATCGGTAATGAGCGTGGTGGCTCTGTGGGAAGCCTCGTCGCCACACACCTTTATCTCTCGGGCTTTCGATGGCGCCTCCGCTGCACATTGGGAGCTTCTCACGTTCTCCTGTGTCCTGTGGGTTTCCCCCTGGGTTCTCTCATTACCTCCCACTGGCCAAAAACACTGCTCACTAGAAAGAAGACTCAATCTTATTTTATGTGCTTTTATTTTATTTTATTAATCTTGGATCTGTTTTTGTTGTTCTATTTCCATTTTTAATATTAATGCCTAAACCTACATGCTTTTTATTAATTCACTTAATTTTTATTCCCAACTTTTATGTCTTCTACAGTATGTAAAGAACATAGAACATAACTATACAATCGAGAGGAGGCCATTCAGCCCATCAAGCTCGCTTGGGGAGAACTTAATTAATAGCTCAGAGTTGTAAAGAAGTGCTTCCTTAAATCTAGATTGAAATGTTCTCCCGCTAATTTCCACCTAAAAGTGTAATATGACCTCTATAAATAAAATCACCTTTTTTAATCATAGTGTGTGTGTGTGTGTGTATAGGGCTGCACATACCCTGCAATAGCCTGGTGTCCCTATCCTTATACGCTATGCACCCTGGCAGAGTCTCACCCTGTGATGAATGAGTGGTTATATGATGCATGCATATAAATCATACTGCTCGAAAACGTTTATTATCTGAGCCATTTTTAAAGAAAATTCAAATTTTCTCATATTCGATTATAATGGCACTATTACAAAAAATATATATATGCCAGTATAGATCTTTTATATGTAAGGAAACCATAAAACTGATGTACACTGATCCAGGGTGTGAACATATATAAACAGGGGATATAACATATAAATAGAGGATATTATATATAAATAGGAGATATGACATATAAATAGAGGATATTATATATAAATAGGAGACATGACATATAAATAGAGGATATTATATATAAATAGGGGATACGAAATATAAACAGGGGATATGACATAAATATAGGATATAATACATAAATATAGGATATAATACATAAATATAGATATAATACATATATACAGTGGTTAGCATTGTTGCTTCAAACCTCTGAGACCCGGGTTCGAGTCTAGATTACATGTGTGTGGAGTTTGCATGTTCTCCCTGTGTCTTCGTGGGGTTTCCTAGCTCCGGGTACTCCGGTTTCCCCCCACAGTTCAAAGACATGCTGAGGCTAATTGGAGTTAATAAATTGCCCGTAGGTGTGCATGTGTGACTGAATGGTAACAGTGACCCCCCCATGACCCAATAGGATAAAGTGGGTTGGAAAATGAATACAGGATATAATACATAAATACAGGATACAGTACATAAATATACGATATAATACAGGATACAATACATAAATACAAGATATAATACATAAATACAGGATACAATACATAAATACAGGATATAATACATAAATACAGGATACAGTACATAAATATACGATATAATACAGGATACAATACATAAATACAGGATATAATACATAAATACAGGATACAGTACATAAATACAGGATATAATACATAAATAGAGGATACAGTACATAAATATAGGGTATAATACAGGATACAATACATAAATATAAGATATAATTCAGGATACAGTACATAAATACAGGATACAGTACATAAATAGAGGTCTCCAGAGCAGACTGCTCCCACTTGTACTTTATTGTGCTCATTACCTGATTTTATATATTGCAGGCAAATTGTGGTCACTTTGTCAATGTCTCATTATTTCTGTCCTTAGCAGTGCGATGGCAATGATTAATTTCTAACAACCGATAAACAAAACCCTGCCTTCCAATTAATTAAAGGTAAAAAAAAGCTAATGTGTATGGCTGAAATATTGTTTTTATAAATAAGAAAAATGGAATGCATGGCATTTCCTTTTTTGAGGTTTTTATCTTTTTGCTGATGCTCTGTTATCACTTGCTTGTGTAACCAGGATGACTTAGCATGGTCCTTTTGATTAAATATGAAATACATGACTGTGCTCAATAGGTCAGGCAGCAGAAGCAGTTAAAAGTGCTGCGGTCTTGACCAGAGAAAGTTGAGGTCCATATTCTAGGAGGACTCTTGCAGTCACATCCTAGAGCTTAATTTGAACCGCAGACACGCTGAGATGTTACTAACAACACAAAAGAGTGAAAGCAGTAGAGCATTTCCATCGGCAGCTCACAGTAAAGCACCAGAACGTAAAGGCCCTATCTGAATTTTGCTTTGTTTAAATGAATGTATGAGATAGTCACATGGTTTTTCTTTGAATACTTCTCCAAATTGAATCATTATGCTTGAAAATGCATTAAAGAAACATCTATAGAACATATATAATGATGGGAGCTTACTTTTTAGGGTAAAGCCTATATAGAGGGAATTCAATTAACATGCTCAGATTCAAGTATGAATTGCATAAAAGCACATAGGAGTTTTACTTACAGAAAAATGTTCTGATGGCAGAAGGAAACATGGTTGTTTCAGAGAGACAACCAATCAGATTGTAGACGATAAGGTTCCAAGCAACTACAGGAGGTGGGACAAAAACATCTGATTGCTTGGTCCCGCTCTCTCTAGTTGCTTGGATCCACCTCCTCTACAATGTGATTGGTTATCTCTCTGAACCAATCATTTTTCATTCTGCCCTCAGAACATTTTTGCGTACGACTCCTATGAGCTGCATAAACATATCCAAGGAGGATAGCTCAATGGCCATGAGAGCCATTTATAGGGTTTTCCTCTGTTTTTTAGTTTTCCTGCAGTATTGCAATGATTCCCCCTTTCAGTTCTCTTCAGCTGAAGACTGTAATCTGCAAAATCCGCAGGCCATTACCCTGCATGTATCCACAGGCATGTGGTTGTTATCGTAAAGGGATCTTTTGCAGTTTTGCACCTACAAGTTACTGCAATAATACCACCCAGGCCACTATCCCCGCCTGCATGTCCTAAAGAGGTTCCCCGACTTGCAGCTTGTGTGGCTTTAGCGTAATACCGTTCGGATTTCCACAGCAGGTGAAATTTTTGTGACGCAAACAGGCGATTTATGACAGAATGGAATGCCAAGCAGCCTGCCCACAGACCCACCCTGCCTGATCGTTCACGTCAGCCATACACACCAATGCTGCCCAGTTTGGGTGCATCCCCACATGATCGATAGGGAGCGTGCTGCTGATTTCAGCCTTGGGCACATATATTTCTTTTGGGAATGGTGCGGTGACAGACAGACAGCGGATTTTCATTTTCTAAAAATAACTTGGTGAAATGTGATTACCGCTATAACATACCTTGAGGAATACTGAGCAGGAAAAAAAACGTAAAAATTATCGGGGAGAAGATATTTAGACACTGGAGCTGGCAAGAGATCTCGGAATAAATTCAAACTAGAAAAATATTAAATACATAAGTAAATCACCACGCATAATCCACAGTGCATTGTTTTAAACATCACACTTAAGATTTGGCTCCCTGAGCAATTCTACACTGTTATATTTAAAAGTCTGACAGTCAGTATTATATGTTTTGTTATATAATAATAATTACAATATAAACAACAGAAATGATACAACACTTGGGAAATTTCTAAGGGAAACAACACCATTCTGGATTTTTCTTGTGCTAAATGTGGAAATAGTAGCTGTCTTCTGTTGCCCATTTCCGTTCCGATGAGCTCAAGGTCTGTTCAAGCTGGATATGAGGCCGAATGTGAGGCAGATCTATCCTGGAACCCAGTGAATGTTCTGAAGCCCTGCTCAGGAAGATGTGTGAACTCAGCAGCGGGCTGCGGCTCTAAAGCGGGCAGGTCCAAGATAGAGAATCCCAACAAAAAAAATCAGACACGTCCCCTGTCCTAAATCTCAAACCAGAAGTTGCATTGAGTGCTGGGCCACGTTCTTGCGTCAAAAAGTCCACAATCATCACTGATTCCAAACTCACAAAACCCTTTACAATGATAATGGATATGAATAACCCAGAGAGGGACATTTCAGTTTCTTTCATGCATTTTTGCATGTAGATGTTCGCATGCGTTCAAGCAGCCTGGTAACATACTAAATGCAATGCAATTGATATCTTCACATACATGTTATAAAACACCTTTATATTACTGCCAGCAATTGAATCTCATATTACCTTACAATATTCCATCAACGCTGATTGAAGATAATAAGACGATGACATGATAATGATGGTTTTCGGTCTGCTCTGTCTGAAGAGCATCCTCGCAGGAGTCACGTGTCCGACCTTGGGGTTAACCTTCCCGCTTGGTCCCTCTTTTCAGATTCATTAATGGTGAGGACAATGTTAAACCCCCTGGTCTCTCTCTGAATGGAAACTCTGAAATGGCACCCCTGTAGCAAACATAGTTGCATTATTTTTTTGTCGTAACTTAACCCCTAGCTTGCCCTTTGCGAGAAAAAAAAAATCAATGAATTCCTGCGATAGTTTCTTCGAAATAGGTACAGGTTTCCGAATCTTAACCAGGATTATATATTTTTTTTGTCCAAATGTTGGATCCCTTTCATTCTTTATTTTTAATTCGTTATCTCCCTTGATAAAAGCCCCTATCGCTTCCAGTGGCACATGTAAAAAGTGTTGTCAGTCAGTTGGCCCCTTATCTGTCCCTGCACCCTGTCGTAGCCCTACCCTCCCCCCACCCCCCTGAGCTTGTTTGGACTCAGGTTGATTAAGAACACCCCCCAGACACAAAAGAGCAAACACACTAATCAGATACAAGTCAAGAAGTCCTCAGATCACCTCTCACCATTTTTTCCCTCCATTTTGGGGAGGGGGGGCAATGGCAGGGAGGTGTAGATAAGGGGTGGATGAGTAACACCCTGTCGAGATGGCGAAAGATCAATGGAGGGCGTTTTTGTCATCATGAAGTTTAACAAATAATAAATTACCCTCGACCATTTAGCGTGACTCTCTCACACCTCATTTTGTATGTTTAGGAAGGCGTTCAGTTTTCCTTTTGAAAGCCAGTGTTGGGCAGTTCAGTTCTGAAAGCTACGGATCCCGACTGAGATTTTGTTTCTACCAAGCAGGTGAGTATTCTGACTGTGACTTTTTATGGTGAACTGGTTGGTAGAAACAAAATCTGTCTGGATTTGAAGTTTCCGGGCCTGAAATGAACAAAACCATTGAAAGTATCCGTTTTTCATCTACGTATTTATTTTCCAAAGTCAGTGCATTCAAGGTAAAAAAACAAACATACAAAAAAAAATTTCAAGTAATATAACAGAATGAGTCATCTCAGAATGACCATGTCTATTATCATTATAAAACCGCAATCGTGTTTCATGGAACTCTGCCTACACTTCCTTGCTGTTATTCTGGGGATTTTCACTCCATAAAGGCCCCGAAAGTCAGCTCTAATTCTAATGACCTCATACTATGAATAACAATTATCCTGGCCCATGATTCTGTGTATACACTGGATTTGAGAATAAACATATTGGAAGATTAGAGGATATGCATATCTTATTTTTTAAATGATAACGGTAGCATAAGAATGCTTATTTTGTACTTCTTAAATACTATGAATCCTTTTTAGTGATATGTTAGTCACACTGGTTAGAGTTCCAGATCCACCATTCTTTTAATAACACTGGTTGCATATTTAGACCAATGCATACAATATTTACAATCACTATCTGACGTGATCTGCAATTTCAACAAGCTGTCAAATGTGTAACACGACATTAAATTTGCTGCTAAATAAGTGGCAACTTTTCACATTTCTTGCACAATTCTATGCGGGAGGCACACAACATGTTTCTTAATGTGAATGCAATATGCATGTTGGGCAAACAGAACAAAGCCACCTTAAAATGCAGGATTCAAATGAAGGGGGTCTACTGAGAGCCCCCCCCCCCCAGAATAGCTAAGCATTCTGATATTTAATTATGAAGTTTCCTACAGGAAGTCTGGCTGTCACCACAGTTTTGAGACATATAAAGGTGATTCTGAGTTACCAAGTTATCCATAGGTATTACTGTGTGTGTGTGTGTGAGTGTGTGCGTGCATGTCTGTGTGTGTGTGTATGTGAGTGTGTGTTTGTGTGAGTGTATACGTGCATATGTGTGTGTGTGTGTGCATGCATGTCTGAGTGTGTGTTTGTGTGAGTGTATGCGTGCATATGTGTGTGCGTGCGTGCATGTCTGTGAGTGTGTGTGTGTGTGTGTATGTGAGTGTGTGTGTGAGCCCTGTACTTTAAAGGATAGGATTTGGAGCCCTGCACCCATCATACTTCTGCTTATTTAGCAGATGCTTGTATCCAAAGCAACACACTATTTTATTTATTTTGGAAAGAACAGTCAGAGAGTCACTTAGAGTTAGCAGTCTCTCTGGCTCAATGGTGACATCACTGAGCTGATGCTGGTATTTGAATTAACGACCTTCTGATCACAACCATGACATACACATACTAACTTGAGCCACAAACTGCTACCAACTGATGTACGATAGTCTTCCCATCTCTGCAGGTACTGTCCGTCATTTCAGTAACCGTGGTTTCAGTTATCTGGAAAAAAAAAACTGTAAACTGTGCAACAGTATGTTTCTTCATTGTTCTTTCATTCTTTGAGGTGTATTAAAAAAACAAGATTTTCATTCCATCGTCCCTTGATGAAGATATTTTTTTTTCTCATTTTTTTATCCGCTCTTGAAAATTAGGCTAAAACGTCAGAATCCCTTTCATTTGAGTGACTACAGTATTGTACAGCACTGTATTATAATGTACAATGCCTTAATTAACGTGTTAATGTTGGTTATGTATTACTGTGAGTCATTTATCAGTTATCATATGTAAGTACACGACAATCACGTTATATATGTGGTCCGTAGATAGTTCGCAATTATCTGCGGTTTCGGCTATCCGTGGTACGTCTTGGAACGTATCACCTGTGGGAACAGGGAGGCTGCTGTAATATTTTCTAGACATTATTAAGACCGCCAGTGGGATCTTCCCCTTGTTCCTAAGTTATGTCACTTGTGTGTTATCCTGTGTTATCTTTCCTCCCGATGCGATGATAGTGCCTGAGGGGTCATTGCCAGAGACACGGCGGCAAACCGACGCATTCGCAACAACGTTCGGGAAACAACGGAGGGCGCCGCGCACAGCGAATTACTACTGCCGCCACATGAAAGGAAAACTCCGAAACGAGCTCGCACTGTCACCGCCGTGACTCCGCGTCTCCAAAAATACGAGCGAGCTGGCGGCAGCTTCACAGGCTGTGCCGAGACGCGCAGGATTTTAATTTGCTAATTAAGTGACGAGCAGGCTTCCTTTAATAACACTCGAAAAATCACAAGACGCCGACGCGCCTCTCTTGGCATGAAAAGGATGCGCGGCTCTCTCTCCCCTTCTGTTAATCTTTGTCTTTCACCACCGCGGGGCCGTGCGCATAACAATAATCTCTTTATTCGCTAAACGCTGCCTGGCCGCCGCCGTTCCTGCTAACCTCTCGCTCTAATGCGTCCGTGACGTGTGGAGCGCGCCCGCGGAGCGCGTGAGCTCTCCTTTAGTGCAGGACACCGTGCCGGTGATCTTGACGAGGCCCCCGGTGCTTTCGGCAAAATAACGGTCACACTGTTCCTCTGGAAATTCATGCTGACCTTTTAATGGAAAATTTAAGTGAAAAATGACATGCTGGCGAACTAAATGCAGGTAGAGTCGGTGCTACAGAAGATAACGAGAGGCCATAAACACATGGACAGACATGCTGGCTAAGTGCAGCCTTTCAGCATGTGGTGCTTTTAGGGAAACCAGTCTAACAAAGAGTGGATCTATTATGACTTAACATCTTAACAAAGTCAGAGGCGCATTAATCATCGGCACACAGCTGCAAAGGCAGAAAGACAGCAGCTAAGAAATCAATTTTATGAACACAATATGCCGAATGAAATGTTCTTCTTCCAAAGAAATTAACCTGTGTAACACCTACACTCAACGGCCATTTTATTACATAGACACAAGCAGACACTGCAAATCATGATGCTGTAACTGCATACAGACAGTCAGGAGTGATTCACATACTATCCAGCTAAAATGCCCCATCTAAGTGATTTTTAAACATTTGCTGGTGCCGGACCCGCTGGTTCCAGCACCTCAGAACCAGAGGCCCTCCTGGGAGTTTCACGCACTACAGTGTCTGGAGTTTACAGAGAATGATGCAATGAACAAAAAAAAGTACAGTCAGCAGCAGTTTTGTTGCTCGAAAACATCTTGTTACTTGGCCAAAGCTAACAGGAAGGCCACAAGTGCAAAAATAACAGCTCAGTACAACAGTTGCGTGCAGGAACGGAGCCTCCGAAGACCAAGTTCATTAATCTTTGAAAGACTTCTAGAGAAAAAACGGGATTCCTGTGTGGTGCCTACTGTGATAAAGTGGCCACTGAGTACAGACGCAGTAGACATGACAGTGCTGCAGTTGTTGGCTCTTATTGTATAACTGTTTTAATCACTGGTAATTTATACTGCTTGAGTACTTCTTAATCATCCAAGACCTGAACCCTCCTGCCATGTGCAAATGACAACCAGGTCTGTGTGACGTGTAAGTAATCCTAAAACCTGTCCTATTCCCGATATGCAAGAGAACTATAAGCATATCGCCAGATGTTGTAGAAAGCTTGGCGTTCATTTTTTATTATTGTCATTTAATCCGTCATTTGTCATCCTGTACGGTCTCGTCTCATTGTGCACACTTAATGTGATGTCACATGCAGTGTCATCTTCGCGCGAGCCCTTTGACAGGGGCTGTCCTTAATGCATCAAACGACTTACACTGACGGATGTCAACGATAAGCGGTTGCCATCATGGTGCAAATATCTAGCTGAGAATTGTGTACCAGGTTAAATGTCACAAAATGTGCCTCTCCCTTGAGTTCTTTCCAGGAACTCGAGGTACAGCTGAGAGCTATGTACTGAAGGTCCATCTCAGGGAAGCCAAACGCGGCCTTTAATTATACTGCGGATCCTTGTAAACAGGGCTGTCGGCATCTGCCTGGGACTCAGGCTCGACAGCGATTATTGGCCACCGTAAAATTTACAGGCCATCAGAAACCAATTTAATGCCCTGCCTTGATGTTATTTTAAAAATGCACGGCATTAATGAAGCGCACTGATCAGTTCGCCGCCCGCGTTTAGCAACTGCAACTTTCGAGTCAAACGCATCGCATTAATTTGGTGCAGGTAAGAAACAGCACAGTAATAAACTGCCTCAGCCTGGTCATCAGTCTTATCTCAGCGGCTTTTTTAATTAACACGTTAATAAATGCCGCAGCAGATTTAATCTACTCTGACATTTTCAGCTAAGGGATGGAATCTGATACGGTGCAGCAAATTTGTCACTCGTTAAATGTGTTAGAGCTGTTGGATTTTGTGTATTACAGGCCGTTATTTATTTATTTTCTTCTTGGAGTAGGGGAGGGGATTACCGCCCAACGAGAAAGATTTAAAACTTTCAGTTCGCAAATTATCCTCAATTAATGGCGTGTTTGCACAGGTGCTGTACGTTACGCCTGACTGGGCCGATCCGCAGGTCAAACAGCTGACAACGCTCGGTCAGCGTGATGGATTCGGGAATTGGATGGGGCATCAGTCAGCCTCAGATCGGTTGTTTGCCCGTGTCTCGCATTTTGCTGAGGGAAGGAGAGTTTGATTGCCTCGGTTGCTCCGCACATCCATTCTCTGGTTCTGACAACGAGACGCACGCCTCACGTGCAAAACGCTCGCCGACACCGCCGCGGGGCCCGGCTCTCGCCGTGACGTCACAGACGTGTCACTTCCGTTTACCCACAGTCCTCCACAGGTTTCGGGTACAGTGAAATTGCTGGCGAGAGAGGGGAATTTCAGAAGAATGGGGAGAGACTGCAGAGTCATTGGATTTAGTGAAACACAGGAGCACATCATCCTTTATGAATACGCTTTGTTGGAAAACATACAGGCACAATCTGAATAAAAATGAGGCAAAAGACAGACTTTTTCCTGATAGTTTGCTAAGGAATCCAGATCTCTGTTGTGTCATTTATAAAGGCCTAAGGTGATTATGACATTGTCATATCTACTCTTTTGAATATAATACTTGAAATTGTAGTTTCAGGACAACACAATAGAGTACAGTTACAATAGATCGAACAAGTGCAATATGATGTAATTGTTTATATATATATATATATATATATCTCTGATCTATATATAGACATGATATATTTTTATAGTTTCCTGCCCCACTGTAAATGTGCATTTCCTGCTTTTGTGCACAGCCCCACACAGTGTCTTCCAGTTGGTTGAATTGCATAGGAATTGTAACAAAGCACCGGGGCACGAAGCGGAGGGAGAAATGCTCCGGACTCCACACGCGGAAAGATGCTCGCGGACAAGCGGACAGGAGTGCAGACGGAGCGATCCGTCTTCATACAGCCCCTGTCAGAGAGGGACACAGCGCGAGGTCAGGGTTTCTGGGTAATGGCAGTCGGAGCGTGGCAGGCAGGCAGCCTGGGCGAGCCCTCTGGCAGACGGGCGCTTCGTCTGGGAGTCAGGAGGTCAGCTGAGGTCCGGCTGCGTAAATGCTTCAACTGGTCCGGTGTCAGAGTGTTTCTGCTTCAGGGCCACAAAAAAAAGGTGCTTTGGTTTATCTGCAAATGATCAAGCAAAGTCAGAATCTGGCCTGAAACCTTAAAAATCCAGACAAGGCGTAGAAGAACCAGCATATAGCAGGACATCATTCCCTCTGCTGTGTACCTCCATAACATACATGCCCTACTCCTCCCTATATACACAGTCTGTCATTCAGAACTGAACTCAATTCACAGCTATACATCTAAAATGCTAAATGACATTTCCTGGATTACGACGGGGTCACATTCCAATAAACCTATCGTAAGGTTAAAATATCGTAAGATGAAAACGCCGACCTTAAACATGCTTAGAACACTTACATTAGCCTACAACTGGGCGTGCCCATCATAAAGTCACATTTTAACAAGCAGATATTTCAGGTCCAGAATGTAAAAATCCAGACCAGGGTTTTGTTTCAACCAACCAGTTGAGTCTCTGTGACTCTTTATGCTCAGCTGGTTTGGTTGCAACAGAATCTTGGTCTGGATTTGTACTTTCTGGACCTGGACTGTCCACCTCTGCAGTTTACGTATGGTGAGTGTTATAGTGGCATGAATTCCACCCCCATTCAGCCTCCCAGGAGTTTGCTTGTGTGGACGACGGGGTAGGGAGGTATCTAGGGTTTCTTCCAGTAATGCAGAGATATACAGATATGTCAAAAGCCACCTCTAAGTTTTCCTTAGCTTGTGACTGTAACTTGTGACATTTTTCAGGTCCCCATTTGGACAGCCTCAATTTTGTAAGAACCTGTGAATGCAATCAAACAAGGAAAAATGCCAAAAGTCCTGTATTTTGCTTGTTTTCTTATGGTTATGGTTAGGGCTGGGTAGGGGTTAAGGTTGTCATAGTTGGTGTTAAAATTTTTCCCATACAAAAGAATGAGCGGTCCCCATAAAGATATGTTTACCCGACATGTATGTGTGTGTGTTTGTGTGTGTGTGTGTGTGTGTGTGTGCCGGACTGGCACCCTAGACTGTGTGTCCCCTGCTTTATGCCCAGTTGTGCCTAGAATCAGTTGGTATCATCCTAACACTCTTTTGTAAGACGGATTTTACTTACTATGAATTTAACACATCTTGCTGAAAACCATTCCAGTTTGTGTTATGGTTGTAATAAATATTTGCATTTAATAGATTTTTTTTCAAATTGCTTTTTTAAGTGAAATGTTCAAAGTCCATTTGATTTGTTCTGCTATATTCCTGTCAGATGTCCTGAGTTTGACTGGCTCAGCCACCAGTCTGTCGCCCCCGGCCTGGTTGTCACTCTGAACTGGAGCACCTTCAGCTGTTTTCTCAGATCTAGACACATCATGACCATCAAATAGGAAACATGCACAGAAATGAACACCCACCTAGGGCCTTTTATATTTGGGATTATGATTATTATATTAAAGTATTATACCCTGCGATGGGTTGGCACCCCATCCTGGGTTGTTCCCTGCCTTGCACCAGTATGCTCAAAATATCCAGCGACCCTGAATAGGACAAGCAATTACATAAAATGGCTGGATGTCACAATATTTTATATAGGCACAATACAGTAAACGCTGAGAAGAAGGTGTTAGATAACAGTACGGAATCTGCAGGTCAACATTTCATCCTTAATCTGAGCGAACAGTCCAGTGCCTGGGTCCCCGTTTAGGGATATCACGTGTGTGCCAGCTGCACCTATATCCACAGAATTCCCTTTAGTGAGGTCTGTTAAAATAGCAGGCTGATTTGAAGGCAAATTGTCTCTCGTTTCCATAGAAACAATAACCCGACGGACGAGAATAACGCCGCTTCATTAACGCGGTTTCTCAGGTGTCCGTCCTACGTCGCACTGTGCTCTGCATGTTAATCTCCGTAAACACAGCGCCCAGCTAGCATGCATCCTGGCACAGAGCGAGAAGCTTAGCACCTGGGTTCATCCTCCACTCGCATCCCACGATGCTGTGGGAGGTCACTTTGGACAAATATGTGTACAGGAAGGCAGGCACCCAATAATCTGGGTCATTATCTTTCAGTTTTGGAAATTTGCACTTGGGCCACATTGTTACCGAAGCTACTTATATCAGAAGCCACAGATATCTGTTGAAAGTCCTATATTCTACATTCAGAGGAATAAAGACTGGGATCGTCAGCAGTTGCCTCCGCGATTGCATGCCAAGATTCTTTTGCGCCTAGACAAATTCCCACAGAGAAAACAAACTTTCAGGCCTAAGCATTGGAAAAACATCCATCTTCTTTCCCAACGCAACTGATTTGCCAACTGTGAAAGAAAAATCACACTGTATCATGTCGCTCTATTGTTTTGACGTAAGTAGGTTAGAAAAGACATTTAACAAGTTCCTTTTGGGAGGTAGAGGGCTGAGGTTTTCTAGCTGAACATAGTAGGCTATGTCTCATTTCAAAAACACCCTCCCCCCCAAAAAAAATCTAATCTTGGAGGATTCTGTCAATCACTTGAATAAAATATTTACACAGAGTATCTACCAAGACACATATTGTTATACTGTCTAATAGAGGCTTTACAGATTAGATTGTTATAATCATCTGACACATGTGCTTACATGAGGGTACAGTCGTGGCCAAATGATTTGAGAATGACACAAGAATTGGTTTTCACAAAGTTTGCTGTCTCTGTTTGTCATAATCTCCAGAATTTTATGAAGAGTGATCATATGAATTGCAATTAATTGCAAAGTGCCTCTTTGGCATGAAAATGAAATTAATCCCAAAAAACACATTTCCACTGCATTTCTACCCTGCCACAAAATGACCTGCTGACATCATTTCAGTGATTCTCTTGTTAACAGTGTTGGTGCAGGGCTCTCTCAGGAGTGCAGCAGGCAGGTGTGAGTGCATCTGCACGCACAGTGAGGTGAAGACTTTCAGAGGATGGCCTGGTGT
>JAODKE010000015.1:11186637-11213688 GCA_026779605.1 Mormyrus hasselquistii
AAGGTTACCAAGCACCTGGCTGTTTCATGTGCAAAGGTATGTTTAGGTTTAAGTTATTGTAGCCTAATTAAAATTTGCATGACCACGCATATTTGTTTTAAATGCTTCCTCTCGACCTCTGTTTTACTGCAATTAACAATCCCTAAAGCCAAACCACTCACGTCCACAAATAAATGAAAACTGGAGAAACAAACATTTTTGCTCTTTTCAGTCACCAAGAACTCTACCCCCCCAGGTGACGACCTTACACAAAAAACACAGTCATTCAAAAAAAAGGTGTTCTTTTTGTGGGGACATCTACAGAGCACTAGTCTCCACAAGACAGATGAACCCCTCCAGTAAATCTGCGCGTTGAAAGCAACAACATGTTCTTTAACAATGCAGGTGAGTTTCAGAGAGCCGCTGCAGGTCTATCGTACAAGATTTCATTTTACCAAAGTCCTTGTAGTGGAAAATGGGCGCATTCTTTACATTATACAACTGCTTGTCCTAAAGAGCAAGAATCATTATTCAGAAAAAATATATAAGTGGCCAGAAATGTAACAGCGTATCTTTTGCAGCCATAAATGACCTCTAGAAAGGGGTGTATTCTTTGGCTTTTGTCAAACTGCATCGCAAAGGGTTTTGTGGTCACTTACATTCTCTCTGGCTGCTTCTTTGCTGATTTTACATTTGACTCAAAAAGCCAATACAATTTACTGAGCTGCAACAAAGCAGTCTCCATATTTTTTAATCCCCAAATACAACTGATAAAGGAGCAGAAAATCCCTTTCAAGTGTGTCCTGCAATTCTGCCGGCTTCAAAACACAGGTAACATGCAGACGGATAGATCATTCTCCAGGCAAAACAACAGTAGGTAACTGGTCCAGGTCCCCAGAGCACTCCAGCATTTTGAAAATACACCTTTTTTATATTGACATTGGCTGCTGTATGTCTAAATCGGGACCATGCGTCTAGACCTCAAACCTGCGTGTAACATCTGTATGCCCTAATGCCCCAGAAAGCAATATTGGCCTTGTTTCAGGCCACACAGGAGCTGATACATGACCTGTCTGAGACTTTCCTGGTTCACACAGCCTTGTTTAAGCAGAGCTTTATTTAGAACCTGCTTAGATTTGAATTGTGATTCTTGGAGTAACCTTGAGCATGTGCTGTTAGCTGATAAAGCAGGGATGGCACTCAAAACACTGTAGAATAGACTAGACTGTGGAATTTTGGACATGGGAGTTTTACTTATACAAAAATGTTCTGAGGGCGGAACAAAAAATGATTCGTCCAGAGAGACAACCAATCAGACTGTAGAGGAGGTGGGTTCAGGCAGCTAGAGGAGGCAGGACTAAGACATCTGATTGGTTGGTCCCCCCTACTCTAATTGCTTAGTCAAAATAATTTGGTGCTAATCATAGCAGGAACCTCACTTGAAATCAAATTAGAAGTATTTAGGTGCAATTCAGCAGTTTAGGTTGCTGTGCCTGTAATCAGACAAGATCTGGTTCAAATTCAAGACCTCCAGGCATCTGCTAAAAATGTAATAATTGGCAATAAATGAAAAAAATCAGAATCGCTATATGAAAATATCCAAGCAATTCATATAACTGGATTCTTCCTGTCAGGACATTCTCCAGCAACACTGTTGGCTGTTCTGCCAATAAGCAGTGCAGTTCTGATCTGGTGGATCAAATTTATGATGAGATAAAACTAATATGATGGCACCATACCTTTATATAATTTGTATTTTTTTGCCCCTCTAGGTAGATTATTAAACTTCTGGAAAAAAAAAATCTGACCTGTTTTTGTCTCATTCCTCACACCATTTCAAAAATCAGTGTAAGTTAAACAAAATGCTTTGACCAATCAGGCTTTCAGCTAGGTTCCGCTCTTTTAGAGAATCTAAAAATATATCTGATTACTATTTCCTAATTAAACCTAGCACACTTCATAAAAGGATTCCTAAACGCCCTGCCATCCTGCACTTTTCTCACAAGGCATGGTAGAGTACTACACACCGTGAGCTGTGACAAGTGGCATAACTGCTAAGGGTGGCTTTTTTGTGCGGGAAATGCAGCGCCCTAAACAGTGAGCTGATTTGGAAAATAATGAACTGCAAAATAAATTGTTACACTGATGTTAATAGGAAGGTCGACCTTGTTATTTTGCAGTGAAGTGGAAAAGAACATCCGTAGCTGACAGACAGCACCGGTTGTGCCTGATTATGTGTGTATTACCAGTTTGAACATGTTCCTGCATTAGGAAATGGTTCCTCATCAAGAAGGTGTTCCTGCATCATTGGACATCGATAGCGTGGCTGGTCTGCCTCCTCAGTCAACACTCCTCCCACCCTTCAGAAAATAAAATAAATAAAATCAAATAAAAATAAATATGATAGGAATCTGGACCACTTGCACACAACATTGCCCCCTAAATGGCAATCCTCACAACCTTGAATGATAAAACTCCTGTTGTTGACATATTTTCGCCGTGATTTTCTTTGGGTTTTATTTATTATGTTTAGTTGTTTGTTTGTTTGCATATGTCTCTAATAACTTGCTTGTTTTTTTTGTCTCATTATTAATATATAAAAAAAACTCCTTATTTTTTTAGTTATTAATAACCTATCGGGGCTCAGAGGTGATAGGCCCCAGGCAATGAAACTGAAAAATTGACCTTGCAGATTTTACCTTGAGGGAGCCGATTGTGAAAATGTTTTTTTTTTTTTAATTTAAAAAGTCACTTCAGCAGCAGGTCTGTGATCAAGGTGTAGTGGAGCGCTGGCTCCGAGAGAATGGTGATATCAGCACTGGGAGATATGGACAGCCGTCCAGTTGAATCGTCTGTTAATGTTGTAGTATCTCTAATATCATGGTAAACTGGTGGCACTCTCTGCACCCTGGATGACAGCCTTAGTCAGGGAAGCGTTATTACATAGACCACATTCTCTGGGTAGCGTTATTACATAGACCACATTCTCTGGGTAGCGTTATTACATAGACCACATTCTCTGAGTAGCGTTATTGCATTGACCACATTCCGTGCTTCATGTCAAATTATAACACAGAGAATGCTTTAGTCTTACTTCAAGCAGCCAAAGAGCATCATCCCTTGCATAACTCAATTGATTCCAAGGAGCATTTCAAGTTGGCTCTGTGTCAGCGACTCCTGCTGAATTGAGACGGTATTCCCGACACGGTGACATCGCTCATGTCATAGAATGATACAGCTTAAATGATAAAGGGAAAATGAACATCCCAAGCCTTTGTTATGTGCCTGGTGTACAGAAGTGGATCTGCAAGTATAGCAGAAATGCCAGCTATAAGAGCTGACAGTAATCCCATTGGGTGGTGTGCAGTGGGAGGGGCTTACTCTGCTTCTTCCTTCTCATTCTACGCACTTAGCTCTTTTTTGGTGTATAGCTCACCGGTTTAAGGCTCGGCGGCTGTGATTGGCCGGCCCAAATCCTGTTCTTGGCGGAATAGTCACGTGTCTGTTGGGCCCTCGAGCATTGGCCCTTAGCCCCCCCCCTAAATTGCTCCAGGAGTGCTGTATCACTCTCAGCTGTATATATGAGTGTGTGCGTGTGTGTGTGTGTGATTATGTTTATATTACATTGTGGGGGACCGGGTGGCCAATCTTATCCGTAAAGGGCCGGTGTGTATGCGGGTTTTTGCTACAACTCCCTAATTAGATTGATAATTAGAAGATTTATTGGCTAAAGAGTCCTCACACCTGGGTTTGAACCTACATACACACCAGCCCTTTGCGGATCAGATTGGCCATCCCTGTCTCAGAGGAAAGAAGGTGAGATATGCAAAATGAATTTTCCACGTACTAGTGCATATAGCAAATAAATCATCATTTAATTTCCCGAAGTAGAAGTTAGCTACGATGGGTTGGTACCCCAACCGGGGTCCTTCACTGCCTTGCGCCCGTAGCCTCTAGATAAGCTCTGGACTCTGCGCGACCCTGAATAAGACAAGGGGCTCCAGAAAATGAATGGATGGATGGATCAAAGTAGGCGGTTGACTGTTTTCTTTGGGTTAGCGTGACTTGGATTACTGTGACTTGTTTACAGAGCAGTGCCCAAGTCTTTCAGAGAAATTCATATCAAGCCCAGGCAACTATGAAAAATGCATTAGTATGCCAATGCATAGGAAATATGTTCAATTTAAAAAATGTGTGGAGTTGATTAAAGCAAAATTGGGCACATGGGGCCTGGATGTGGCAGTAAATATCTGGGCCCATTCGTTGTGGATGCCACTAGTCACTGGCATCCTCAGGCTCCATGCAGCTTTCTGCTGTTTTACCCGCCTGTTTTATATATATATATACTGTATACTGCTTATTCCTCCACTCCCGATCCATCATTTAAGGCAACCTGGCATGGTCCACATTCCAGAAAATGCTTTCCTCTGTTTTAATATTTTTTCTTCTTCTTTTTTTTTTGGTCACGCTGCAAAAAGTTATCAGTTTTTTTTTTTTTTTTAATGAATTTTGTTAATGGATTTAATGCAATTAGAACCTCTGTGTAATCTTTGCCGATTAGACATTGCGTGCTGAACAGTTCTTAAAATGTCACAGCGTACGGCTGACAGTGTACCGGGCGGAAACACAGGTGCAGTGTGGAACAACAGCACCAGTAAAGACAAGGTGGGGATTTAAATAGCTGTGAAGTGACTGTTTCATAACTTCTGGGCCAGTGACTCTCCCTGATTACATGTAAGACATTATCTTTCCTCTGTAAATGGTACCACAAGATTATATTGACACACATTATAGTTTGTTTTATCTAAATATGAATTAAATCAAATTGTTTTTTTAGTCTCACAATAGGGTTTGAGTCTTTGTATGGGTTCTACGTATGTAGAGTTTGCATGTTCTCCCTGCGTCATCGTGGAGTTTCCTCCTTGTATCCTGGGTTCCCCCCACAGTCAAAAAACATGGCAAATTGGAGGTAAATTGAGGTAAATTGTCCATTGGTGTGAATGGTGTGTGTGCCCTGTGATGGGTTGGCACCCTGTTCTGGGATATTCCCCGCCGTTTGCTTATGATTTCTGGGACTGGCTCCAGATCCCTGCAACCATGCATAGGACATGCAGCATAAAAGATGACTGAATGAATGAATATTTTTATATAAGGTTCCCTGACAGAGCTGCTTATGATCTGGAACTTCACAGTGACAGTGAGGTTAAATAGCTGGCTGATCATTCATTCTGCTCTGCTCAACGTTGAACCTAGGGAAGCAGAACAGCAGGCAGAGAGCAGCGAGATCCCACAGCAGGAAGAGGGACCTCTCCCGCAGCACGAACCAGGGCAGGTAAGGTAAACCGATTCATCTGCGCAATTGGCTTGCTAAAATAGACGTTACATAACTGGGCCTGTCTCCTCTGACACTTATCATCGGCTTATGTTTTCACTTTCCCTCCCCAGCCGTTAACACGAAAAGCCTTCAGCGGCGTCGCACCTAACCGGTTTGGACACCATAGTCCGAAGTTTTAAGCCAACATGTCTGAGATTCAGGAAAAGGAGTTTGTCTCAGATAGGAATGAGATGTGCCCTTGAACCCCGAAGACATTATTACGCCGTGCTTCACAGAGCTACGGTTATTTTTAATTATCTCTCAACCACTCATAAGCGCCTTAGAACCAGACCCTGTAATGTCACATGGTACTATGAGTACATTGCTGTTGCGTGGCAATGCACATATAGGAGTGAAACCCAAAAGCCAGCAGAATAGAATTCCCCAGAATGTCATCGCAAAGTCACAGATGAAATGCTAAAGTTGTATAAACTACATGAGACTCCGAAATTTTTACAAAAACCCAGACCACGTTCACCTTGAAGGAAAATGACTGCACTGTCTGTGTCTTTATATGAGATATAGTTAGAATTTCATTTGAGAAATTGTATTTGATTTGCTCAGCAAATGTCCTTTCTAGGACGACTTAAGTTACAGTTACTGTGTGGTACAGCTGGATGTAAAGTGACCCCTTTGCAGCCTCATTCCTGCTTCTTCATACTGATTATGTTCTCGCCCGGTTCCTCGCGTTCTGTTCCTGATGGCACTCCACTGCGTCACACCGCGTGACGGATTTTAGGTGACCAAACATGTTGACAGTCAGAGGAAAATGTTGACGTTTCCACATTATTTCAGTGCTTTTCTAATCCTGACCAGCATGTCTGAAGGGAAAATGCTAACTCCATGGTCTGGTCCCAGCACGGTTGAAATGACTAGACCAGAGGCTATGTGCGGAAATGAAAAGTGAACTAGTTGTAGATTATTTTCTAAGATGGAAATATAGTGTTTCATGTTCAACACAATGACTCAAAGGACTGATGGATCTTAGGACCTATGGTTCATAAAAAGAAAGTTTAAAAAGGTCAATCTCTCCCTTTCATGTGCGGCACTCCCTTGGTGCATGACAAAGACATACAGATACAGTTTGCCTGTGAAATTAAAGAAATAACCTTGTATTTCAGTGATGCATCGAGGTATCTCTAAGCTGTTCAAACTCTGCTGCTATTTTGGGTCTGAGGCTAATGCACTTGGGATTGAAATGTCTGAACGAAATTCTCTGCAAAAAAAAAAATTATCACGGTGTCCAAAAATCGTGACAGAAATGTGTACCTTTGTGACACACAAGTCCCCATTTATCCATCTATCTGTATCACAACTGCTTAACCAGTGGTCGGGGGGGGGTCTGGAAATTATCCCAGAAAGTACAGGGCACTCGGAACACTAAAGCGGGGATGCCGGTGCATCACAGGGCACACTCACGCACTCACGCACTCACACATTTTCGGCAGTTTAAAGACACCAATTGTCTGACTGCATGACTTTGAACTACAGAAGGAAACAAGAATGATTGGAGGAAAACCACATAACCACAGAGAGAACATGCAAGCTCAACAGACACACCGCGTCAGGGCCGGGATCTGAATCCCCAGCCCTGCAGGTTTAAGGCTACAGTGCTACTGATCCGCCTTGCAGCCATCTTTGTTTGTTTGTTTGTTTTTTCCTTCCCAATCAATATTCCTGCTATGGACTCATGCGTGCCACAAAGTACAAATGCGGCTCAATTTTACCGCCACGGTTCTGTTTACCGTCACTCGGGAGCATGGAGCCAAAACGTGACACTCCCACAGTGCTGAGGTGGGGTTGCGTCAGATTCAAACGCATGTCTGTCTGCGGCCACGGGAACCGGTTGCTATGCAGTGTGCAGTGGCACAGCAGTGGAAAACCTGGATGACACCGGTACAAAAAAGATCCTGGAAATAACCACAGAAGCCCAAAGTGAGGCACACACCTGGGATGAATATAGGAGGACCACGCTCCTCTGGGGGATTGAGAAGTGCTGCAGACAGAATAGTGAAAGCCACTGACAGTGTCTCTGCAGGTATCGCAACGATGTCTGTTTGCTGTTAGGAGACACGTGTGTATGTAAATGCAGCTGGGGAATGGAAGGAGTGAAGCTCACCGGAGTTTTATTTGCAAAAAATGTTCTGAGTGCAGAATGAAAAAGGATTGGTTCAGAGAGATAACCAATCAGATTGTAGAGGAAGTGGGTCCAAGCAACTAGAGGAGGTGGGACCAAGACATCTGATTGGATATCTGTCAGAGCCTCTCGGATCATTTTTCTTTTAGTTTTATTGTAAGTAAAAGTCCCATGAGCAGAAGTCAAGGGGAGAGCTGACCATCCTTAAATAAGAACATGCCTTTTTTAAAGACTCGGGTGCCTGATTGGACACAGCCTTACCATGGTCACAAACAGCCCCAGCAGTGGCGTGTTCAGGTCACACACTTTAAGCATTCATTGAAACAGTGAAACCAGCATGATGTGGACTTTGGTGTCCATTTTTGTCGTGCCTTCCTGGATATTTTAATGCTGAGTGTTATCAGATCTCCACTCAAAACTAAATATTAGATGAAAAGGTTCCTTTTATTCCCCTGGCACATGGGTTTTCTGCAGGTATTCAGCTTTCCTCCTGCAGTTCAAAGACATGCGGTGAGGCTAATTTGTGTCTCCAAAATGCCTGAAGTGTATAACCGTGTGAGTGTTTGTGTTTGTGCTCTACAGTAAAGTAACGCCCCAGCTAGTGGGCACCATAGCCTTGTGCTCCGTGATTAACTGCTGGGATTAGCTCTATGCTCACTGCAAGTCTCTACTGGAAAAGCAGGTGGAAGATGGATGGAAAGGATGGGTTGAGGATTTATGATACAAATTTTTTGTCCTAATTTTTATTCATTAAAAATGATGCAACCCCAACCCAGGGCCCCAGAGTTAAAATATAATTGCCTTTGTACTTTTTCAACTTTCAGAGCAAATCATATTGTCGTTTGTTTCACACCAGAGCTACAAAGGTTTATAGTCAGAAGTGCCACTTTTCCTCTGCTACCATAATGACTAGTCATTATGAAGTCTAGACATCATCAGAAGGTGACTCTGTGGATTGCTGGTGGTTGTGGATTCGAATCCAGCCTTGGCAGTCTATGCACATGCACATGAAGTTAGGCTAATCGCTAGCATTTTGTGAGGCCTGCCATAGACCCTCAGGCTCCACCCCCCATGACCCCGCTTAGGATTACCAGTTGAAAGATTCCTTCTCTGTATGTTGCGCATACTCCTCTTGGTACAGAGCTATGGTGATTAGGCCTTGGTGTCTGCTGGGGGGGATGCCCACTGGGCACGCCCACTCATTTCAGTCCAGTGAATCTCAGGTCACTGCAAAAACAAAAAGCTGACCCAGAAGCAGATGAGAAAAATGTTACAGCAGTAGTCTCCGGGAGCCCCGGTCCTTTACATTTTTTGGCTTTCCCCTTATTTAACACACCTGATTCTATTTCTCTGCTAACTACCACCCATTCCTTGAGCTGAATCAGGTGTGGTGGACCATGGAGAGAACCAAGCTGTGAAGGGCTAAAGCTGGAGACCCCTGATCTACACTAATGGTATGACCCGTAATGAAGAACTCTCCCTTTTTTCAGGCTGTATTTTTTTCAGCCTATTTGCTTGCTAACCACACTCTGCCTTTCGCGGTGACCCTGACACCCAGCCCTGATGCCCAGCATGTCGAGGGAGTGCTGCACCTGTACACAGCCCCTGCAAACTTGCTGCCAAACAGACCCACGTCTTTACCTACCACAGATGCTCACTGAAAGCCTTCCTCTAAATGCAGGCAATCAGCAAGCTGTAGGATCTTGACAGGGTTATAAGAGACACTGCACCCCTCCCCACAACCACAACTCCCCACCCATGAAAAAAAAAATGCCAGTTACATTGTCATCAAGAGATCCCCCATCGCCATCAGCTGGCTGATGATCTAAATCAAGCACCGGGCTCAGTCTGGCACAGAGGCCCAGCAAGCGGTCTAGTGGTAAAAATCTGCAGTTATAGCTGGGAAAGCCTTGTCGTTACTGAGTGTGGCAGAAACGCCAGCAGCCCCGAAGAACTGGATAGGTCCGGCTATCAGATTGGATGTTCCCATGTATCCATTATAGAGGTGTCACTCAGGCCCAGCCGCTCCCCGTGGCTGAAGCCCGCCTACCCCAGGGATTCGTCCCCCAGGGCGCTGCCTCAGCCTACTAATAGCAGCCTGCGTCCCGCTTAGCTTCAGTCCATGGGGGTTTGATTGCTTTACCCAGGCCCCCCCCGTGTGTCGGCTCACCGAGCGCACGGATGTCCACAGCCGCTTCACCGAAGCGGACTTTGATTTGGCCGGAGGGAGGCGATAATTACGGACATCACCCCTTGCAATCGGACCAGCTCCTCTGGGCAACGATGATGACGAGCGAGAAGTCATTTCCCGTCAAGCTGCCGTTATTCTCCGGAGCGACCATGGAGCCACGAGATGTCATGGTGGAGAGCGGTTATTCATCAGGTGCCACGCAGCCATAGACTTTCCAGTGGCAGCCCTGAGCGCAAGGGGAGGAGGACTCTGTAAGTAGCAGCCTCCGTCTGGCACGTGTCACTTCCCATGATGCACGGTGACTTTCCCATTGGGAAATGCACAAACTGGAAGACAAAGGATGAACAGAGCGACAGTGGGGAAACGAATAACAGCCACAGAGAGTGATGTAATAACTAATGGTTCCGCTAACAGTGGGAAATTCAGCTCGTTATTCATTACTGAAGAACCAGTGTGAGTGTAAAACATAGGGGCTCCATCTGCTGGTGTCATCCGGGAAGAACATAATTATGTTCCACCTGCTTTGGCTTTTTATGGCCTATGAATGGTTCCATAGAATGTATGGATGGGTGTTACCACACCACTTTGGCTAATCAGTGTTTTAGCTCACATATAATCAAACTCATTCTCATCTGCACAATGTGCATAATGTATAATCTAATATCGGCTGTAGTCGTGTAATTCAAGCCATCTTGCTGGGAGTTTTTCCCTCTGGCTGATCTTTTTCGCTTCTCCTCACAGTGGAGGTTTCACTTTCTGAGTAAGCATTCTCAAAGTCTACGGGAGGGTAATGATCCGTCTTCCTCATTCCCAGACTGACAGCCCCTTAGAGACACTTTATGATGCATTAGCAACTTGCTGGGGCCAGTTTTCACGCACAAGCCTGCTGAACATCCACTAACAAGCAAAATCCTGCTCAAAGTCACAGAGACCCCAGACCTACGGTGACCACTGGGACATCCCTAAATACACGGCCTCCCAAATCCGCCTCGCCGCTGACAGACAAGAAGGGCTGACAGGTAGATAAGTCACCTGATGCCCTTCAAGATGTGATCTACGGCCCATAAGATTTTACAGATGCAGCTATCTGCCATCTATAGTTGGGCATTATTATTGTACTCATCTGATGCTTATCACGGATGGCATCCACATCACTAGCTAATTTACTACAGGCCCAGGTGATTGCAGCACACCTCAATCTGACCACATGCGAGCGAGCCACACTCTTCCTATTCCCACAAAGTGGATTTATTTAGGAACGCCGGGAATCCCAAAGGCCCGAACTCAGATGTCCTTTGAAGCGTGTAACCGTGTCCCAGAACTAGACCGCAGTATTTATCTATCTTTGGGCGCAGAATAAAGAAATAATAAATATAAGAACTAATTAAGTGAAAATGTGGTATAAGGCCCAAAGGAGAAATGTCCACGTAGAGACATGAAGGAGTAAAAAGTCAGTCTGGACAGCTGAGAATTTTATGGGACAAACCTGAAATTTTAGTCAAGGCCAGTTAGGACAAGCTGTTCTCCTGGGGAGGGCCACTGTCTGAGAAATTGCTGGCTGGGGTGCAATAGGCAGTAAGTAGTCAGCGAAATACTAGAAAACTAGTAGGGTGTTATTAGACCGTTTATCCACCAGAGGGCAGTCACAAATGTACCTTGAAAACTGTGTACGTACTCCAGCCATGTGTCCACAATGGTTTTGTTTTGTCCCCTTTGGTTGCCTTAATTTAGCCACTATGACCAAAGGGTATAAAAATAAACATAAGAGGCCCTGTTGCAAAACCCGAAGCCTCCCATCTGTCCATAAAGCACTTTGCCTAACGGAACCGTATTTGGTCATTGATCATCTGAACTGGTTCTTTCTGGGGTCATAGAACCCATCAGTCCTCTCATTGAGTGCAGGACAATACATTCACACTATGCCTGAGCTTCTGGGCTTATCTGCCGACTCGTAAGCGTACCCAAGTCATGGGACACCTCTGTTTAAGAGGAGTCCATGGCATCATCCATTGCAATTGGGGTTCACTCTCAATGGAGCTGTTTGAAAGGCATCTTTTTGGCATAAACATGTTGGGTTGGACCTTGCTGGTTCAGGCATCTATTCTATTTCATATAATAAAAGCAAATACAGTGCTCACAGAGAGACTAGGGACATTGCTTATTCTGTAAAAATGCAAATTTATTGGTTTCATAACAGTAGTCCATTGACAAGAAATGTTTATTGTATCTGCACATATCTTCCTCACAGTATTATTTTTTGTATTAACTGTCATAAGTTTTTTTGACTGACTCAGTTCTGTTCTTGCCATTTTGCTACTCATTGCAGTTGTAGACACTGGCTCCAAAAGGGACACGAAACACAAATGCTTGCTGTTACTAAGCACCCAAATAAGACTGTTGTCTCTTAACTTTTTAACTCAGAACAGCTCTTTTAGAGCTATAGTTTGGGCTTCAATGAATTACTGCATGGTGCAGGTTGGGAAGGAGCTGCAGTCCACAGGACAAACGGGGTTTATTAACAGAAAAATAAAACACTATGAATACTACTACAAAAAAACAAGAAGGACCACAAGGGGGTCAAAAGCAAAAGGGGATAAACAAAGACTAATTACAAATGGGTGTGGGCAACAATGGATGGATGGATGGATGGATGGATGGGCGGAACATACATCACATACATCATACATACAACAAACCACTGAAGGACTGAATTAAGGCAGAGATTTAAATACTGAGGGGTAACAACACTAACACAGGCCACAGGTGAAACTAATAAACTAAAACATGAAACTCAAACTAGGAAACAGAATCTAACAATGGGGAAAACTTACAGGTAAAACCACAATCAAGGGCATAAAGGAAAAAAAAACAAAAACTGAATACAAATCAAAATACAGGGACTGATACAACTGAAACACTAGGGAACAAAATCTACAAAAACAGAGGTGGGATTTCAACACGCAACAAAGCAGTTCACAAACAATTGCATGCTCAACACATTGAGCTATGTGGCTGACAGGAAGCAGGGGAAAACACAAAGGCTGACAGGAGGGACAGGATGGCCAGCGACACCTGCTGGCCAAATGGGGAAGGGACACAAAAGACTGAGACAACAGGAGCTGACCCTAACAATTACTACTTGAAATTAATTTTTTGCTTAAAACTGCTGGTTTCTTCTAATATGATACATATTTTTTGTAAACAAATGAATAAATTAAATATTTAAGATGCTCTTCTATCTGATCTTTCATTCATCTTTATGACACAGCTGTAGGTTATTAAACCAATGAATTTGCAGGATTTTTACTGAATAAAGCAAGCATCCCAAGACTTTCTGTGAGTACTGTGCAGAGTATTATTGGACTACAAAGCACTGGTTGTAAGTCGCTCTGGAAAAGAGTGTCTGCTAAATGCTGTAAATGTATTAAAAACACAAGTATGAGGTGACAAGTGTGTAAAACTAAATTGTGTTATTCCATTTGAATTGGCATAAAAATCTCCCTCTCAGACTACAGAAAACAACTGATATTATATATCAGTGGTTTGTACAATGTGTGTATTTCTTTATTGGTTCCATATTGAAAAGGGCTAAGGGTTAGGTTACTTCGGCACGTTATGCATTTTTTTTCATTGCTTAGGTTGTACATTGGACAAGAGCACAGCCTAATGATCCAGAGAATGTTAAAGACATCCATCGTCCTTAGTCACTGGGACAAGGTCACTCTTGGCATTCTTTGATGTAAGTATCAGTGACCCATTGTCAGCACAGCTAGTAATTGGATTTGCTGACTCGGTTGCCTACGAAATTATCAATTCATTTTCCAATCCAGTATCCAGATTGATACTGAAATCAACAATCGGTCAAAGCTCTGGTTAACCTACAGCTGTGTCATAAAGATGAATGAAAGATCAGATAGGAGAGCATCTTAAACATATCATTTCCATCTGTCACACCCCTTTTGTTGCACTCGACTCTGTGTTTCACTACTTCACTGCACAAGCACAAAAAACAGTAATATGTATGTAAACTGAAAATGGATGCTGCTCTGCTGGGGGCCCCATAGATGGGGGCCACCTAGGAGCCCGGGCTCCGAGTTCCCAGTGCCTGAAGCACGTAGGGAGAGGTTTAGTTCCATGAGAGAAACTAAAAATAAAACCATAAACATCCAATTATAGTCACAACATACAGAATAAAAAAATAAATATAGCCTTATATAATCCACAATCGTGAGTTATATAATCAGCCCAAATATGCCATATATTCGGAATACTGTTTGAGGATAAAGTTTAAAAGTCTTAATAGGAAAAAAACAGCAGCAAATGACTGTGCATTCATAACAGCAATTCTACTAATTAACCATTTAATTAATAATCAAACAATCATTAAGGCGCTGTTTTTTAGTTACCCCATTAAGTAGCCCTTTTGTCTGCATTTCCTCAGATCAGCCACGCATGATTGGTGGGAATGGTGATGGAGCCGTGCCTGATTGGTGAGAATGGTGATGGAGCTGCGCCTGATTGGTGGGAATGGTGATGGAGCGCTGTCACGGAAGCTCATTTAAAGAGTAATCACTGGCCCACGCCACTCATTTGTTTCCTGAACTTTGCTTTTGCCTTCACAGTAAATTATAATAACTTGAAAAGTCTTCTCTTTCCATTTGCCGCATTCTGTTTTATTTACCGTACTTTATACTCAAATATCTCCCATCATTAAACACATCAGTCTGTGTGTATTTGCCTCACATGTATGTATATTTTATTTATGCAGACTAAAGTATCTGCTAAATAAATAAATAAATGTAAATGTTTTTAAGCAGGTCTGAAAATGAATCGAGGGAGTAGGGGGTTAATGAAATGGAATAAAATAGAATATATACTATTTTGGATTTATGTGAAATGCAGTGAATGGACTCATACCCAGGAGAGCAGATGTATCATCTAGCATTAATATACGGAGCAGAACCTGAGGTAGATGTCCTGGCTCCCTGGAACACGAGCACCTGCAACCTGGGCATTGTAAAGGACTTTAACGCCACATGGTTTTGGCAGTCTTAATCGATCACTGGCGTTTCATAAACATTTTTCAGGTAGGTCTTCACCCTGGAGTTTGCTGTCTTTTGTTCACCCCAACCTGAAACAATTGCTTTATTGGACAGATATTCCCTAAGCTCCCATTGGCTCCCATACGTGACCTTGCAATAACATTATGAACAAGAGCATACATTTCATAGTTTACAGCAGGACGATATTCATCACAGTGTGACCTTCCTTTATTCACCATAGCGCGCAACACTGTCAACAGAAAGACTTTATGATACGACTGAAATGAAGCAATGATTAATACTAAGATTATGTTATTGTTAATTATGATAATGGGCTTACAGATGTTCTCTCAAGGTCTTGAAAAGCGAACGCGTGCAACAGGACTCAAATGCGTAACGTTCTCCCTAGATCATGTCTCAGATGAGACCGGTCTGCTAAGGTCTGATCAAACGTGATGCAACAAACGGTTTTGCTGGGTTTTTTTTTTCTCCCCCAGGAGTGATTGCTTTTGCATACTATCAGATAATTGCCTTCCCTGTAGTCAGTGCTTCACTGAAGAGCGATTACAGGGGATTCATATAAACACAACACTGAGTTTTATTTTTCTATATCCAAGCATTTATAACTCTGTGGCTGATTCATATATTACAAACACACTGAAATCGCTTAAGGACATACCATGTCTGATGCAGAAGGTTGCATCCAGGCAATATCATTTGATATGGAAGGATTGGATGTGCATAATTTGTGTCTGCCAATGTGATTACTTGAGGGATATGGAGTCTGGGTGGGATTGCTGAGAGCATGTGACACAAATCATAACCTGCGATGGAAGTGAAATGTGAATCACCAATCTACAATGCATAAACATGCCACGCAAACACGCAAATGAACTGACACGTAACTGCACAGCATTCATTTCCCAGGGGAACGCCTCTTCACACGTCACTCTTTCTGACCACGAGATAATTGATTTGGTTTGCCTGAATATACTAGTGATGTAGATATTAAACGTTTTTAAACATTTTATACGGTTCTAGGAATGATTATGAATGGACTTAATTAAATGGCACGCTAAACCAAATAATGAGAATTTGAATTCACTGTCTTCTAAGGGAGACTGTGCTTTGAAATGAATTCCCTGTATTTGGGCCAGACTCCGAATGGATTTGGAGAAAGGTGACATTGCACTGGAGTGGAGGCCCAGGAACATTTTGGAATTAATGTTCTCACTGGAGTGGCTGGATCAGGCTTGATTAATCAGGACTTGAAATTGTAACAATACACCCGGACATTAACACACATTGTTTTGAAACAATTATTAAATGGCATCTGGGAACCATTACCCCACTGATTAGAAAGCATTGTCAGGTTAATCATGTTTTGTTGACCCTTGTATTTTTATATTGTTCCATTTGTGTCAGTGTTTTACATTCTTACTCCCATTTGCGATAATCGAATTAAATTTCTATTGAAAAGCCTGGCATCGAAATCCCATATTACATCTATAGCAACTTAGCGAAACAAAAGTAAATTTCACTTGTGCTATTGAGGTTTGTTGACAAGAAATACTGCCATGGACCCGGACACCACCTTGGGATTCTTTCATTTAGCGAGGTTGGAATAAAGACAAAAAAGCTCTGTGATGACCCAAGTGCCCTTGAGCTGAAGCTGCGCTACATTTCAATGAAAAAGATCATTTCTTCCCCAGCATTCAGGTCATGCGAAGGGCCGTCATGTCTTTGTGTTCTGCATTGTTGTCAAGAAGTCTTCCAGCTACAGACCGCACACCTCCTCAGTTCCACAATATTTCTGATCCAACAAACCATTGCACCAGACTTCGGTGTGTCTCTGTCAAACCACAAACCTCACAGACTACAAAAAAACACAAGTTCAGAAGGTGGACTGACAGCTACAGTCTGACCGTCCTTGAAATGGTGAGTCGACGAAAGGTGGGAGTATAGATTTAATCAATACACAAATCGACAATCGATTTTCTTGCAAAGGATATCTTAAACGTGACTTTAATGACGCTTAGACTGATAGCTGGGCTTAACATTTAGCTACACTTGATAAATTAAATCTACTGCAGCTTCTGAAAGGTTGTCAAAGATTCTCTTTAATCATAAGGTGAAACCTGAAGTAGCTATGAAGGAATATCTTTGATAAATGCACAAGGTCTGTTTTAATCTATGCTTGGGACTATTAGGCTGAATATCGATTGCCGCTGCCAAATCTACGGCATTTCTGGGTAACACTTTACTTTGAAGGGGTACAAATAATATAGCATTATGCTCTCAGTTATGTAGTAATTAATCAGAAAATAAGTCTTAATTACTTACTGACCTCATGTTTATTCATCATTAATGAATCATGAAGGATCTTTTATCTCAGGTAGCTACTGTATTTGTTCATGATTTATTCTTCAGTAGTAACTGAGTTACTACAAAGCATTTTTGCCCCGTCTGGTAGTGTTATCCATTCATGTTAGTCCTAAGCACATACATATCCTGGTTATAAAAATATGAATATGGTCATAGTAGCCAGTGAAAACAGAAAATAGCAAGGGATTTGTCCTGTTCCAGCCCAATCTGATTAGAAGCAAAGCATAAACCTGTCTGCACTATTTATAGGGTGGTTTTGCCTCAACAATTCATACAGAAATGCCGGTAAGATGCAGGTATTGCCAAAATGTGTACCTAAGCAGAGGTGGATAGTTCGGGTCCAAAAATTTTATCTCAACCAACCAGCTGAGTATAAAGGGTCACAGAGTACTCAGCTAGTTGGTTGAAACAAAATCTTGGTCTGGATTTTTACTTTTTTGGACCTGAACCCATCCAATCCTGCACCTCGGTCACACATCATGATGTCTGTAGGGAAAGGAAATGCCATTACTCTTCTGTTTGAGGTTTCACAGCCAAGCAACGTGTCAAGACAAGATAATTCCCTAGCTACTCAAGAGAGTCTGGGCTCCCATGATTCCAAAGCCTGTGAATATAACCAAGAATCCATGAATTTCAGAAGTTCTGCACAGTAATTACGCACAAAGCATTCCCACAGGGCAGATGCAGTAGCAGAAAGTGCTGTAGGCACTCACTAATATGTGAAATTTGGCAAGGGAAGATAATTGATTGCTCTATAAAGAGCATTAAGGCACACATTCTTAAACAAAGGAGCTCTAAAATCTATTGGCTCTATTAATTTAATTAGATTAAATGCAAATTAGGAGATAATGGGGGGGGGGGGTCCATTAACCTGTTAGGACAAACAAAATGGCACAATGAACTGATCATGTCTAATGAGGAAACAGTTCCATCATAGGCCAGGGGATTCTCAGTCAGGATCCACACAGTAATCTTAGAGGCATGGCACCGTGCCGGAGCACTCAGACTCCATGGGTACTTCAGTCGAACATTTGTGTGCGAGAGAGAGCTGGGAGAGTGAGTATGTGTGTGTGTGTGTGTGGGGGGGGGGCTGGGGGGGGTTACGTATATATATTACATTGTTGGTACCACATTTTCTGTCCCAAGAAGGGGAAACTCAATTTTATAAAATGAAAAAAACCAAAAGTGCCAAAAGTTTTGAATTCTGTTTGGTTACTTGTGGTTAACGTTAGGACTGGGTAGGGGTTCAGGTTGTAATTGTTTGGATTACGGTTTTGCCCATAGAAATGAATGGACAGTCCCCACAAAAATATGAATACAAACGTGTGTGTGTGTGTGTGTGTGTGTGAGAGAGAGAGAGAGAGAGAGAGACAGAGAGAGCGAGAGGGACTGTGTGAGAGAGGCATTGTATGTATGTGACATCCAAGTCATGTAGCTTATTATCCAAGTCACATATATTTTGGTAGATTCCTTAACTATCCATTAGACTGAAAAATAGAGCTTATCATATATTAAAATGATGCATACATGTGCATATACTGTATTATACATTATATATACATACATTTATTAGCTGAATACTATGAATGTAACAAGTGTAAATAGGCAATGCAATTTGCACTTACGATAAAATCCATAATGACATGCAAATGTTCCAAAAATGTCAATACAAGCCTTAGCAGAGTGGGAGACGCAAAAGCTACCAGCTACTCTGAGTCAATGCTAACCATCGCGAAATCACGCAGCAAGCTGCATTAATTAACAGTGCACTGTTCCTCAAGTCTAACTGCGCAGCTGCCTTTCAGGATGTTTACCTGTCACTGGAAAAGCAAACAGCCCTTTAAAGCGCGTACTAATAACAAGCGAGGACTAAAGCATCCCCAGGATCGGTCATTTCAAACGTTACAAACCCCATAAGTGTAGGCACACAGACACCAGAACCAGCTGTGATTTTCAAACATGACCAGCCTCTCGCTACCATCCAGTTTTATATTTGCATCCATTTCGAGTGAGTAGCCCTATCTGCCTGCTCACTATTCCTCCCAGGTTCTACTTTACTCAAGCACATCTTTTCCTCTCAGACCCAGTTTTTTGTGACATGTAATGGTCAGCTTAATGGTGAAGAAACACTGCAGATCTCAACTTAATACAACAACATCTAAACAGTTTTTCTCAGTTATATTAAGCATATGCAAGACATTGTGTTTCTAATTTGTAACGTGTGCATTTGTCAACACATTCCTGGAGGCATGCTAGAAAAATAAAAAAAAAAAGTATGTAGGCAACAAGAGTGGAAAGAGTAACGAAAAATCCTGCACAAGTAAAAATATTATTACTTACAAAAAACGAGTACAGTAAATGTACCTCACCAAGAGTATTTTATTTTAAAAGTACTCAGAGGCTACAGAGTATTTTAAAATTGTTTTTCCATAATAACACTAATTTATTAACTCAATTCACACATTGTAATTAACCTTCTAGGAATAGTTTAATTGTGACTGACAAAGCAATAAAAATGCCTTTCAAACAAAAAATGTAATAAATGAAATAAGCACGTTAATCGACGCTATGTGTTTCACCACAGCATTTTATGTGCTTAGACTTGTGTTTGAATGCAGCGTCAAAAGGGTTATCCGGATTTCATTGATATGCACTCCGACGCATTTCCAAAGAGCATCCTGCCAAAAACCAATCCATTATTTTCAAACTAATTTGAGGAAAATGAAACAATATACAAATGTGCTATTGTGCTCAAAATTCATTTTGTATTCCCCACTCTCCCTCCCTACATCAACCAAAACCCGAACATCACTCCCCTCTCTATTTACCGTAGCCCAGAAAGGAATCACCCGATAAGACCACCTCACTTTACCACTGCTAGCAAAGTACATAAACAAAACACTGACGTTTTACCGTACACTCTATAACAAGCTCATTTTTGTAACATTGCTTTAATAGCTGAAACATAAATCAATAAACCCATGACTGCACGACCTTTTCAGTATGAACCAGAGGCACATATAGTATTACAGTACATGCAAATGGTTAATGTATAAGAACATAGAAAATAATGGACAATAAAGTGTGGATGAACTGAACGTGGGTTTAGCCTTCAGGTAGAATAACCTGGTATGCGCTAATATTTACATTAATGTGGGCCTCCAGCAACTTGTAGTTTTTTGATTATCAGCATACATTGATATGACTGGCTATGGCAAATGAACGGTCCAATCCCTGTCGATAGAGTCAAAACAAGGTAAGAACATGAGCCGTTTAAAATCAGTACGCTAAGTTAAGGAAGTAGTGGACACACTAATAAATAGTAGAGTGAAATAGAGCATAATACATTAATTTTAAACTACTTACTAAAGTAATAATTCTATAAAAAAAAAAAATACTGAAAATACTGTATTTTCACTAACGGGTGAACATGTAGCTTGTTACTTCACACCCCTACAAGGCAAAAACCTCCCGATATATCAGAAAGACAAACTGACACATTAACACCCCACACACATAGGAGCATCAGTGTGTGTGTGAGATTAATTACGATGCTTCAATGTATGTAAATGATTTCAGGTTTTCTTTGCATAATATGTGCAACTACACAAACGCCAAGCCACTCAAGCGTGGCGGCAGAAATATTCATCATTATTAATCACTCGTCTTTTCACCAGTATATTACACATCTCTGGAAAAAATGCCTCCTAATTATGCAGTGGTTTATGTAAGTTTGAGTAATAAATTTCCAATTATTTCTGCTGGTGTTGTCATTGTTGAGCAGCAATTTGTTTGAAAAGGACTTATTATCTTCCGTTCCTTGGGTGATATTAGTTTCACGTATGTACTCCTCGTTAAAAAAAATAAAGCAATCAATTTTATGGTCCCTAATATTGCTTTTCAGTAAGAAAACATAAAATCATTAGCAAGAACAAAAGTCCATACATACTTTTCCATCCATCCATCCATCTTCTAACCACTTACACTAAGGTGGTTCTGGAGCCTATCACAGACAGCACAGGGCACAAGGCTGGGGTACATCAAAGTTTATTGCAGGGCACATATACACACTATAAAATATGCCACTGGCATAAGGAATCAGGCTGCAACCCAACCCGCACCGCAAAGAGGTACTATAGCTACAACGCGGTTCCAGCTCCCTTTGAATTTCCACTGCGTAAGGACCGGCTGGGTAAAGGTGTTACCTAGATGCAGAGTGACAGTGACGTAAAATTGAAGCGACTCTTATTTACTGTTTACACGATATACATCGTGATTTACTATATGCTAATGACCGCTAGCACATCTGTGAGAGTCATGCGCTGCAGAATTAGCATTAGCTTGTGTAAATTTGCATGCCATTCAGCCGTTCTATAGCAGTCTTTGAAGTAGGTGGCTGGAAATGTTTTTGATTTTTTTTTTATTTTCAAGCTCTGAACTTGTGTATGTAGATTATGCTGGACATTAAAAGAAGTCAAAAGCTATTTGTCCATTTTGGAGTAACTGTCCCACCTGAAATGTTTGTATGAAACGCTATAATACTCCAAATGCAATAAATAAAAATATCTATAAACAAATAAATATTTCAATAGTGTTACCTTTTAAATAATCATAACAGATATTATATTTCATAATTTTTGTTTTCTACGTATAATCTTTAAATTCTATTTCATAATAGCGTTGTGATTTTCATTAGTTGTTACTATAAAACACTACTTCGCATAATGCAAACATGACTACTTAAAAAAAACAAACTATATTTCAACTTTTCACACTGTAGACATGCATTTTTATACCGCGTTAACATGGTTCAATTGTACGTGTTGAAAAGATCTTTCAGTACTAATTAAGTACTAGAGCAGACTAATATACTTTTTTTATTCAAGATCAAACGTTTGGTTGCCAAATGATACTATTTCAACTTTTAATCATAGCCAGTGAAGCTCAACATTTGTGAAGATTCATTGTTCATTGTTTAACTGGGGTGAGACTGATTTCTGACCAGGAGTTCTACCCCCTGGACAGTTCAATATAAAACCATATTAACAATTACACTATTATTATTTGTTTCTACTGGCATATCCATTTACTAAGCTATTGAACGCACATTATTACCTACGCGCTTTAATTTTACGTTCATGTAATTTTTACCGGCAAGTAAAAAGTGATCTGAGCAAATTCCAAAACATTCTTAATTATTTCCATCTTACACCATTTATTATTTTTTTTTTTTTACGAATTTGCACGAAATATTGATGATGTTGCAGATGCATTTCTGACAAGGTTTCCGTGCAAATGGGTCGCAGCATTAAACCAGCTTCCCAGCAGATTCATATTTTTTGGTGTTGTAGAAAAAAGAGATGGGTTGTTCAAAAAGCAGTTCAGTTCACAGTGGCCGATTCTGCACTGACTTACGTTCTGACACAAATTATATGTCAAGCACCATTTGCAGATTTAATGAGTACCTCTCAATGTGGTCTGAGGGATCTAATCTCAATGCGTCTTCAATGCAGTTTTGGTACGTTCACACCTGTAATTGGTGCCGTCCACTTGTGATCAATCACCCAGGATGCATGTTAATAGCAGGTGTGAACAGGGCCTCTGTGCATTTCAACCAGTCAGATGGTGGTGACACAAGCAGCTTGGTTCACTCACGTTTTTGGCCCTGCTAGTAAGCAGGGCTGTGTAAGCAGGTGCGGGTCTGGTGCAGCCCTCCTAATTTAGAATGGAAAACCGTCTCTTCACGGTTTGGCTCAAGTACGGCTCGGTTCTCGATACCAGTGGAAAAGCACCATTAGAGACATCAGTTAGCCTAGCGACATAGCTTCAGAATGCAGAAGGAAACTCGGGTTCCCAGGGGAATCCCTGGGAGACACAAGAAGAACATTCAAAGTACACACACACACACCGCAGGGGTGGAAGTCGAGCCCCAAACCCTGGAGGTGCAAAGCAACAGTGCTGCTTCCATGTATAGCCTTAATAATGCATGAGACCTGATGTCATTCATGAATACAGTTCAAACGTCTAGGCCCGGAAACCTGCCTTAAGAGATTACCGACTTACAGTGGTTTGGGGTTCTGTTTTTATCACTGAGAGGGGTATGAGGAATACCGGGAGATTCTTGAGATATGCGAGCCGCACCTTGGCACTTGTCAAGATTGGCTATGCCTGGGCTGGGTTCCTCCTGAGAGAGACATATTCTAATTATGAAGAAATATGAACGGGGGAGGGACTGTCCCTGCTCTCCAAATTTCATTTTAATTAATCTCTGGCACAAATCAGCAGCTCGGCGACACGTGACACATTGCGACCCAGAAGTAGATCCAATTTTGTGTCTCAACAGGCGTTAAATTAGTGAGAACATTTTCGCCACCGTCACCCTTGCTCTCTTGACAAATGGAGCACATTTGGGCTGGTGACATCACGGCGGGCCGGCAAATTACCTGCCCCTGTAAATGCGGGGGAAGCCGGGTATTTTATTTGGCGGGGTCGCATTTGGAGGCTTTGGACAAGCATGGGAAGCAGGTTACGCAAAACTGGGAAGACAGGGAAATTACCCTGGCAGTGAACACTTCTGCTACATCCGAATATTGTACTAGGCCAGTGTTTCCCAATCTGGTCTTCGGGGACCCACATCCGGTAAATGTTTTTGCTCCCTCTCATCTCCCTACCGGTTGCAAAAATGTGGACCATCTGTGTTGGAGAATAAGTGTTGAATTTTTGGGATGCTTTCAGTTTGGAATGCAGTTTGCTTGAGAATCTCATTGCATCACGTCCTGTGTAGGAATATACAATGATCCTTTTAATAACTTTGTTAACTGTGAGATAAATTCATTAATATAAGGTCACGTCAGTTGTGTGACTTTCCTCTGGGTTCTCCCGGTTCGTCCACTTGTCCAAAGCCATGCAGACAAGGCTAACTGGTGTGTGCATTGGTATCCCATCTAGGGTATGATGAGCTCCGAACCTCACTGTGACCCTGTCCAGGATAAGTATCTGGCAAAAAGGATTGATGGACTGATGCATTATGTTAAATAACTTTGTAAGAGTTAGTAACTTTACAATGAATGTATTATTAAGCTGCAGCTGGTAGGCGCCCCATCTTGGGTTGTTCCCTGCCTTGTGTTATAGATTCTGGGATAAGCTTTGAACCCCTGTGACCCTGCAGGTATAGCAAATGGATGGATGCATTATTAAAATTACACAAACATGAATTACAGCAGCATTGAATACAATAAATAAAGTTACTTAAATATAAAATAAATCTATAAGTTCTTGTGGTAGCATTTTATTCTTCCAGTTCCATAGTGTTAAATCAGTTCAAGGTGCTTTAAAGAATTTGGAGTGATTCTGGTATATAGACGGTAATGAATGAAGCAGGATGAATTTTCATCGGATCACTCTTTCCATTCAGTTCCTCTTTGACACTTTAAATCTGTCCCTTTCCAGCAGGGAAGACTTGGCACATTTGCATAGCAATTATTTAAACTCAACTATCTCCATGACTGGGCTGCTGGGCATTAAAAAAAAAGTGATCGACCGGCGAAGTCCTTGTGCCCGTTGATTGCGTCTCAGTCGTCGTTAGTCTGCTGGGGGGCCTCGGAGAGGTGGCGCCTCAGCGGGGGCTCTACAGCCTCGAGAAATGAGTGGAATTAAAAACAGGAATCAATGGGAGCGGAAGCAGGGGAGGAACTGCTAATGAACCCGATTATCCCTGACAGTGGCACTAATTACCACCTGATGCCACTGAAAGCCTCAGAGGTCTGTGCAAGTGCCTTTTGATTGGTCTGCTTGTATGGTTGGCCCTGATTAGTCGGTTTATGTGTCACATTGTACTGTAAGGTCATTCTTATAGGTCAGCCAGGAGGAAGTTTGGATCTAAACAACATGAGCTCATTCCCTGCAGGGAGCTGGTCCCAGTTCTGAAATCTGGCCTCCTTTAGGATGCCTGAGGGAGGCGCTTGACCCAATCTATGCCCAGAAGTGTAAATGGGCAAAGGGTGTCAATTGTCCCACATTAAAGTTTCAGCTCATAAACTATAAGCAAATTGTGTATGTTTTACACAAGGGGCATCACTGATATCCTGCTCTCACTATTTCTTCATAAGCACACGTATAAAGAACCAAAATCATTAAGCTTTGCTCTGCTTTCTAATTGTAAAAGGTAATAACTAAATTCCTTGTAGACCCCTTAACGGCTCCTCTTGTATCAAATTAACATTATAGTCAGAAAAGCAATTTCAGTCCACTTTTGGGTGGTATTAATTCACTCTTTCCCAAGGTGTTCTCAGTTGTCCTTCACTGGTACATTCTCAGTATTTCCAAGGACGTCCAGGCTCTTATACTGGGGATGGCACATCTTAATCCATCCATCCATCCATCCATCCATTCATCAATGTGTTATCTAGTGCAGAGTTGCATGGGGCTTGGGGCCAACTCCTGGAAGCATGGGGCACAAGGCAAGGGGCACCCAGGATGTACACACACACACCTCTGCAGCTGCCATCTGAATTCTCAACATTCCAGCAGTGTTTTACATTTGCATTGTGTCAATGTTGACATGCCTTGCATTTTTTCTCCTGCACCTGCCCTATCAATCTCTGCACTCTCTGAACACATGTGGCACGCCATCTAGGGAACATTATTTTGCTTCACCGTGTGTTATATACTGAATATAGTTGGTGTGACAATAAAGGCCCACTTGACTTGATTCTTGACACACACAGGGGGTCAGCATGCAAACTCCACCCACACAGAAAGCAGAGACTGGATTAGACCAACCCTGTCTGTGCCAAAGTGCCATCCCTCGAATAATGTATCCTGTTGTGTCAGAAGCGTGTCAGATATACCCCCTACCTCTGGCTGCTGTAATTTCTTTGGGATAACAGAGACATCTACTGGTAGATTATATTGTGTCATTAGTACAGCTGAGCATGGTGTTGAGCATACGAATAAATCAGATTTCTGTTACAGCTGCTTGCTAAGAACCAATTTGGAGTGGGAAAACAAATCTATTTTGTTAATAAGCTTTGATTTACTCACTTATCCAGCAATAATTGGTCTATATTTGTGCAATTATCCTCTGGGATTAGCTTCATGATGTCAAAATCTTTACACGCAGGGAAGATCTGAATTCTGAATGCAATCCTGCATTGCAGAAAGACACGTACATATATCATGCCCACATACCACCGAAATAATTACTACTTCAAACACTGAAGTTGCTATAGCAAAGGAGACAACTGGGAAAATCTTGTCCTGTAGGCTTTGGCTGATGAAAATCAGCCATTCTGCAGAGCTTCCCGAGGAAATGTTATAAATGTCTGTAAAAATATCTTTGTCTAAAATGGTACATGTACATATTGTGCTCTTTCCAATTCTTATAATGAATTTTTTTTTTAAGACATTAACAGCAATCCTGTTCCTTGCACATGTTGCATTCTGGTGCAGAACCCTACATGCTTGTTATTTGAGTATGCACAACTTAAATATATGTTCGATGCAAAATTCAGCATCTAAGGGGTTGTTCTGGTTTATATTCCTGTCTAAATGGGTCTGTAATGTGAATGAACTCTTGATCATTTGGTGTAAAGGTTACAGTTTTGTTAAAGCTTATTTATTTGTCTGTTTTTTACTGGGTCTGTCTGAAATGTTGGGTACCTCAGCAGATAACCAGCCCCCCTAGGGCTTGGGCCGTCCCAGTCAGCAGACCATTTCCGTGCCCTATCTGGTGGGGGCCAATCTGTCTCCTGATCTTTCCATCCCTGGGGGAACATTCCTGCTCTTTCCCCACTCTATCTTCTGGCTGTTCTGAACTCGTGACAGAGTATGAGTCTGTGTGTGCATGAGCGGCCGCGCGCGTGTGTGTGTGTGTGTGTTGGTGTGTGTGTGTGTGTGTGTGTGTGTGTGTGTGTGTGTGTGTGTGTGGGTGAGCACGTGAGTA
>JAODKE010000015.1:11213788-11228032 GCA_026779605.1 Mormyrus hasselquistii
GTGTGTGTGTGTGTGTGTGTGTGTGTGTGTGTGTGTGTGTGTGTGTGTGTGTGTGTGTGTGTGTGTGTGTGAGCACATGAGTAGGTGGGTGAGTGGGTGCAGCTATTCTCCACCAATCCCCCTGCTCCCAAAACTCAGCTCTCTCTTAGTGGAGGGATCTGAGGTTAGTGCTTGGGTTTAACCTTAAGTTAAAGCTGAGTGAGTCACTATAAATCCACACTCTTTATCTGAAAGGTTTGCATCCTCTCAGGTAAAACAGGCTACATTTGGATGGAGGCTAGTTTTAATCTGAACAAGGCTGGTCACATCTGTTCCTCTAAATAATTTACAACATATTTGCCTTTTACAGACAGTGAGATTTGTCACAGAATGCCTTGTTAGTAAGTAAATAAATAAATAAATAGAAAAGACATTCTGCGGCAGTCTGCATGCACTTTGTTTTAAGCTGGTGCCAAGTGTAGCATATCTGCCTCATTTGGGGTTCTGGTCAAGAAACTAGGTCATTCCAGCTAAGCTGAGACCCGGGTCCACAGACTGCTTAAAAAAAAAGCTTTCCTTTTGATTGAGAAGTTCATGTAAAGAGCAACAAATTGTGTCATATATTCCAATTCATTCAAGGTTTACTTGCTTAGCAGGAAAACCCTGGTGTTACCTGCTTAACCTCCAAAACAATATCGCGTCCCCATAAAAGGAAGATTCCATTAATTATCCGTGTCACATTACAAAGGCCTAGATTATACAGTCAGAAGGCACCCTGTCATCTATATCTGCTCAAAAGCTTATTCGGGGTGACATAAACTCACGAAACACACCGATAAACTCACACAGACCATGCATCACGACAGTGCTACGGTCATAACTGTCAGGCCTGAACTGCTGAATCAACACTTTCATGCAAAATGCAGCACAGATAAGTAGATGTCAGTTACAAAGAAGGAACCAGAGGCAAAAAGGGTGATATCCAAAGAACAGTGCAACCAGTGGGTTTCCAGATTCAGACCTAGAAAGCACCCTACAGTATTAAACACGGACAAAGTACTTCAGAATTTACAGATTACTTTTTATTATCCAGGAGGAAATTGTACTTAAATGATTAGGTACAAACATCCAGTAACAAACTGAAAACCCACAGTCTAAACTTGGTACCTAAAGCAAATGAAATAAATAATAATTCCTAAGATACAAAAAGCTTTAACTGCTTGATTAGCTGCCTGGCCGCCTCTTTAGGAAGCAGCCACAGGAAAAGTTCATGGTGGGAATGAATAGGGTCCCTGTGTGGATTTCACCAAAGGCTAAGATTAACATTAAGCTTCAGTCACACCTTCTCACATGATTCACTGCTGCAGTATCACGCTGAGCGCAGAGAAGCGGATTCTGTGCATGTGTGTGTGTTTTCACGCATGAAATGTCCTAGAAATTATGAAGTACAGGTTTGGGGGTGGGGCTTGGCATTGTTTGCTACTGCAAAGTCAAAGAATCAAACCTCAGCCCAGTGTACGCAGGTAAATGCTTATTTTTATCAAAATCTTGCATTTCCTGTCACTTTACTGCAAATTGTACACTATGGAAATTCTTGATTATTGCTCAATGTTTATTGCTTGTCCAGTGTCTTCTCCCATTATCCTCACAGTATGGAGCTACGCAACCAGGCATTTCATTGCAGACTGCACTGCAAAGGAAACTTTGAAACTGGAAATTTAAATAGCAAAGGCGATATATTTATAAAAATCTGTGACTTCCATCAAAAAGCTAAAAACATCAAGTTATATAATAATTGTTTGATAACTTATGGTTGAGGTTAGGGTTAGGTAGGCTCCGAGGATGTCACAGCTGCGACTAGGGCTTTGTCCATGGAAATGAACAGAAAGTCCCCATAAATATATGAATACGCTCTGTGTGTGTGTGTGTGCCATGTATAAGAACAGTCCTCAGGATTACAGTCCTTAATCCTGAAAAGTCATGTCCCAATTATTAAAATATAACCAGTCCAAGATTAGATGGAGCCCAGCGTAAGCTGCATGTGATTGTCAGATGCACTCAGCTTTCCAGGAGCTCGTGTGAGGCTGAGGATTGGCGTGCAAAAGTTTTCCATCTTACATCCAATTTAAAATGGTGCATTTCATTTATAAATTATACAAAAAGCAACCAAACATTTCATCTAAAAAGGCAAAAACTAGGAAAACCAACCATAATAGTAGTCATAATAACTATTGCATTTGCCATTATCATCACCAATTACCCCATGCGGGGGCAGTGAGTCTGAGGTATATCCAGTACCAGTCCTAGCCGGTGTGGTGCATCGCTGCCAGCGCGCCCCCGCTTGAGGCAAAGTGAAATTTGCTGCCAGTTCGGCGCCCCCTCAGACGTTGGCGCCCTAGGCCAGGGGTGGCCAGTCTTATCCACAAAGGGCCGGTGTGTATACGGCTTTTCACTGCAGCTCCCTAATTAGATTACTAATTATAGGACTGATTGCCTGAAGAGTCCTCACACCTGGGTTTGAACATCAGACTTACAGGTTATGCGAAAATCCTGCATACACACCGGCCCTTTGCGGATCAGATTGGCCTCCCCTGCCCTAGGCGGTCGCCTATAGGATTGACCGGCCCAGGGTATATCCCAGAATGCACAGGGCAAGGGGACACCCTGAATGTGTCTTTGTCACAAGGGACATACATCACAGGCAATTTGGACACTAGAAATGCCATTGTGTGAGGAAACTGGAGGACCTAGAGCAGTGTTTCCCAATCCATTCCTTGGGGACCCACGGCCGGTCCATGTCTTTGCTCCCTCTGAGCTTCCGGCCAGACAGCCCACATCTTTGCTCTATCTGTAGCTGGGAGGGAGCAAAAATTCGGACTGACTGTGGGCCCCCGAGGACTGGATTGGGAAACACCTGTTCTAACCACTTCAACAGGTAGGGGTTATGATGCCAGGAAGGGCAGGGCACTAGACAAGACTGAGCAGCCATAATACCGTGATAGGGCACATACAGGCACACACTCACAACCACATTAATTCTCCATGAGCAATTAGCCCTAATCCATGTTTTTGGACACCAGGAGGTGACTGGCGTACCCAGAGGTAAGCCATACGGCACAGGGAGAACATTCTAACTCTGTATAAACAAAGTGTGTGGGGGGGGGATCAAACCGCTAATCCTGGAGGTGTGTCGCCGCAGTGCCACCCGCCGAGCCAGTGTGCCGCAAACCGTAGAACTATCCGGCGATCCAGACATCAAAGCGGCAAACAGCTTAAACATGCTAAAAATGCTAATGTGCTGTTTTGCGTGCCCGCAGATTTGGAACACTCAGAATCTCAGAGAACATCACGGTACCCAGAAATGCTCAATCTTTTATTTTTTTATTTATTTATCCTTTATTTTACCAGGAATGTCCCATTGAGATACATTATCTTTTCTTCCAGGGGGTCCTGGCCAAGATGGCAGCAATAAGTTACAAAAAGTTCCAACATATACAAACAACATAAGAACATGTAATATTAAGTGGGCTAAGCCTGTGTCACAAGTTTGCAGGTTCAAACCCAGCCTCCGCATGTCTGCGGGTCCTTGAGCAAGACCGTTAACCCCCAGCTCCCTGGGCGCCCCAACAGGTGGCTGCCCTTCACGGACAGCTTGCTCTACAAAGAGCAAGTTGAGGGAGGCGTAAAAAAGAATTTCCCTGCGGGGACAATAAAGGGTTCAATTATTATTAAACTAAAATACATGAAAATTCCAATTGTCAAAAAAAAGCAGAGAGAGTTATGGACAAGGAGAAGATGCGATGCGATCTTGGGCGATCCCAGTGGGAGTTCACTGCAAATGATGTGTTAATGGCTGGAATCTTGTTGCATTCATGGTATATTTGCTTTCTTGGTGTAATTTCTGTAAACAAAAGCATGTTATGGAGACACACACACACACACACCCAGGTATGTCCACAATTAGAGGAGAGGATAGCGGTAGGTGTGGATTACCACTATGAAAAGGCTTCACTGTCCCTCTTGCTTGAGGATTACAGTCCACACCACAACAGGCATTACTAAACCCCCCCTTCCTCAGTATGCCCCCCCCATTACACTCCACAGCCCTGTCAAGGGAGGCTGTCGGCCAGTACTCACATGAAGACACGTAAAGATGCCCTTAGAGGCCCGACACTGGCTGCCTGCACGGTGCACAGGACGTACCAGAGACAGATAAGCAGGCAACAACACACAGAGTAAAGAAAGCTTCTTTTGTTATTATTATAATTTTTGACTTAATTAATTTCCCTATATTTAACCAAACTTAACAATATGTACCCCTGTAATCCTGGTGGTCTTAAAGTAAATATTTGCCCTCAGCAGATCAAAAAAAGTAGAGGGGCGTTAATAGACATAAAGCTCCACTGGGCCAGTACCTCCACCCCCATTAACCGCGTATGATTTGAACGTGAGATTTTACTGGGACACAGCGCATAAACACTGGGGCACGTGCGCCAGTAAAGGGGTCTAGCGATACCCAATGATTAAGAGGTACTAAGCAATAGTGAATATTATAGTGAACATAAACCTACATTTACACTTATCGGTAGGCAGACGGTATAGGTAAAACGCCCCAATACGCGCAGGTTTAACAATGTTAGAGAATAACGGCAAAATAAAAGAGCTACCGATTTCCCGTTCCTTCGTAATAAAACATCATGTGATTGAGGAGATCATAAATTCCGACGGTCATGCGCTAATCTGGTATTTAAGGGCCCCCCCATGATTTGCGAATGAGCTTTGGCAGGAGCTGAGGTACCGTGAACCATACTGTCTGCTTTCTGAAATCACAACTAATTATTCTAATTATTCAGACAGTGGAGTCTGACACAGAAAGAGCACAGCAAAATACTAAATTACCTTAATTGCAGACATAGAGTGAAGTATAATTTGCGGTGGTGATCGTAGATCTCCCCTCCGGCCGGGATGCGCACGTACGGGGTCCTGGTGTCTCTGTGCGCCGTGCTGGTAGGCGCCCAGTTCCCCAGAGAATGCGTGACCCCGGAGGGGCTCCGAAGCGGCGAGTGCTGTCCGTCTCCATCGGGGACCCCGGGCGACAGCTGCGGAGCGGAAACGGGACGCGGGCAGTGCGTGGCGGTGACGGCGGACAGCCGTCCCCACGGACCGCAGTACCCGCACGACGGACGGGACGATCGGGAGCGCTGGCCGCTGCGCTTCTTCAACCGCACCTGTCAATGCAACGGCAACTTCTCCGGCTTCAACTGCGGGAGGTGCAGGCATGGGCTGACCGGGCCGAACTGTGACCAGCGGGTCCCTGTAGGTAAGGAGAGTCAGCCGGGCAGGGGGAGACCCACCGCCTGGAGAAATGAACAGCATCATACGTAGAAAATGATTATGCGCATACTCTCTTTAATGGTTGAGATGCTTATACTTCATGATTTATTTTTTCATAGGCAATTTCCAGTGAACGTTATTATTATTGTTATTTTTGTTGTTGAGTGTCACTAGAGATTTATGAAATGGGGTAAGCCTTTTTTGGGGGGGGGTGGGGTCCACATAATTTATGTGATGTACATTTATTTCTGGGGGCTAACAAATATTTTAGGGGTCCTAAAGCAGTATTTTTGGCATTATAGATACATGATAATCGCAAATGATTGGTTAAAAAATATTTATAGCATCTGTGATCCGAAAATTCTTCCCACAAGTTAAATAAACGGCTCTCCAGTCAGGAGGAACGTGATGCAGCTGAGTGCTGAGGAGAAGAGAGGGTTCATCCAGGCCCTAGATCAGGCCAAACGCACTGTGCACCCGGACCTGGTGGTCGTCACCCGCCGCTATGAGGACGTGTTCGGGCCCGATGGCAGCACCATGCAGTTTGAGAACATCACCATCTACAACTACTTTGTGTGGTCTCACTACTACTCTGTGAAGAAGACCTTCCTGGGAGCAGGACAGCCCAGCTTTGGGGGTGTGGATTTCTCCCACGAGGGTCCGGGCTTCGTCACCTGGCACCGGTACCACCTGCTGCAGCTGGAGCGGGACATGCAGGTAAGCAGATGTTCCGGGAGAGACGGACTCGGGGATCCCCTTCCGATCAGCTCCTTACAATATAAACCCCAATTTCATAAAAATCTGAGAATGCAATTCAGCAACTAAAAATGCCAAAAGTATTCAATTTTGTTTGATTACTTATGGTTAAGGTTCATGGTGGATTTACAGTAAGTGTCATAGTTAGGGATAATGCTGTACCTATAGAAATGAATAGAGAGTCCCCACATAGACATAGACCCTTAATCTGTGTGTGTGTGTGTGTGTGTGTGTTAGGGTGTGCTAAAAAAACAAGTTAGGGCTCATAGTGGCAGACTGTAATAAAATAATATGGTTTTGTAACATTAGTCTGACATTGCGGCAGCAAAAATTCCCTCTATATTTTACCCACAAAACTAGTGTTTCCCCTTTAGTATAAAGTCGAAACAGTAATGGTGAAAGGTTGACGAGCCGTAAAGTTATTTGAAGTTTGGTTGTGTTGGTGGCGGCATTATCCGAATAAATCTCTACTGAATGAGAGGCGCTTTAAATATTTAATTACAGAGAAACAAAGTAGTTTCTCGAACTCCCATAAATCTCGGCGTTCTGTGTTTGTCCATAAAAGCTTATTCTCGTTTTGATGTCCATCTTGCTGTACATGAATTTTGCCTGTAAATTGCCCCCAACTCGTTTAGTTTGTTTTATTGCAACAGAATATATGTCAAAATTCCGTTATATATAAAAATGAGCAGAGATGAGGGGTGTGGGGAGCCTTGTCACTTCAGAGGCATTCTCAGAGTAACTTCTCTGTTTTCTCATATCCCAGATGTTACATTCTACCCATCATGTCCGCCTGACCCTCCTGTCTCCTCCCTAGAGTGGCCCGATGAGCCACGCCTGTTTCTTGTTGCCCCTTGTTAATCCTTGAATTTAAGTACCTGTTCGTCCTGCCAACCCCAGTCAGGTCATTGGCATAACTTCTCTTGTCTGCCTGTGTCCTTCCCCATACTAACCTTCTTGTCTGATCCCTCATGGTCCTGTTTGTTTCCCAGCAAAATACCCTAACCCTGTTCAGTTTTGGTTAAATAACCCCCCTTTTTGTTCTCCCAATGCCTGCTCTCAAGTCCTTTTGAGTTTAGTGATGGCACAAGAAATGTTGTGTGTCCCGCTAATGATGCCCATTGTTATCTTAATGGGAAGGACATGCTGCAGGATCCGACCTTTGCGCTGCCCTACTGGAACTTTGCCATCGGTGGCAGCACCTGTGACATCTGCACCGATGACCTGCTGGGGGCACGGAGCACCTTCGATATGAGCTCCATAAGCTCCAACTCCCTCTTCTCCCAGTGGAGGGTCGTCTGCGAGAGCGTCGATGACTACGACACCCTCGGCACTGTTTGTAACAGTAAGGCCTGCTTCCCCGTTTGACTCGCAGCCCTGTAGTAATCGTTCAAATCTCAATTTGGGCCCGCCTTCGGTCAAGAGGACTATCTGATATCTTCTCACAAAAAGCCTCACAGCCTTATTTTATGCATCTGCTACTAGACAGAGATGAAATTCCTGCATTTATTGGATTTTAACAAGCCACTGAACAGCAATGAAGATTTTATGAAAACATTAACGTCTACTGACAAATTCATTGAAAACTCCACACCCAAAACGAAGGTCTCATCCCAGAAACGATTAAAACAATCATCCATGTCATATAATGAAATTATTTGGTTCTCCTTGGTGGCACAAAGAGTGGCCTTTCAATCAGAATCTGTCAGCGGAACCCAGCCCATGTTGTACGACACCTTAGTGACACCCATGTTTTTTTTTAAAGGACTTAACATGGGCACATTATTAGGATAGTTTCGTTTTAAGGGTGGCGGTTAATCCGCTTGTGCATTCATGATAGTTCTGCAGAAAAACAGTTTGTACAGCAGCCACAAAATATAACCCAAAAAGTCCAATTCCAATCCACAGAGAGGCCTGGCGTCCTTCTGCGATGCGTTGCTGTACAGATGCCACTAACAGTCCAAGAGCTCTGCATATCAGCATCTGAAGCTGAATGAAATCGTGTTGCTTTGTAGAATCAGTCGATTAGCACAGACAAGCTCTCGGGCCTTTGTGTAAAAGAGTGCAAGAAGAATAAACTATAGAAGTTAGCAGAGGAACACCAAATGGAGGGTTTCTACCTTCTACTCGTGTTTCCATTGTTTATACACAATGAAAGAGTGGAGCATTACAGTGTGAAATGTATGAAAGGAGAACGGTATGTGTCTCACCTGTACCTCCTCCCCCAGGCACAGAGAGCAGCCCCATCAGGAGAAACCCCGCAGGGAATGTGGCCCGCCCCATGGTGCAGAAGCTGCCTGAGCCTCAAGACGTGGCCAACTGCTTGGAGCTCAACGTCTTCGACACGCCCCCCTTCTACTCCACATCCTCGGAGAGCTTCCGCAACAGCATCGAGGGTGACCTGTCTACAGCTTATTGCTTCCCTTTATCTTTGCTTTCTCCTTCAGGCCACTAGAGGGCAGGGCAAGGCATGCAAGAAATGCTCATGGGATTGCACAAAAATGTTCTGAGGGCAGAAGGATAAATGATTGGTTCAGAGAGACAACCACTCAGATTGTAAAGGAGATGGGTCCAAGCAACTAGAGGAGAAAATTCCTCTAGTTGCTTGGACCCATCTTGGACCAATCTGATTGGTTGTCTCTCTGAACCAATCATTTTTCCTTCTGACCTCAGAACATTTTGAGTAAGCAAAACTCCTACAAGCACAACAAATGCTTCAGACAGTACCCTGCTTTTGGTAGTATCTCTTTACCATCCACCACTTGTCTTGTCTTTGCAGGCTACAGTGCTCCACAAGGGAACTATGACCCAGTTATACGGAGCCTGCACAATCTGGCTCACCTGTTCCTCAACGGGACGGGAGGGCAGACCCACCTGTCTCCCAATGACCCCATCTTTGTCCTGCTCCACACCTTCACTGACGCCATCTTTGACGAGTGGCTGAGGCGGCACAGCCCCGGTAAATCTTATCATGTTCATTTCAACCTTTGAAGGCAGGTCAAACAAATGTACCGGGGACCACCTGTCCGCGCCCCCATCAGAATAAAATGCCATGAGATTGAGGAGATCAGTAATGCTTATGCTGATGCTGTAGAGGTTCTTTGTATTATTTGCAAGCAAGCATTTGGCAAGAGGTTAGTGACACAGTGAGCGCCAAACCGTCCTGTCGGTTTTCCAAAATCATTCTGATTATTCCGACTTGAAAAGGAGCCATGGAAAAGAAGAGAGAAACTCACTGGAATATTTCATTATTCTCTCCATTGTTATTGCTGATGAATTCAGCCATTTCTACAGATTTTTCTAAAACAGTGTTTTTCAACCTAGTTTATATGAGATATTCTGTGTTCCTGATTGCCTGGGAGCTGGGAGGAAGCACAAATGTACACTGTTTGGGGGTCCCCGAGGACCGGGCTGGGAAACACTGTTCTAAAACAATCCTCGTGAACTGTTCTGTCACCCAGGGAACCATTATGGTTCCTAATGAGTGATGATCTTATTTAATAAGACCCCTGCAAACCAAGGGTGCGCACGACTCACCTAAAAAACTTTATTTTAACAGATTTGTCTTCTTATCCTCTGGAAAACACTCCCATTGGGCACAACCGGCAGTTCAACATGGTGCCCTTCTGGCCACCGGTGACTAACGTGGAGATGTTTATGTCTGCTCCGGAAAACCTGGGCTATAGCTATGAGGCAGAGTGGCCAGGTCAGTGTCACCAGAATCCTCCTGTGAGGTCACCAGACTAGTAACAGTATTTGTGCTCCTAGACTTACAACGGGGTTACATTCCGTTGAACCTTTCACAAATGAAAAATATTGTACTGTAACTAAGTAACTAAGTAAATAATTGCTGTAACTAAATACCAGTGACCGAAATGTAAATGTATACAAGTTTTTCTGGTTAAACACAAAAAAACACTGTAAGATATGTTGTTAAACACTGTACTTGTATGAGATGTTTATTCTAGAGATTAGAGCAGTGAATAGGTGGATGTGGCCATCGCCCCTCATCAGTAGAATTTAACGTACACCGTATCGCTACCCCAGGAAAAAAATCAAACTTCAAATTTGGCTGCTGAATGTGCATTTGCTATTGCATTGTCGTAAAGTCGAACCATCGTAAAGCTAGGAGCATCTGTATTTACAGAAGAAAACGATGTACTTATGTAGCTTTACCTTGTTTAAAAATCAAATCCACCTGAAATGAGTTCTCATTTAATTAAAAATCACAGAGCAGACCGGTGTGATTTCTGCAATTTGACCCTTAGGGAAACTCAGCTCTCAGGAAATACAGTACAACTCCATTATAATGAACTTCAAGGGACCTCACAAGTTGCTGTATGCCCAGAACACAACTACAGGACACCATTTACTCATGCCACACCCCAGCAGACACACTTGTGGTATAGATTATTATATTGTACATGTAGCAATCCAACTTTACCTGAGCAGGTGCAAAACTATTAAATAATCTACGTATCTGCGCTGGATATCACCAACGCGCCACACACCTTGTCAGCGGAGCCTATATGTCCGTTATAGCCAAAAAAAACTATTGTTTGTCCGTTATAAGCGAAATTCTGCTATATGCCAGTCCGCTATATTTTTCTGCATGTTCTTAATGGCGCACGGCCGGGACCAGCGGACCTCATCCGTTATAGACGATATTCCGTTATAAACGAGTCCATTATAACGGGATCTTACTGTATAGGTAAGAATTGCTAAATGGATTTAGAACAATAATTTTTCAGGGGGGATAAGACAAAAAATATGCTAGCTGAAGCCTGTGGAGTAGGTATACACAGAGGATTATTGTAGGTGTTCTGTGTATTTTATTATATTATATTAAATATCCTAGTGTGCTCAGGATTTTGGTGATGTTTCGTAGCGTGCTGCTGTTGAGTCTGACGCAGTGGGTGTGTGGCGCTTTCCCACAGCTCAAGCATTCACCACCACGGAGATCATCACCATGGCCGTGGTGGCGGCCCTCGTCGCCGTGGCCGTCATCCTCACGGTCACCACGTGTGCGGTGCGGGCCCGGGCGTACGGCAACCTGGAGGCCAGGCAGCCTCTGCTGGGAGAACAGTACCAGCGGTATTCGCAGGAACAGGAGCACGAGCAGCGGCAGGACAAGACTCAGTCAGCCGTCTGACACCAAAATACCGCCACACAAGTAGACGCCCGCACACAGACCGCCAAGTCGCGGTGCTCTGTGACGCTAAACTGGCGCATAAACCACATGGCTCATGGGTAATCATACGAATAGACATTAATGACAAAAAAAGTATCCAAAAAATGTATGCAGTAAGATTTAATTAAACCTTTTTTCTGTACACCTGCGGAAAAGCAATGCAAAGTTGTGTTTTTTTAATGAACTACTTTTATTTTTAACTTAAAGAATACAGTTGACTGGGAGAAATGATATAAAAGCTGAAGTTGAAGATGTCTTGTCCTTTCATAAATGTTATAAGCCACACTTCTCGGGCCACTAACAAATTGCAGGAGAGAGTAACATCCATCTATCCATCTTCTGCCTGATTACCAGGTCGGGTTCATTGAGGGCTTGCAGTCTATCCCATGCAGCATAGGACATGGGGCTGGAGAACACACTGCCATACCATGGTCAATTTGAGAGACTCATCCATCCAAATTCAGTAACCATTTGTCCTATTCAGGGTCACAGGGGTCCAGAGCCAATCCCAAATTCTACTGGCGCAAGACGAGGTATAACCCAGCAGGGGGTGCCAACCCATAGCCGGCAAGTTTGAGACACCAATTAGCCTAAGTGTATGTCTTTGGAATGCAGGGGGAAACTAAATTACCTGAAGGAAACCCGGATGACACGCTAACTCCACAAGTACAGGGTGCAGGCGTGCTACCCACCGAGATCACCATGTCACACCCCAAAGTTTCACAAAATATCCATCTTTTGTAGCTGCTTATCCGGTACAGGGCCTGAAGTCTGTATAAGAAAACACAGGGGACACACTGGACAAGGTAACTCTCAATTGCAAGCCACACAACCACATATTATATGCATTTAGTGATACTACTTGCCTAAGATGCATTTTTTCATTGTGAAGCACATAGAATAAATCTGCACAACAGCCTGTGCACTGCTGCACGGGCAATGGTAACCATTTCTACCGTCCTTCCGTTATAAGACGCATATTGCATGCGCATCCCCTCCTTTTTCCAGCAGAGGGCGTAAAAATTAAAAGAAAAAAATATCCATCATGGGTCCCATTGGGTCCTTTCATGTTAACAACCGCGACGTTAAATCGCTCACAATTGAAATTACGTGCCCATGCTCACGTCCTCCTGCAGCCGCCTCCTTCTTCTATCAGATTAGACATTCCGATTATTCAAAGTTAAAGCATCTCCGACTTTGAAATGCTCCTTTTATTATTTTTTTAAAGAAACAGTGTGTTCGTTAAATGGATGACTGTTTGGACTGATTGAAGCATATGATTGCCTGCCATTACAAATTGGATATGCAATGTTATAAATAAAGAAGTACAAAAACAAACATAGGCGAGCCCGCTCATAAGAGGATGGCGCACAAGATCTTGTCCGATTGTCGTGATTTATAAAAGATTACTATAGATTAGTATAGGTTCTGGCGTCTGGAGGTGTTGTGCACCCAATATATTGGTTTATAAGAACAAGGGTGATTCATTTAATTTTACAAAAGATGTGCGGTTTAGTTCCAAACGTAAATGTTTGTCCTGTCATAGCCATGATCACTATGTACATCCCAATAAAGGATCACAGCCCGATATGTGCGGCAGGAGTTCCACTAGAGATTCGTGAAATGCGGGGCAGAGCCTTTACTTGGGGGTGTGATGTTAATGAAAAGAATGAGAGCATACTATTTAAACTAATTAGTGTACGTTTATTGTGGGGGATTAAAGCCCCCCTAAAGCGGCGCTAGCGACGCCCTTGGTATGCGGGGGTGTAGTTTCAGATAATGAATAGCACTTTAAAAGTCAAATTTGCCGTGATGTCCGTCAATTGAACACCAAGGGGTACTTTTATTCGCCGTATTACGGGAAAGAGGCGGAGCCAGCCTAATCCACCTGTCTGATGGGTGTAAAGTTTCCACTAGGAAGCTCTGGACATTAAAGCGGCTTCCACGGGGCAGGATAAGATATATAATATCCCTCTGGCTCAGGACGTGGCATTCCGTGTCTTTGTTTTATTCGTTTGCTTCAGCCAGAACGATTCGATCTGACATGGATACCTCATGGCGCTCTGCGATTTTATAGTATTGCCCTGGAAATTTGGGACTGGTTGTAGATCGGTTTGGATGTGGGTTGGGTAACAAAGAAAGGGGCGCATCGGGAGCGCAGCGCGGTTAGTACGGGCGGGGGGTGATGCGCCGGGGTCGCCGTAGCGAAGACGCTCAGCCGGCCACAGAATGGAGGAAGATCACGTCCTGCCCGACTTTAGAGACATCGAGAGCAAGTTAGGACGCAAAGTTCCCGAAATCCTGATCCAGTCGCTCATGGAGGGTTTCCAGAAAACCAAAGAGGAGAGGGAGCCGGCTGATCCCGTCAAGCAGACAAACTCTGGTGATCTGGAGCGCTTGGAAAGCAAAATGCTGCTTTTAAAGCAAGAAATGGTGAGTTTCGGACATGCAGCCCCTGGCGCTTTAATTAAGGACACCGAGATCCAGCCGGGTCTGGCCGCTGCAGCCACAGCTGTCAACTGATTTTTATTATATTATTATATGAGTTGCAGACTTTTCATGCTGGTAACGTGTCGTGACCGTTAATGTTTACCCTTTAACTGGCATAAATGCAAATGAGTGTTTGTTTATATTGGAGCAACGTGACAAACTCTCCCCATGTTCTGTTTCCCCGTTAATTTTGCAGACTGACCAGGTGAACCCTAACCTGACCCTTCCTCCAGGTTGCCTGTCGACCCTAAAATTTAGTGGCAGAAGAACAAACGTCCTTTGTGATCTGGACCATTTCGCGTTTTTCTCTGGAGACTCAGTCGAGGTCATAGATAGACTTTATTAAGCCCCCCAGGGGAAATTAAGGTCATTTTGTACACACAGTTAATCCACACGCAAACTTTTTATATATATATATATATATATATATATATATATATATATATATATATATATATAAAAAAAGAGAAATGTTTGCAAATTGTTTTATCGTT
>JAODKE010000015.1:11262451-11275125 GCA_026779605.1 Mormyrus hasselquistii
AAAAAAACCAATGCCACCTGTTATCGTCACCAGCTGGGTTACGCTTCATACATTGACACCATGCTACATTCACATTTGATCAGTTATCCTGCGATTCCTGACAACATGTGACGGAACATTCCAGACAGAATGCCATAGCTTCCAGACAATGCTGGTTTCTTTCCAAATCGCCGTACTGGGAGGCGGACTGGACTCGTATAACAGGAATGCAGGTATGTCTGTGACCTGAATTTGTCACAGGAGTGTTTGGTTAAGGTTATTAATCCCTCAGGAGCAGAAAGGAGTCACAGTTGCTAAGTTAAAGTAAATATAAGCAGGTGATCCACCCATTCTTGTTCTAATCGCTTATCCTGGTCAGGATGTTGTCAATCCTAGAGTTTATCCCAGGCAGCACAGGGCTGGGGTACAGCCTGGATGAGACGCTAAGCAGGTGACGCGAGATGGAAATGATTCAGGGCTTTTTTGAGTATTAAATCGTTTACTCAGAGGCTGCTGGAAATCCTGAGTAGATCAGGCCACTGAGTGTGGACCGGAGAGGCGAGCACCTTCTTCCTACGATGCTAAAGCCCAGACCCTGGCCTGGAAGCTTCTGGAGCTCCACAAAGAACAGGTCCCACAGGTCCTGCTCGTGGTGCGGGGCCTCCTCACGGAAGACGGTCAGGCACACGCGCTGAGGCGTCTGCCGCAGGACGTTGATGGCCTCGTCGTGCGAAGCCACCCGCAGGTCTATGCCGTTGACCTGGGAGACAGGATGGGGGGGGAGTGAGTCGTGTGGTTTCGGCTTTCGTCACCCTCCGTGTTTGCGCACACTTCAGACTTCCTTATTGAGAACACTGATAAGAGCCACACAATCGTCCTTCTGTTAGAGTCAGTGACAGGTATAAGTGACTGGTTTGACTGGTACATGTGACTGGTACATGTGACTGGTGCCAGTGACTGGTACATGTCAGTGGTTTCACTGGTGCCAGTGTCTGGTACATGTGACCAGGGCCAAATTCAGGGGGATGGGACCCCTAGACTAACATAAATATTTGGTCCTGGTGTACGGCATTAATAATAAATAAACTGGGGCCCCTGCACCTGCAGCCCTAGTTAGCCCATGCATAAGTCTGGCTTTGCATGTCACTGGTGTGACTGGTGCCAGTGACTGGTTAATGTGAGTGGGATTCACTGACAGGTACGCTGGACTGGTGCCAGTGACTGGTTTAACTGGTACCAGTGACTGATACATGAGACTGCTTTGACTGGTATCAGGGACTGGTACAGGAGATTGAGAGGCAGTGACTCGTACATTTGACTGGAAGTCATTGACAGCTACCCGAGACTGGTAGGAATGACTAGTAAATGTGATTGGTGTGACTGGTATCAGTGACTGGGATGTGTGACTGGCCTGTGAACTCACCTCCAGGATCTGGTCTCCTGCCCAGAGCCTCCCGTCTTTCGAGGCGGCACCATCCCCGTACACCTCATGAATGATGATGGCCCCCTGGACACAGAGAAGGGGGGGGGTGATTTAACAGAACAGGTCCACATCAATGGGAAAGGGGGCGGGGGGTGTCAAATTCCTGGCCCGGATATCATCTATATCCAGCACGAGACACTGATACCTAACTGCTCAAATCCCGAGTCCGTCTGTCTGGTGCCCGCTTGCTTTTAAATTCACAGTCAGTGTGGCAGTTCAGGGCAGGGGCCAGCAGGGGGTGCTCACCAAAAGCGTGTCGCAGCCGCCCACTATGCTGAGGCCCAGGCCCGTGCGGCCCTTGGAGATTTCTATGGTGCTCTCGCAGCCAGGGATGATGGGACAAGTCACGGGGTCGGATGCGGTGGTGGCCGGGGTGGACGAGCGACTGCAGCCTGCAAGACGGTGGAGAGCTGAAGGACTGGGCAGACTGGGCAGACAGTGACACCCCAGGCATGAGCCCATTAAAGAGCGGCCATGTACACATCTGACACACCTTCCAGTCAAAGCAAAGCCTTTTACATCAGTCCATAAAGGGAGAGGTCAGCTGATATTAAAGCCTTTTACATCAGTCCATAAAGGGAGAGGTCAGCTGATATTAAAGCCTTTACATCAGTCCATAAAGGGAGAGGTCAGCTGATATTAAAGCCTTTACATCAGTCCATAAAGGGAGAGATCAGCTGATATTTACATCATACCTGCAGAATGTAACTTCAGTCCATTTTATCAGGAGCCCATTACACAATATCTTTATTTCTTAATGTCTGGCAATTCACAAACAGCACTATTAAAAAAATCATTCACTTCAGTAAAAACACACCATACTACTTATATTTTAATACCTCCTATTCACCCCCCCACCCCCACTTGTCTCTGCGTTTGACTCCTTGACCTGCATTCCATCATTTCATTGTCCTGGACTGTCTGCTGTGCTGCATCAACAATCACAACTAATCGCGTTCACTTCACGTCATATGAAAGATTTCCCGTCATGCTCACTCCTGACTGGCTCTGCGTGCGACTGAGACGTGAGCGGGGCGCCTGGGGCACCGGGGACACCCCCGGCCGGCGGGATGGCGGAGGAGTCCGAGCAGACAGTGAGTTTCACCGTATTTCTGGTCGTCTTCAGCAGAGTGATCACCTGAGGAGGAAGAGTACGGAAACGGTCTCCAGAGAGGTTTTTTAAAACCAACATGGATGATGATGATGCCACCAAATCCAAAATAATCCCACATCAAATCGAGGATATTCACCGCGCGACTTCTGATTGTCACTGATCGACTAACCCAGTACCAGTGTGCTAAATTATACACCAACATGCACCATGGTAAAGTGTAAGACTCTTTGTCAGAAGATCACGGACCAGTAACATGATGTTATCACTTCAAGACCCTGGGGGACCTTCTGTTGTACCCTCACTCCAGTAAAATAATCCCCTGCGCAAACAGGTAAAACTGTGAGTTACCGCGGATAAGCAGTAAATATAAATAATTCACATAAAAGACAAAAGAAACGAAAACTCGATGGCTTCTAGCTTTTGATGTCTCTGGCAACCGAAGAACAAAGTTCAGCTTCTGCCGTGACTCCAGATAACTAAATCCCATTAAGGAATTCTTGAAAATGTACCAACACGTTCTTATCTCACTCTTACCGAAGAAGAAAGTCGGCTCACCTTCTCCGCGGGATACCCAACGATAGACTCGTCATCCACAGCCAGGATCTTATCTCCTACTTTGACCCTGCCGTCCTGCAAATATAGGTAGTAATGGCAGATGGCTCCTTCCAACTTCTCTCATCCTCCCTTTGCCATGCGATCAGCCTCATCATCTCCATCCCCCTGACGGACTCCACCTGTCCGGCCGCCCCGTCCTCGCTCAGGCTTTTCACCACCACCCCAGATTCGGTGTCTTCCTCGCTGATGGCGATGCCCAATCCTTCCCGACCCTGTTTCCGCGGTGCGAGACAGAATGAACTCTGCTTGACCTTTACGCATAACAACAGACAACTACCTGAATTTCATAACGGCGCTTCATGTTTCAGCGGTAAGACACGTTTCGTGGCGTCCTCGGGCCCTTTCCTACTTTAATAAATGCTACATTTCCGGAAAAGCAATAAGCTGACTCTCACCTGCAGTTACGTCTCTTAGGAACTATTGTCAGCGAGCAGTTTATAGGCAGATTTACCTTAGACAGAGTTACGTGCTGCACGGATTTGAACATGTCAACATCGATTGCTGAGGGCGAAGCACATACATCCAGCTAAAAAAAAAGAAAACATAAAAGTACATACAGATACAAATGCAAATGAGAAGACATATTCAAAATCCAACTGCAGATTCAAATTCAGGTGTGCGTACAATCACATAACCGCATTCAGATACGTATCAACGAGTGAACTGAGCGGACGCTACATCTGAGTGAAGGGGCAGGCAAGGGCGTCGGGTACCTCTGTCTGTGACCCCTGCATATCACCAAGATCCCTCACTGGTCCCACAGCCATCTGCCCCAGTGCCTCCATGTTCCTGGCAGAGATTCAGAGATTCACACAACCTCTACTGGACTCAACGGACCCATTTATCAGCATCTCCACCACTGTGACATTTACGCTTGTTCACGTGTGTGTTTTCCCCCTCTGAACAATAAATATGTTCTATGGCATACAATGATTAAAAATAAAAATACAAAAGGTTAGAAGATTGTGGTTCTGTATTAGCTTTTTGATTTATATTCCTTGTGAAAAATACATGGCCAAGGGAACTAGTGCAAGGTAAAAAGGGCAGGGCCACTCAGGGCTGTGAATGTGGGCATTTTGAACATTCAGTTACAGAACTGATGTTCAGTGTTGTTTTGCTAGGAAATACTGCCCTCTCCTGGAGCATAATGGAATAACAACAGGTATGCCATGTCTAAGAACGTTGTTTTGTTTACCTGATAAAAATGACTTTGACTTTTGACGGGGCACTTTTAATGATGGAAGAGGCATTCTGATGGCTGCGTCCGTACAGGATCTGCCCATTTATCTACAAAAGTGAACAATCCAGAAACTAGAGCACAGTTTGATCTCTACATTTTAGGAGTGAAGTAGTTTAGGGGCAGAGCTGGCCGGCTCACCTCCAGGAGCTCATCTCCGACCACAATGCGGCCGTCCTTGCCCGCGGCGCCATCTGGGTCGATGCCCACCACAAACACGCTCATCCGAGAACGGTCCCTGTTACCCGCCAGGCTGAGGCCTAAGCCTGCCTTGCCCTTCTCCAGCTCGATCAGGTGCAGCTCCCCCTGCAGGCTGCCGTAGCGCCGCACCACTTTTTCTGTGGGGAGGATGTACAGCACAGTGTGTTATTTACTGTCACAGACACAGCTCACAAATACCGTATGGCATAACGCTCAATTCAGTATTTAATCTCTGGCCACAGGTCCCAGCAAAGGTTCCATTAAGCAGCACCAATTAGAATTAAAGATCGTAATCGTGATTTACTGCTGTGATTGGCCAGGCCAGCATTACGTGTCATCATAAGCATGTTACAAATACAAACATGAAACACTGTGACATAAATTCTTTCAGATAAGCTGCGAAAGTGACTATCAAGAGAAAGGAGGGTGATTTAAGTCCCAGTTGACATCCATCCATCCATCCATCATCTCTACCATATGATTGAATATTAAACTATACCCAACTATACCATAATAACTATAACTACAACAAGTATGGATAAAACTAGAGATCTCCAAGGAAACCAACCACTCACATTTCAAGAGTATACTAACTGTTAAAACATAATTAAAGCACATAAAATAGTTTAAGTCTGTTCCAAACTGTACAGTAGACATGGGGTGGGGGGGTGTTCCAGTCTGCATAGTCTGACAGGGCCTCTGCTGCTCTGCTTAAAGTCATAATCCTAACTTCTCTGGGTGGGGTGACACTTGACATATCGTAATACATCAACTGCCTCCATTATGACAACAAACTGAGGGAAGTTACAGAGTCCTCTAGTGGTGGTTTAGTGGCACGACATACTCCAGCTGTATCCAAACTCATCCTCTTCCTCCTCTTCCTCCTCTTCCATCTCCCCCTCTTCCCTGGGCTGGTCGGGGGTTCCGGGCAGCATATCAGTGTCTGTCTCACCGATGTGCGGCATCACAGGTAGGGCGAGGGGCGGGGCTAGCGGCGGGTCGAGGGGCGGAGTGACATTTGGTTTCCTGATATCCCGATTGGCTGGTGTCTATGGGAGTTTCATAGACATCAGGATGACAGCACTTATACAACACAAACAAGCAGTGCAGAATAAAAACACTAATGTGATCATGCTCTACCAGCAGAGCAAAACACAGAAGTATGTGGTTTTAAAGCTGCACATCCCTTTAAAATTAGCATTTCTATTTTACTTCACTTTAGCCATAGTAAATAACATATTAATTAAAAATACTCTAATAGATATAGTAAATGCAGCAAGCAAATATGTAACAGCTTGGCTTTTATGTTCATTACACCAGGAAGTACATGAATTTTAAATATGCATCTCTATAACCGACCTTAAGGAATACTGTTCATTATTTCAATTTGAAATTTTTGATTTTAATAATCATTTTTTGTACATCAGTGTCAGATACCATGAAATTCTACTAAGAGGTTTTTTTTATTTTTGAATGAAAGATTGTAGACTGTCAGAATAAAGTACAGCCGTGATACAAGTTTGTTCCTCAAGGTACAAATAACATGAATGTACCCCCAATGGTACAAAAATGTTCCTCTGAGCCCATTTCTGTACCTTAAAAGATACATTTACCTACAGCTAAAGGTACAATTGGCAGACCCTTGAAGGTACAGCCCCAGTGACAAGAAATTATACCCTCTAAGGTACAAATTGGTATTTTTCTTCTGACAGTGTGTCTGCGGATGACTTTCCTGGTGTTACTTATCGAAAGATTGTTTGTGGGTTTTAATTGGATGTGCTGTAACGAGCAAGCGGGCACGTGGCCAATGGGAGAGCAGAGAGGTATGCAGCCAATAGTAATGCGCAGAGGCAGGTGGGGAAACAGGAAGGAGCCCACGAGGGCACATCTACATGCGTGTGGGGGGGGGGGGGGGGCAGGCACATGCACAGGCCCACAAACCTTAAACGGAGTTGGGGCGAAAGGGTTAGTTGGGGGCAAGCAGAGGAAAAGGCTACAGTGACCCTCAGCCCCCTAGCGGAACAGAGAAAAAGATGACGTTAAGTAAGACGCCCCCCTCCCAGTGAAAACACAACAGCTCCACCGCGACCCCCCCGTAGTCTACATGGATCACACATCTGCGGGGTACCGACCTTGTCAGTACTGGGGAGCATGGTTGCTGGGGTCTTCTCGTCACTGGTATCTGGAGCTGATAACTGGTACAGCAAGGAATAGCATGTTGCATGACAGGCAAGATGGTATAAAGGTAAAAAAACACAACAAAACCTTCTGTCACACTCTGAACTGGGATAGAGGCACTAGCATAATTAAAGCAGAATGCAATTAACTGATTTTGATATGATTGCGATGCATCTCCCCCAGTTCCAGGTCATTTTTTTGTGCCTTAAATGGTTGTCAAAGACGCAGTAAACAGCCACCTGTCCGATGGCAGCTGTTTAGACTCTAATAAGTTTGCCTTTTGTGAAGAACATCTGCTAGGTGTGTTTACTTTAGTTGCCAATTAAGAGTGGCAGCTACACTGCGTTACACTTAAGAATATTTATCTGTACAAAAATAGTTACCCTGCTACATGGATTGGGGGGGGCAAGGTTTTGAGGGCAGGGGTGTGTGTAATTTTACACTCGTAGGACAAATTAGTAGAACTCCTAAGAGCAGAATTTACACAAGGTTTTATATATATTATATATTATATTTATTATACATGACATGCAAGCAGTCCATCTTTCTGGTAAACGGAAGCGTACTGGTTAGTGAAGCAGGACACGCAGGTGGTGTGGAGGTATAAAGGGAGGGGGGAATGGCTGACCTGGAGTGGGGGCAAGCAGGGGACGGCAGGAGGCTCACAGGGTGGGTTAAACTGCAGGAAGGACAGGGGCGGCTTCTAGAAGCAGAGAGGATTCCCGTCGTGAACAGGTCAGTATAAATCAGCCCATTTAAAACAAGGAAATACTCTAGTCCTGGGGGGCCCAACTCCAGTCCTGGGGGGCCGGAGCCCTACATATTTTTGTGTTTCCCCTCATTTAAAACACCTGATTCACCTCCTTGTGCTAATTACCACACAGCTCTTGAGCTGAATCATTTATGGTGGAACAGGGACAGAGACGAAGCTACACAGGGCTCCGCCCCCCCAGGACTGCAGTTGGGCACCCCTGGTCGAGCTGTGAAGATGCAAACCCCCTCAAGTAAATGTAATTTTTTTGTGATATTTGAAGGTTTTTCTGAAATTTGAGTGTTTCCACTGAATTTTGATTTTTCAAAATGCATAAAATCAAGGTCAATGCAAACTCCACTACCATGGAACATTTATCAGGAAAGCTCCCCCCCTCCCGCTCCGAGTTGCACACTGATTTCAGGCTGCTGCTCAGATATGGGAGGGCTGACATGCAGCCTATAACAGGAGGTGATTGAGGAGAAGCTAGAGAGAGGAGATGTCTGAGAGAGAGTCATGGGTAACGGAGGAGAAAGAGGAGGGGGAAGTGACTCTTCCATGATGAGGACGCCGGGCAAACGAGGCTGGCAGGGAATGTGACGCTCCCACCGTCTAAACACACCTTTCAGTCAACAAAGGACCTACACTAGTGTCCAGAATCGTGGAAACACCCGGCATTTCTGGCATCACGCTTTATAAATTAATACACCAAAACCGACAGTAATGTTTACAAACAATCAAAAAATGTTACAAAATATCAAAACACTGGACAATTAACTGGAGCAGTTTAATAAAGTTCTGCAATCTCTAAAAACCAGACACGTTTCCACAATTTTGGCCAGTAGTGTACACGTCACCACGACACACACACACACACACACGTGTGTATATCTGTGCTGTCGTTCTCAGGAAAATAATGAAAGACATTCACACCAAAGTGAGATAATCCATGGGAGCAATTACTGGCAGCTACACTTGACTAAGCGAGTGAACAAGGCCGCTTGACGCGATAAAATACAAATAACTCTCCATAATAAGCTTTGCCCAGAAAGCCCCAAGCGGCAAACACATTGATCTAATCTACTGGCTGTCCATTTAAACCTCGTGAGCTGATATGTCCCAAGTCAGCAAGAGGATTATGGGAGTGAAGGGTTAACGCATGGCTATGGAGGCAGAGGAACATCCCACGGCTGGGCTTTTCATTCTGAACGGTGTTACAAAGAAGGGTTCGGGAAAATTTTATATAAAAATCCAGGCAGTTATCACTGAAATGTTTGTGGGTGATATCGTGTCTTTTCGGCTCGTTAATTTGAAAATAATGTCACACAAACATGTAAGCCAAACGTTTATAACCGTGGTACAAATGTCAGCTGGTTCTTTTGCTCCAAAGCCTTGCATTTAAAAACATATACTGCACGGATTCTCAGTTTTGAATTAAAGATCAGAATCGTGCATTTATTTTCTACTGCGATTCGCCTGGCTGGCAATACCTGTGCGGCTATAGATAGCTAATCAACTCCCTCCTGACCAATCAGATTCGAGAATTAAACTGCGTCCTAGTATAATACAGTTTGGTCACGTTTAAGGCCTCACGGTGACGGGTCTGAGGTGGGGTGGGCGGAGTCTCCCGGCTGAGGGTCTCTCACCCGACGTTTCTGGATGATGCTCTGTACCATGAAGACCACAGGGCTTCCCGCCGTCCGGATGGCTTCCACCGCCTGCTCGTGGCTGGCATCCCGTAAGTCCACCCCGCCCACCTGGGAGGCAGGAGAAGACACAGAAACCGCCCCGTCAGACAGCTAAGAGGCTGCGTGCATCTGAGTTTTTTGCAACCACGAAAACAAGTGCAGAGTATAGGAGTAATTAATGTTTAAGGGTTGAAACAAAATTCTAAGGAGTAACTACATTTAATTTTTACATGATACTTTTGCAATATGTGTATACAGTAAAGCATTGCTTTCATTCTTCTCTCATGAACTTTTTTTCGCTGTGATTGCAATCTTTTATGCCATTCCATATTCCTCAATAAAACAATTTTTAAAAGAAACAAATATATGAGTAGGCCTAAAATCACAATACCTATGGCTTCAAAATACAAAACGCTGGTCTATTTACAGGAGCTGAAGTTTATTTTATGGACGAATGAGTCGATCTTGCCCGCTGCCTCGCATTTGCATGAGAGTTTACGTGTGTGACTTTCGCATGCGTGGTTCCCAGTGTCCGGAATAGGATGGAAGTGTCACTGGTTAGGGCTGAGTTAGTGATCTTCACCAAGTCCATGGCATTCTCAGCCAACACGGCCATCACAACACTCTTTAAAGTCTTGGCATTCCATCAGGATTATAGCTGATGGGGGCAGTGCCTCATTCTAGATAACGAGGCAAACTGCATCTCGAGATGGTGCAAGAAATATCTCGCAAAGAAGGAAAGTGAATGAGACCCAAACTAATGATTTGGTCCAGTCAGCTTTCCAGACCTCAATCCCGCAGAATAATTATGGGGCGAACTGGACCAGAGATTCAAAGCCAAACAGGCTTCAAGCAGCCCACGTCTCTGGGACCTCCAGCTGGAAAGAGGGTATGGAACAGTAGATAATTTCCTGCTGATATTCCTGTTAACTGAAGGCCTCAGTTTGTGAAGCTACCATCAGTGGCTATTTTGAGGAATCCAAGCCCTTAGCAACACATTTCAGTTTTTGTGTATTGCAATGAAATTTTCATTTTTGAGCATTTACAGAAAAAAATGACACAAAACACGAAAAAAGCAAAGCGCACTTCTGATTGTAAATGTTAAAATACACTTAGCCGCTTTTAAACACAGCGATAAGAAACATTTAAAAATAGGAGGTATCTATAGGAGTGCATCATTGCTGTGTTTTAAGCGCGTGAGCGTGACGGGCTGCAACGGTGCCGTGCCACCTCCACGATGCGATCTCCGGGCTTCAGCGTGCCGTTGTGGCCCGCGGGGCTGTCCTCCAGGATGTGCTTGATGAAGATGCCCCGCATCACCTCCCCGTTGCTCAGACGGCTGCCCATCCCTCGCCCGCCCACTATGCTGATGCCCAGGGACTTGCCAGCCTCCCTGTGCAGCTCCACCCTGTGGGAAGATGCAACCTTGGGTTACAGATACCATTAGCTACTGGGATAGCCTGAGACCAATATGCAGTGTTCACAGCTCTGTATATGTGGGGGGGTATGGAGTAAAGTCAAACTGACCTCCTGTATACTGGGGGGTATGGAACCCTGATCCCAGAATGCCAGTTGGTTTCCATCCTACCGGGTCTCTGATGAATGTCACCTGATCTCAGGCAGATAGTAACTCATCAGGTAGGATCAAAAACCTGCTGTATACCACCAATCCAGGATCAGGGTTACCCACCCCTACTCTACATATACATAGACAGTGCACTGCAATTTCAGGTAACCCCAGCACAGGAGAAGCAGTCGATGACTGGATTATAGGTAAGTACATCAATTTATCTATTTAAAAGACATTTCCATCCAAAGTGACATACAACTGAAAAGGCAAAGGCCCAATGGTGAAACTACTCCGCAGACCCTCGGATTTGAACCTATGACCACACACATCACAGGCACAGACTCCTAACCGTCTCAGCTGATTGTTATGACGGCTGATGCGCGAGTTCACGGGTGATCAGGGCGTAGGTGCCAGATGGGCCCCCACCTGCGGGGCTGGTTCCAGCTGCTGTAGGTGCCGTTCTGCAGCTCACTCTCCTCTCCCTCGCCATCCTCCCGCTCTGGAAGCTCAGGGATCCCCCTGCTGGGCACACAGGGTATCACAAGGACATGGCTGCTTGCGGCTCATGCAGCCTCTGTTACAGTGTGTGTGCTTAGTAGCTGGATTCCTATTTCGACGGCCTGAAGATAATAAAGTAAACAGTAACTCTCTGATTTCTAACAGCCTTTAAACTTTGAATTGATTTTTAGCGTTAATTACAAATCCCTCCTTGATCTCTCACGGCTTAACCATGAGGGATTAAAAGGAAAATGTCACTCACAGAAAAGGAACAGATCTCGCTAAGAGAATGCTAAGATTGAAATGTAAAAAAGATGCCCTCATTTTCTTCAGGTTTTATGGCTGGAAACACAGTTAAGGTTAAAAAAATGCCTCGACTTGGCTTGATGATTAGAGATTATTTGAGCAGGTGGGAATACAGTGGACTGGCATCCAATCCAGGATTTTTCTTGGCCTTGAATGTCCTGGAACTGGGTCCAGTCCCTTCTATCCTCCACATTTAATTCAGTTAGCAGACTCTTAGTCGAGGGCATATTTAGAGCCTTACTCAGGGACCCAAAATCACCCTGGCAACCTTGGGAAGAGAACCAGCAACCTTCTTATCATAATCGCAGCAGCTAAATCCAGCAATGCCACACAGCTCACCTCAATAGGGAAACTGCTTATTGGGTAAAAGGATTAGTGACTGCATACTGCTTTTCTTAAGAGGTTTTAGGAGTCACAGAAGGTTCAGCTTGTAAAACCAGCAGGTAAGCAAGAACTTTCAAGGATTCGTCTCGTGAGATAAAACAGACAGAGACGCATCATGCTTACTGCACGGGGGAGTGTGTGTCCGCCAGAAAGAAAGCGTCTTCTGCATGGGCCAGGCCGGCCCGGTATTCCTCCAGGTACTCTGCTGGGACGTAGGTGATGCTGGAACAGAGCGAAAGAAAGTGAGTGGGAGGAAGAGAGGGGGTGGAGCCTATGGCATGGTCCAGCGAGGAGAGAGACCAATGCAACGTAGCACAGTTATCTTAGCACTCATGCGCAAACACACACACATTTGTATCCATATCTTTGGGGAGGCCGTCCATTCATTTGTATTGGAAAAATCCTAACTCCTAAACTGATAACCTTAACCCCGACCCAGCCCTAACCTTAACCATACGTAACCAAACAAGATACAGGACTTTTGGAATTTTTAGGGGCTTTTTTGTATTGCAGTCACAGATTTTATTGTAAGATATTATAGATTATTATAATACTAAGTTTCCCCTTGGAGGGGTGGGAAAAAAATGGTGAAAACAACAACAGGTTTTTAATCACATTGTGGGGACATTTATATGTGTATTTTGGTATGTGTGTATATATATATACATAC
>JAODKE010000015.1:11275225-11289482 GCA_026779605.1 Mormyrus hasselquistii
ACATACATACATACATACATACACACACACACACACACACACACACACACACACACACAGAAAGTGAACTTCTCTGCCGGTAATTAAAATTGCCTTCTCTTAACCCTTCATACCATTACCTAACCTAAATACCATTATTTACAATGATCTGAATAAAACAATTGCTGCCTGGCACCCAGTTCTGGATAAGCAGTACGGGCGGGCGATGGATGGATAGAGGCGACTCATCACGTGAATCTCCACCTCCATCAGTCTCCAAGCAAAACAAAGTGCACGGAGGTAAAGTTGTACTGAGTGACGACAGACGTAAGAAATGGAAACTGCGATGTTCCTCCTGATGAAATCCCGAGGACACATTTCCACAGGCTCCGTGTATTGACAGGTATCTTATTTACATTCATCTTTTCTCCCCCAATTCCCTCTTTTTTTGCGCCCTTCGCTTTCAGACGAGGAAACCAGATAGCAGGAGTGGATGTGAGCGCCGAATTCCCGTTATTCGAAACACCCAGCCGCTCACAAGCCAAGGTGAGCAGCGAATGAATTATTCAGACATATTTCCATAATGTAATAAAAACAGATGGTTTCACAGCATACGTGAGAATCTCTGTCCACATCTAGCCGTGTCTTAATTATGATGTGCATATCTGGCTAGGGCGGTTATTAAAGGGCACGCCATTTAGACATGTGTATGCATTTGTTAGTATTTTAATTGCAAATGGAGAAGTGTGGCACTGCGATTGCCTTACGCCGGTAACAATACTGGGTAAACAGCGCCGTGACACATGCCTGCATGTCAAAATAAGCGTGTCGGAATCAAGGGACGCCGTGAAATATTTAACACCACAGCACAGTGGGTGTGTTCCCTGCCACAGGCACAACTGCTGATGCCCGGAACATTCCGGAGATGCGTGCAAATTTCACCAGGGACGCCCCCCTCCCCTCACCGCAGGAACTGCTGCCCTCGCGTGGACAGCGACCTCTGCAGGTTGGCTAGTGGTGTGACTGGCGGGGATGTCACAGGGGGAAAGTGAGCTCCCACCACGGGAGATTATGAGGGGTGGGGAAATGGCACATGTGGGGGTGCGTGGAGGGTGCTCTGGGGGTGTCCACTGTTAGGTTTATCCAGATGTGCAGGGTCTGACTTAGATATCCAGTTTCTAATCCATTGATACTAGACAAAATGCCACAAAGATCATTGAGAGTATCAACATTTATGCGACTGTACATAAAACTCATACCATCCTTATATATTTACATTTATTCATTAAGCAGACGCTTTTATCCAAAGTAGTGTACAATTGAGAAAGCAGAGAATAAAAACCGTCCGAAGAGTCCAGTGGTAAACACACTCTGCCAGCCCAGGGACTTGAGCCAATGACCTTCTGATTATAGGTACAGCATCCTAATCCACCGAATCACACACTGCCCTAAATACATGGTAAGTAATTTCATTACTTATAATGAAAACTATTAAATGATTGACCTGCTTTCAGTTTTCAGTAAATGTACGTGCCAATGTTTCAGTTTAGCTAATACTAAATCTCCTCATTTGTTATGGGTAACTAGTGGCAATCTGACTAAGCCACGAGCCGCTCTGACTTCCCACGCGGAACTGCGGTGGTCCCCGCAATCCCTGCGTCCCACACCATCTGGATAAATCCTCCCCCCCCAGCAACACGGCTGCCACACAGACAGATGAGATCGACGCAGACAGAACCGTGCAACACTCTCTCCGCTGGGGAGTTGGCGATACTCACAGGTGAAAGGGGCACGCATCGCCATCTGCTGGCCGAGAGGATCTACAACACGAGAAGCATCTTATGCACTGCAGTGGACGGCACTACTGAACAGCATACGGAAGTGACGGTGCCCCGATTGACAAGGACTAAACAGGGTCTCTGCTAAAAAAAACACTGACCATCTGTAGGTACAAATGCTGATACGGCAGGCTGGCCTGGAGGCAGGTCAAACTGACAGCCATCGCCTTCCAGTGGCAAGCAAGCATAAAACACTGCATCATAAATAAGACCTCGATAAATGTAGCGGCTATATTTTAGCAGATGTCTATCCTCTGTGAGACCCAGATGTTGTTTGGACTGGTTCTGAAGAAAGCACCACATTCTAATCTACCTTAATCTTACAGAAAGAAGCTGACAAAAATTCATGCATAAGCAGCCGGAACGAGAAAATGGTGTCTCCATCTATCTGTAAACAGATGATAATATGCTAGGCATTTTAATAGACTGAAAAATGTGCTGCACAGCAGCACTGTGTCCTGGCATTTTACAGTTAAGTACATATTGTGTAGTGTATACTCAGTTTGCACAGTAGTACACAGCAAAACTGTCCCATGGTTCTTTACAGTGTTTTGCACTGTGTCCAGGCTCTTTACAGTGTTTCACTTAGCGTGTAGCATATTCTGTGTGCAGTGTAGTACACAGCATGTAGCGTTTGCTCAGTGTGCATTGTAGTACACAGCGTGTAGCATATTCTGTGTGCAGTGTAGTACACAGAATGTAGCATATTCTGTGTGCAGTGTAGTACACAGCATGTAGTTTGCTCAGTGTGCAGTGCACATCATGTAGCATATTCTGTGTGCAGTGTAGTACACAGCGCGTAGCATATTCTGTGTGCAGTGTAGTACACAGAATGTAGCATATTCTGTGTGCAGTGTCGTACACAGCATGTAGTGTTTGCTCAGTGTGCAGCGTAGTACACAGTGTGTGATGTATTGCTTGTCAGTAGAATCGGACCTGATGTCAGGCCCGATGAGCGAATGCCTTCGCAGTGTGGCCCGGGCCTGGGCGCTGGTAAGCCCGTCGGTGGCCTCCCCATTGATGGCTACAATGCAGTCTCCCACTGCCATCCGCCCGTCCCGGCTGACTGAGCCACCATGGATGATGCTGCGAACGATCATCCCCACACTGTCCTTCGCCGAACTGACAGTCATACCTGCAAACACAGATGTAGGAAAACTCAATACAAAGACAAATCCAATGGACACTAATCAGTGCGCTCTATGATTGACAAACAGTGAGCCTAATCGATACCAGAGAGCACACAACACAGCATCATATTAAGGAACCGTGCCAAGACAATAACAGTAATAATTTTTTTAATAAAAGGCATGAATAAATGAATATCTATTCAGCACAGCCCGGCCCGGGAGCTCAGAATAATTCCCCTTTTTGTTTATCTTCTTTTTAAAAAATGAAGAGCAGTTTCTTGGGAATTGTGTTAGGCAAATTAAATACTTGACAATCTTGTCTCGTTTAAGCACACTACATTCCCTCTTGCCCTCCTTAAAAAGAAATAAATCATAAATGAGGAAATTAAAAAAAATAATGGAGTGAACTGTAGAATGAGACAGAAAAATAAAAAGCTTATCTACCTATCTAACAAAAAAAAACATAAAACTAATTATAAAGACAAGTGATTTCACTCATAAGAGTTTTTCTTGCACGAAAATTTTCTGACGGCAGAATAAAAACTGATTGGTTCAGAGAGCTAACCAATCAGATTGTAGAGGAGGTGGGTCCAAGCGACTAGAGAAGGTGGGACCACCCAATCAGACATCTTGGTCCCGCCTTCTCAAGTCATTTTTATTTTTGTGCAAGTAAAACTCCCATGAGCTGTAATTTCATCCTGTAATTTAAGGAAGACACACACAGTGGGAAACACGTATGCAGAGTTCCTCTTATTTCCAAAGACATGCGGTTATATGAGTGTATAAGTTTGTTTCCACGGGGGTCTGTGTGCCCTGCAACAGAATGACACTCCATGCATGTCCCCTGCTTCTTGGGATAGGCCTCAAGCTTTCTGCAACCCTGCACTGAATAATGCAGTTGGAAGATGGATGGATGGATGGATGGATGGATGGATGGATGGATGGATGGATGGCAAATAGGTGATACACAATCTGACAGCAGTGGAGGGTACAGTTAACCAAAAAGTTAGCTTTGATAATTGCTAATCTGCTAACTTTAATTTGATGATACTAAACCAGTAAACCACTAAAATGTTTAGTGAAAGCTATTGATAACTGCTAACCATTAACTGCTAACTTTCATTATATGAATTTCATTCTGGTTTGGTTTTTGGCTCGGAAACCCTTACAAACATACTTAGAGAGTTAAAATTTATTTGTGGATCTTGTGTCATTCTCAAAACGTTTAGGCACAAAACAGATAAAGTCCATTGTTAAGATAGACAACTTAAGGGTGCCACGGTGGGACGGGTCGCTCATTCCCATGAGCCTCTCTGCCTTAGTTGCAGCCTGGGCCGTAAGTCTTAGTGATTACCGGCATAACATTTGCATGATATTACTCAGAGAAAGCGGTTTTGTACAGCTGCATATTTTAAGGTGCATGTGTTCAATGGCGCTACAGCAGGTATCTCTGGGGACTTGAAATGTCAGATTTTTATCCTTGACCACCAAACTACCTGCTCCACACATACTTGTTCAGCAATTCCGCCCTGCTTATCTAGGGCTAATTACCAGTTATGCACTATCCCTCAATCCATCTTCCCAGGGACGATTGTAGGACTTTATTTAAGGTGGGGAGGCATATGAGAGGTACCCTAAATCATATAGAAAGACCAGCTTTTCATTAGCCAATGATATGTTTTGAATCGGCGAGTGACAGGGGAGGGGGAACTCTGGAAGCCAATCAGCTTTCATTTGGAGTCGATGCCCCGCCCCTTCCGCCTGTATAGAGCCTGCAGCCTATCCCAAGAAGCTCAAGGCACAAGGGAGACCTGGGATAGGACGGAGTCCATTGAAGGGCACACACTAAACTGGCATCCCAAGCTGCCTGCAGTGTGTGACTGTGTGGATGAGTCATCTTCTCACAGGCTACAAACTCTTTACTACAGAAATATGATCTTCCAGCTGGGGCCTAAAATGATATTCTGTACGTTTGTGGTTCATAGTTACTCCATCTGCCCCCCCCCCCAATTCAGCCAGAGCAGTCTGACCGTAATATATAGATAAACAGAAAGATCTGACGTCATACAATTACCATATTTCTTATTATAATAGACAATCAACTCAGGTCAAGATTAGAATTTGAATTCATCATATCCCATTTTAATTAAAAAATCCACTGCTAAACAAGGGCAAAAGATAATAAGGACTTTGGACGTACCAAGGCTGGAGTTGCCCTTGATGACGGTGATGTTCCTCTCGAAGCTGTTCCCGGGGCACAGTGGCTCCCTGTCAGCACCTTCGAAGGTGCCGGTGTCCATGCAGAAGCCTCTTTCCTGTAGAGCGACGCCGACGTCAAAAACACAGGCTGCCGGAGAAGGCTATCATCGCCGCGGGGTTTGGGAGGGAAGGGTAATTATGCATCTGTGCCCTACAGGCTACCGCACGCAAACTATGCATTTATTCGCTGTTGGCGCCGTCGGAGTCGGCCAGTCAGGGGAGGACACTGGCTCGGGGACTCGTGCAAACTGAAGGGTGAAACCTTTCTCTGGAGCCCGGGGCCCATCATGTCACTTATCTGCCAGGAACCACCCGCCTGACATCTCCGAGAATCTTGGTAAATGCTTATCCGTGGAGAAATGAGCCTTCGAAACACGTGTTACGTGGAATTAGCAGGTGCTGTCAATCATTGGTGGGTTCCTACCCATTTCCCACTGGTCACTTTTTTGGTTTCCCGCCAAATTAAAGCTAGTGAATGATAGCTCCTGACAAGTCCACCCACAGAGGGTGTCGAACTCTAATATCCCCCATTACCAAACCACATCAGTCTTGTTCTGACAAGTATTCTAACCTCAACAGGCCCTGAACAGATTTACTTGAACAAACGACCTCTATATCCTCCTTTGCCTACAAAACTACCTTTTCAATGACCTATGGGGCCATTAGAAAGTGAAATTCTACTTTAAAGCCATAATTCAAATAGCAATGATTACTGAGTTACGGTCTGGTTTGGTCGTAATGCATGCAGACGCCGATATTAGCATTAGCGCATGTAGCAGATTACCTTTCCAAAGTCATCGTAGAGGATGGATCCGGCACCACCCTCCCCAGTGCTGCCCCTGCGGGGGGACTTGTACTCGACAAAGGCCTCCATGTCTTGTTCAGCCAGTCCCTCATCACTGAGCCCCAGGATGGCTTCGGGGGGCCACGCCAGAGGCAGCGGGGACCCCGTGGACCTCCGGTAGTCGGAGAAGGCAACCGTTTTCATTTCGTCGCCAAGGAGCTGAACCTCGCTGCCAAAATCAGTTTGCGCGGCGCACGGGGGCTTAGCGAGTGCGTGTTCAAGAGAACTCCGCTAAACGAACAAAAAACAAAAACAAGCCACATTGCATTGGAGAGTCATGGCCAATTGCGGTTACAGCTACCCAAAAAGTCAATGATTACCTCATGGCATTAGCTCTTCTGAGCTCGCAGCAGAAAGGCATAATCATAACTGATGTTGTTTTAGAGGTCTGGAGCGCGATACGACTCGCTATCTACATGAACGTGCTGCGTTTGCACACAGAGCCTGCATTAACATGAATCACACCTTCCAGAAGGTAAGAACTCAGGTGGAAAAAAACCCAACAGCATGCTGGGATTTATAATTTCAGTCTAGACAGATCACAGCCTGAACAGATCCAGAAACAGATCTAGGCTTACAGCTGTCTCCTGCTCATCTCAGCGCATTCCTTACACAGGGGACATGTCCTGCTTATACAGACAATTATTTTCTTGCATCAACACTCTCAAAAGCACCATCCGCCAAACAAACGACTTTGCAGCTGCAGGATGTGTCTCTACAGGAAGAGCTGAGGAACTCCAGCAGCATTATCTAAGCCAGTCTACAAGCTTGCATATATTATCCACTCAAGCTCAGAAATGAGAGGATTTACATTCTGGGATGAGAGCAGAATGGCCTGAGGTTTGGGAAAGATATGCAGGAAAAAATGCCAATCATCTGGTCCTTTAAGTTCAAACATCTGAACATGTGGGGAAGACCAGACAATCTGCATCTATTCGCGCAGATTATCACGTATACTGCTGTCTGAACGAGAAAAAAAGTGCAATTTGTGTGGCCTAAGAAATGCCTTGCATAGCTAGATGCTAACAGATGTGTGAAATCATACTTGACTGAGGTACATACATGGTACATGCAGTTTGTAGACGATCTGATCTGTTACTGCCCTTTATGAGCTACTGACCACATACGAGCTGGTTTTGTAAAGTTTTATATAGTGTTTTGCAGTATCTGTATTGTTTTGTACTCTTGTATTCTCATGCACCAGCCATACTGCTCTGCAGTGTCTTGTTTTGTCATACACTGTATTGTTTTGTCTTGTTTAGTCTAAGGCCAAACAAGCATTCCAGTGCACCTGGTGCAAATAGCCAAAGATGACTCTTGAATCTTTGAATATAGAATAGAGTCTGGGCATATTATGTTAATGAGTGAACAGACATTTGGTAGACTATGCCTTCCTCAAATGGTAATGGGTAGACAGACATTTGGTAAAATTGACCTACTCTGGATGATAGTGAATGGACAGACAATTGGTAAACTAGACCTACCCTAAATGATAAATGACAGAACTTTCGTAGAGTAGGCTTACATTGGGTGTTGATGAGTCCAGGGACATCTGGTAGTCTAGGTCAGCACTACAGGTGCTGCCATGGAGAGCGATCATAGACGCCGGGAAGGTATGGCTATCATCCTCAGAGCTATGAGCCTCGAACAACTTCTCGTCCATCAGGTCTGCATCATTTGAATCGATCTGTGGGAAACGAGAAACAGTCAGATCTCCAGGAAAACAAAAAGCCTGTAAATGATATTTGTGAGCATGGGGCACAACAGCATTAACCTCAGTCAGTTTATTCAGCTCATGGGAGTTTTACTTATATAAATAGTCTGAGGGCAGAAGGAAAAATAATTGGTTCAAAGAAATAACAGAGAGATGCAACTAGAGGAGGCAGGATGAATCATTCAGATGTCTTGGGCCCACCTCCTCTACAATCTGATTGGTTATCTCTCTGAAAGAATCAATTTTCCATCTGCCCTCAGAACATTTTTGTGCAAAAACTCCCACAAGTGCTTATTCAACAGTAACTCTGATCTCAGTGAATTCTGAGCCTTTGCACCTAAAACTCAAGATAACTCAGGTTGAATGACCTGGATGTGCTTGGGTCTCAAGTTGCAAAAGGCAGAACTCATTAAATATGTCTAAAGCATCATCTGGAGAGCGGTCCGGTGAACTCTAGACCTGTGACCTCGGGTACGACTGACCAGTGCCAGCTCTGCATGAAATACGCTGGTCTCTGTGAGCTCCTCTGGTTCAAACTGCAAAGTGAGGCGATCCCTTGTAGAAGAGCAGCCTTCTTCAAGGTCCAACTGCAGGTAGATAGCAGGTGGGCGGTGAGAGGGATCCCAGCGGATTGGCCCAGGTTACTGGTTCTCACTCATGCACATGGTCCATTCTCTTGCAGATAATGTTTTTGATCATTAGCATGATTAGCATGTTAGTAGCAGGGGGCTCATTAGCAAGTTCAGTGTTCTGCTAAACAGATCCAATGCAGAGGTGATTAATAATTATGCAGTATAGCTTATTGCAAGCAAGCCTCTACAGAACAGCATAAATTCCATACATACAGTCGCAAATACTATTAGACTTTTGTCAATTATTTCCGATTAGCAGCGACGGATTGGAGGAGTTTTCTCTTTTACTGCGTTTTACACAACGACACAAAGGAAGGCATTAAAAACGCCGGCAAGAAATCTCCTTTGGAAGGAAAAAGTACATCCCCCATGCTCTAGGCCTCAAACTTGTCCGGATAGCTGTTTGAGCAGGAACATTCTGCCTCGTCTCTGTAAATGTGAGGGGGCAGGGAGCATCTCCGGGAGCTCCTGGCCAGTAGCATAATAATACAGCAGCCTTTGGCCCGCCTTTGAACTGCAGTTCCGCCTTTGAAGCCACTGAACAAAGAGCATCGAAACACAACAGAGCACGGCGCCGGTGGGGGGACGCGACCTACCGCTTCCTGAGATGTCGGCTTTGAAACTGACATCGCGCTGCGTGATTCCCTCCAAATTAAAGATTCAGGAGCCATCGCTACCAGGTACAAAGCCGCACGCAGGTGCACTCATTTTACATCAAACAGCTGCCAGTCTGCCTCCAAGGGTGTCATTTACAGTGTCTGCCGGCCAATAGCTTGGCTGTACGCGCACATACAGTATAGTCACACACATGGTCAGGTAGACAAAAGCGCAGCTAATTCAAGACAGATGAATACCAGGTTGTCATCACAGTCTTTTTTTCCAGAAACAGACCCCGGTTTGCTTACGGGCAGTGGCTTGGCAACACCGACGTGGACCCAGCCCGGGGCTGCCCCCTTCAGTGCCTGCACGGCATCCTCCAAAGTAGCATTTTCCAGATCCATGTCATTGACATACATGAGCCGATCTCCAGGCAACAGTCGCCCGTCAAGATCCGCCACGCCTTCTGGTACCAGGGATCGGATCACGATCACTGTCTTTGCTGGGTCCACTGGGTCCTACAACAGAGAAACTCACTTAGTAACAGATTATTGACTTATATGAAGACAGTATTCAGGTTTGTATCGGAATAATGAACCATAAACCGCACTTGAAATAGTAAATATACATATATTTGAATTTATAAACTTTGTTATGCAATCCTGTTACTGGATAATTTAATGTGAATATGACACTGGTAAGGTGGGTCTCTCCAGTTGGTATCCAAAAGAATAATTCTTCAATAAATGTGAAATATGTTTTTATACGCGCTTTCATTTTTTAACCCAAGGCTAGCCGCCCCACAGCTGATAGTCACCTGATAGTCTAAAATGCTGAAGCCCAAACCAGCCTCGCCTTTCTCCAACTCGATGTCCTGGATCGTTGTCTCCCACATGGCCAACGCAGACCCCAGAGTGCTCTCCTTCACAGGGTCTTCAAACTTCAAGGGAAAGGCAAAGTCCTCCAGGTCTCTCTGGATCTTGAGAAGAACATCAGCACCTTTGTTCCCAGGATCTTCTCCCTTTTAGAAAAAGGCCAGCTTAAAACCAGTCCAAAGCCACACAAGCCCTGTGTTCCACTAAGGTTCCTCAGTGCTGCTCATTGCCACTCCTTGTGCTCTAGGCAACCTGAACTGCTTTATGTGGATTGACAAGTATAAACTATCGCATCCCAATCTTAATCCTCATCATCTGGTAGGCGGCCAATTAGCTGGACGGACATAAAAAACAAACGGATGAATGTCACAGACGTGTGATTTACTAATTATATTACCTGTAATGTTACACCTGCACGGGAGAATAACATGCTTTTGTCTGAACAGGAAAACCAACCCAACTGCTGGCCATACCTGAGCAGCTGGCCCGGCAGTAGCCTTCTCAATGCTTGATTGGTCAGCATCGCTGTCACTCAGCAAAAGTGGGGCAGGGCGACAGCAGGCCATGCACACTTGGACAGGCAGTTCCTTAAGTATGCTCACCACCTCTGTGTGTGACTTGCCAATCAGGGGTATCCCATTGACCTGCGGGGCAAATCAGGTTTCCTTCCTTAACAGGAACACTGATTCAAGGCAGGATGAGAGGTACTGTAGAAGTCTCAGATTCCTGCTGGAGACAAGCTACTTTGTGGATGCTAAGATAGCATCTGGTTGGACATTGGTTGGCCAGGGTTCAGCTGATGTAGCATTTTGGGGGCATGATTGGCTGAATAGATCCGTAACAACACATGTAATAATGCTAAATTATGTAATAATTCAACAGAATGTAACACACTGAATGATGATAATGATGATGATATTATTATTAATGCTGCAATATAAAATTATAATCTAGCCTATAAATTTGTAGCACTTTATTGAGTTATTACATAATGCACTGTTACAAAGTGTCTGCATTATGTGATGAAAATTTGTTACATTTTGTTATTACACAATGCATTGTAACAGGGTGTTAAGAGTATGTTCAGCATTTGAGGGTGTTTGGCGGGGACCGCTTCATGCAGGAGCTTTTTAGTGGGTTTCTGATATGTTTTGCTGGTGGTTAGTGCATTTTCAATGTGGACTTCAGAAACGCTTAACGGGTAATTGATGAAGTCTACAGTATCTGTTTGAAAGTAGTCTGTTGGAAGGAAGATATTGTGTTTCCTCAGCATTCTTTAGATCTTTGGCTGATTTGGTCCAAGCGTAGCGGGTGTGTGGGCAGGCCCTCACCTCCAGGAGCTCGTCTCCGCCGAACAGCTTGCTGCTCCGGCCAACGGGTCCGTCAGGCAAAACAGAGCAGATGTAGTGATGGCCGTCGTCTGCCTCCAGGCTGATGCCCAATCCACTGTTCTCGCTGAACTTCTCCACCTGGGCGACCTGGCAAGAGACACAATGCTCATTCAGAACAAGCATGAACGGCTCTCCTGTGACTGAAAGAACATTCAGGCCAGGAATCCAACACACAAAAGCCTCGCTGGTTACCAAGGTGATAACATTGAGAATTTTTGCACTGTTTCCAGTTGGATATCAACATTAGGTTTATGGATGGAGATTAGTGTGTCATTTCACCGCAGAGCACAACTTGCCAAGTACAGTACAGCAAACACAGCTAGGTTCACTAAAAAGTGAAGCTGTCCTTAATACTACATACCACTACTTCATTGCTAGGTCCAAGTGCGATCTGCCATTTCTTCACTAGCTCCTCTTCTTCAGCTTCAGTTAACTCAATTCCTTAAAAAAAAATGTGGGTCGAAATCTCAATCTCTAACTTAAAGAAATAAAATCTGCAGTAATAATTTATGTGAAATAAACTACCAGCTAAATAATTCAACAAGTTCTAAAAAGAGAGTAACTAAATAAAATTCAGCCAACCGGGAGACACCTGACAGAAGCCTCCCTTAAAGACAGAAAACGATCAATGGTGGAATTTTAACGTTCGTATTTACCGTCCTTCGGATCCGGGGTGTCGTCCGGGATGGTGACGGGAAAGCTGCTTCGACAGACAGAGTCTAGCCATCTCTCTTCTGAGGGAACACAGAGAATGTGCACGTAAACACCGGCGCCCACATATGGCAGACACGAAGAGGCGCTAAGAAAACACGTGGCTACTCCCGTGTTTCCATGCGCATGCCTGTGCTCCCAGCATGTGTAACCCTCAACGAGCCCAAGACCCTCATTCTGGTTTCCTAATTACAGCCCTCCTCCATGCCAGCTCCACGGACCGGGTGGAGGATTATGGGACGTCCTAAAAAAGGCCCCATAATTGTTATGAGGAGTACAAAAACATAAGTCGTGGCCTGATCCTCGCTGAGCAGTCTGCAGTAGCCTGAAGGGAGCATTCCTGGCTTTCCAAAGCTGTGATTAAGCACAGTGGTTGGGATGCACTACCGGGAGCGCTGTCCAGGCCCGCCCTCTCCACAGGGAGGTCTCTGACCACCGCAGGCGGGGGTTGGGGCTCTGGGATGTCTTGGGCCCCCCCCTCCAGATGGAAACCACGCCTCGCGAGGCGGAGATGCACGGTCTGGCCCGTGTGACGAAGGACCTCGACGGCCTGCTGGTTGGTATAGCCCTGGATGTCTATCCCGTCCACCTGGGGGTGCAAATATCATGCCGGGACACCCGTGCATGTAAATATGCATGCCTACATGTCCACCACCACATGTACAATCACACACGGCCACATGGTCAAAGCGCACAAAACTCAATCACACATAATTCCATCATAACACAAAATACCTGCTGCATGTCCAGATCTCAGACGGAACTAAACCAGGAACAACACTTGGACCCTAGGGCAGTGTTTTCCAACCCAGTCCTTGGAAACTCCCAGACAGTCCACATTTTTGCTCCCTCCCAGCTCCTAGCCAATCAGGAATCACTTCCCACCTGGATGGTGTTCCTGATTGGCTAGGAGCTGGGAGGGAGCAAAAATGTGGACTGTCTGGAGGTCTCTGAGGATCAGATTGAGAAACATTGGCCTAAAGGAACACAATGGTTGGACCATAGAGGAGAACCTATTCCAGCAGGGTACAAGTCCTTTGTACATGCAAATTTTAAGATAAAGTATCTGTTAAACTAACTAATAAAAGACAAAACTCAACTAACTTTATACATTTATGGCACCAGTACTTTGCTCCATAGACAGAATTCTGGATGGCGGTAATTTCAACACCCAGCTATCCAGCCAAGCTGTTAAGCATTTACAAACAGTAATTACACTCCAATTTTAATTAAGCACCGCGACGGAAATTATATTTACCTAAAAAGGATCTAATTCATTGTTCAACTTTTATGAACCGTGAATCACATTTAACTACGTCTCTTTCACACAAACAAAACACTTCACCGAATAAAAATCAGCTAAATTGGGTCTCTCAGTTAGTCTCCATCCATCCGGCGCCGAGTGCTCTTTCCGTGCCATATGCCGATGGAGTGATACGTCTGCTTATCTGGCACCACGCAGAACGACAGGAAACCCAGCAGCTTCAGTAGCACCGAAAATAAAGAGATTTATTCAACAGCAGCAGAATAATTATGTAAATGCACAGCAACATACCGCTACAATTTGGTCGCCGACATGAATCCGACCGTCACGTTTGACGGCACTGTCCTTCGTGATGCTTTTCACGAAAATACCAGAGGGCTCTATAACAGGACACGAGTATAAGTTGCAACTTAAGGAAAGGAACCATCACAACAGCCAATGTTTACCAGCGTTTGGGAGATCAAGGCCGGTTACCGAGGTTTTTGTCTCCAACGTAACCAGCGATGGTGATGCCCAGTCCCTGGATGTTCTTGGTGAGCTCCACATCAAAGACGTCCTCATCTTCATCCTCGGCGCCCTGTCAGAGGAAGGTCCCCGCGCTCCACGTCAGACTGGGAGCCAACACAGCTTCCGGCCCAGAGCTTCCTCTGGTTTCTGACCAGTCCTCAGTCTACGTTCGTTGGGTTCTTACTAGATATGCACCGATACCGATATTCAGATCGGTGTCGATGCCGATCCAGACCTATTTGACGGATCGGGTATCGGCCACGCGTGACCGATTCACATCCTATACTGACTTATTTAGTTTTTGGCAATCAATCGCACGCCAGCTCTTTCCCGTTTTACATGTGTTTTTTGCGGCACTCAAATCGAACGCTATCGCCGCCCCTCAGTCTTTTTTGCTACTCATTGGGTGTGAGTACAGTGACTTCCGCCTGCGGTGACATCATGCGCGTACCCTTCGCAGTACGAGGAGCGTAAGATAAGACGTGACGATCTGGGAGTATTTTACGCTTTTAACAG
>JAODKE010000015.1:11289582-11302131 GCA_026779605.1 Mormyrus hasselquistii
CCCCCCCACCCACCACCACTGAAATGCATAGATGGCCTCTGGGGAAACAGGGGGAGAAAATTCTACACAGGAATGCTTTTGACTCCTGATGGATGGCTGTAAATGTATTTCGGACAAAAAAAGAAAAACATAATAATAAAGTTTTATCTGCCGCCGAGACCAGCAAGCCTCCTGGCCGATGTGCACAGCTGGGTCCATCAGAGAATGCAGCGGATACCTGTTGCTCGGCAACCGTGGGCAGAGCGGGGCCAGACGTGGGGGCGGTATCGTCGGGGGTGCCGCGGGCGATGACGAGCCGCACGTGGTTACCACACTGCCGCAGCACGTGTGCCACCTGCTCGCTGCTCATGCCGTACAAGTCTGTGTGCCCGATCTGCAGGATCTGATCCCCGCTGCGCAGACGTCCGTCCTGGAAGGGAAAACTGCCATTAAACCCACCCTGGAACACCCACCTGGGACCCCCCCCGGGACACCCCCAGAGTCCACTTCATCACAGTTTCCCAGTCACATTTTCACTGATCTTATGTTAATTACAATTACTTATATAACCTGAGGCTAAATTAAAAACCTCAAGCACCTGATTTAAAAAGCCTCTTGGCCTGAGGCAATACTAGGATTTTTTTTAAGGTGGGGAACATAAGAGAGGCAACAATTCATAGCAAGGTTATCATTAGCCAATAATATGTTTTGGATCAGCGAGTAACAAGGGAGGGGGTACTCCAGGGACCAATCAGCTACAGCCAGTGCCCCTGTGACTCCGCCCAGTCTATGCCCTTGTTTTAGTACCAAATACCATAAATATGCTTTTCTTTGCTCTTTTAATAACAGAAACACCAGGTTCAACATAATTGTGTGAGTTAACTGCAGTCTGTAGTCATCAGCGTAGGACTTAGGGGTGACAGACCTAAGTGATTCATAAGTCACACTAACGTGCTTCGTACGGATGGTGCATTTCAGTTTGCTCCAGATTCGGTATTTTAGCCTCCTTTCCTGTGCAGAAGTGACATGTCAACCTCAATGACAGCAATCAAGTAAACAAACAACACCTACTACAATGCATTGTGAGCCCTGGCACCTGCATCCTGGTGGAAAGGGCAGATGTTTGCACGACCATTAGGTGGAGAGAGGGAGAGGGAGAGAGAGGGAGAGAGAGGGAGGGAGAGAGGGAAAGAGGGAAAGAGAGGAGGGGAAATGCCGAACTCTGCAGTAGCGGCTGTCGTTAGGTGGGACCTATCAATGTCCGTCTGCTTTTGTCCGAGGTGGACAGTAATTCCCATAATTAGCATCACACCCAAATAATTCATTAAGCTGTGGTTTATTTAATTACGCCTCTTAGTGCTTTTAATCACTATTGTTTATCCAGTAGTGTTTGTGTACGAGAATCCAATTTAAAAATTCACTGCGAAACACTTGCGAGGCTGTCGATCCATTTAAGTGAACATCGAGGCTAAAGCCAATTTATTTTTTTTTGCAAATTAAACTGAAATGTACCTATATAGATTCCATTAGATAGAGCCAATTTGCCCCCACACACATGCAAGGTACCTGGTCTGCTGTTCCCCCAGGCAGGATGGTCTTGACAATGACGCCGGTGCTTCTGCCTCCCACGATGCCGAATCCAAGGCCCGTGCCGTCGTTCACCAGCTCCACGATCTCCACGTGCCGCCGCTGCACCTTCCGGGAGGACGTCCAAGACAGCAGACACCCCATTTATCCATTTTGTGACAGAGGCAAGCCACAGCTGCCATTTTGGCGCTGCTCTATCGTCGAGAAAGGTCAGTGACCTGACACACTGTGCGAGTCACCTGACGTCATCCCTTCTAATGATCCTAATTAAGTGATTTTCCAGATTACGGATTGAGGGACTGTTCGTCGGAGGCAGCCTCTCACCATGCTGGAGTGGGCCGACAGGGTGCTGGCGGATGAAGGGGTGCGGGACACCACGGGGCTGGCCGGCTGCAGGGGGGGTCCCCGGGCCACCACTAGATGCACCTTCTCTGTGGCCTTCTGCAGAAAGCTCACAGCCTGCTGATGGGTCACCGTCTGGTCCAGGAGCTGCCCGTCGATGGACAGGATCTGGTCTCCCTCCCTCAGCCTCCCGTCGCTATGAAACAGGAATGTGAGGAGGTGCTAAATGACCCTGCTTGAGGTCCACAGTGCAATAAGTTCCTTCCATTGACTTTTGTGTCAATGCATGTAGATCACACTGACGGGAGTAATCTAGGTGTTACCCAAAATGCAACGCAGTTACAGCTCCAGATGGTTACGTACCAGTGTGCCACGCTGCCGGGCTGGATCTCCTGCACGAAGATACCCAGCTCTCCATGGTGCTCACTGCGTAGACCCACCACGCTGAATCCCAGGCCCCCCAAAGTCGGCTTCTGCAGCTCGATATGTGCCACAGAGCGACCCTGCAAGCCAGGAGACACTCAGGACGATTAGCTGCTCTTCCCCACTGGAGGACAGACCAGCTCTAAGTCCAAGAAGGAAAGCTCAGCTCCAATGTGATGATGTGAGACCCTCTCTACTCAGAATCTGTCTGTATGAAGCATGGCACGGTGGCTCAGCAAGTACAAGCATTTCTTCACCATTGGGATAGTGTCCAGCCACCCCCCCCCCAATTCTGGATGGAGGTGGGAGGAAATTGCTAATGCATGAGGCCCACCAAAATATTACAAACGATAGGAGTCCACATTACCCATCTTGGGATATAATGTCTGAATTGCCAGAACAGTTAAGATTCAACGTTGAATGAATATTTTACATACACTTCAATCTTCAATCCTATGAACCCTACTTGAAAAGTACACCTTGCTTTTTCTGAAGAGCTGCTATATTTGCTGTTTGTTGGAGAGACGGAGGACACTCCGAGACATTTCCAGCAGGGCCCAGCCAGCTTATCTCTGAATATGAGTCTGTGCTTGAGGCATCATCTTATGAGAAGCCTTTCTGCCAATCAAGGCAGGCAATACCGTAAGGGCCAATGGACACAGGAGGCTGAGGGAAGACCCTCGTTTAGAGAGGCCCAAACGAGCTTTAAAGTGGAACTTTTCTCAGTGGTGTCGCCGGAGACGATAGAGAGAGGAAGTGAAGGCAAAACTTCAGCTCAGCGGTTCGTACTGAGCATGAACCACGGCTGGACCTTAGGGGACAACACCTACTACACCCCACCCAGGACTGTCCTAGAAAAAAATCATTTCCTTTTTGTTTTAATTCATTGGGTATTATGGTCATACAAAACTCTATACCAGGTCAGATGCTTACAGAACTGCAAGTTAATCTGGAAACAACCAATAATGTATTTTATGAATCAGGGTTTAATGTGGTTTGAAGTACAAAAATAATCAGCTGGTGTTAAAAGATCCCATTATTGTTATACAGACAGGTTATGATGGGGTTACATTTCCCCTAAAGCTATTGTTAGGCAATATAAGCAAAGCTATGACACACAGAAATACAGCAGACCTAAGCTAACGCCATAGCCTAACCTAGCCTAGCAGAATTAAACATGCTTAGAACACTTACATTAGCCTACAGTTGGGCAAAATCATCAACACAAACTCTATTTTATAGTAAAGTGTTGAATATCTCATGTAATTTATTGAATAATCATTGAAAAATAGCAACACGTACTATCGTAACCCAGGGAGCGTTTGTATTCTGGTGCCTATACGGAAAGTTATTGTTTATTCATGAAAGTTCAGGAAATGCCATTTTATTATTGAAAGCTGTTCTTGTTCCAAAACTTTGACTTGTGATGCGGACCTTTGAACAAAAAGTTTGAGAACTTGTGCTGTATACCAAAAAACAATAACTGCAACATCAACAAAGCCATAATGCACATAAATAATAACAGGGGACCTCGTCTTGAAGTGCATGGCCGTTCAAAGGTACAGCACTATAGTCACACGTTAATCACTTCATTCAAGTATCCATAACAACTGTCATACTGAAATTTGGACCTCACAGCTGTTTGTCCTGCATGTAAAACTCCTTTGACTACTTAGCACGTTGTATTGCTGCATTGTCCATTCATTAAGTCTCCTTGACATCCTTATCATCAACCTGTCTCTTTAACTGAGGTTTTTCGTAAAATCAATTTAGACAGTTTTTTTTTTTTTAGATTACTTTACTGAAAACTAATCTTGAACATCCTGGAAAGATTGCTTTGACTGTTTGTAACAATTTAATTATTTGTGATATTTTATCCTTTTTAATTGTTCAATATCTTTTTATGTCCATTTGCTCACCATGCATAAAACCTTGGCTGCTAGCATGGTGTTAAAAGTCAACGTGACTAACTAACAATAATACGAATACATGAATAAAAGTACCCATACACACATTACTCAGTGCATACTGAACAATCAGCCCCCTTTTCTATTAACGAACCCAGAAGATACTCATTAAGCATAAAAGTGCGACACTTAAGCAGGTCTTCAACATTTACAGAAAGACATGGGCCTTGTCTCTCCAGATGTGGATGGGAATGAAACACTACTTTAATCAGAATGAGAAAGTAAGTAGTGCTGTCAATATATTCTGGCTCTAACAATGGTAATTAGAGTGAAATCAATAACAAAGCACTCGCACTATAACAAATATTGATAATTAGGATAGATACTGAGCAATTATACTAACTGGCTCCAATGCACAAGCAAATAAATAGCTAGGGAGTGCAAATGTTTGGCGGTTTACAAATCATTGTGTTATCATATCTGTAAACAATAAAGACTAAACTACATAACAATAAACATTACAGTAATCCACATATCTACAGGTGATATGCTCCAAACCCTCTGCTGCGGACAGCCGGATCCGTAGACAAGAGCGAGCCATCTATGGACCCCACATATAGCATGATTTTCACAAACTTATGTACGGTAACTGATAAGTTATGCACAGTAAGACATTACCAATATTAAATACATTATACAGTACTATACTAGTAGTATACATAGTACTATGTATACCGAACTATACAGTACAGTACTATCTGGAATGAATGGGATTCTAACGTTTTAGCCTAGAGACGATAGAACAGTGAAAAAACTATAATAGATCAAGGGATGACAGCAATGAAAATCATGCTTTTTATACCCCTCAAAGGACAAACGAACAATGAAAAGACACTGTTACACATTTTATGATTTTTTTTTCGGATTGCAGTAAACCGCTGATAACGGAAACCATGGATACAAGGGGATTACTGTATACGCATATGAATCCAGTGTGAATCTCCATTATAACAGAAAGACAAATAGGCGGAAGATAGCGTAGCCTCGGTTCTGTCAGACACGGACGGGCGTGTCGTGCTTGATTTGTCGTACCTGAGCCATAGTGCATAGCACATGGTCCAGCTCCTCAGCAGAAGGCCTGCCATTAGCCAGCTGGACATCCAGGGGTGGTATGTGACAGACACTGGGCCGAGCAGGTCGGTGGGGGTCACCCAGGTCGGCAGGCACCGGAATGGAGCATCCCTGGTACACAGTCCAATAACAAGGGAAACTGTAACCTTATTGTGACGAGCTGCTGTCACATGGGGAGGACAATGTGCCAGTAGAATTGTATCATATTCATTGGGAAGAAAAAACTGAGAAAGAGATGTTTTGTGAAAATAATACTGCTGGCATTTAAAGAACGGATGCTGTCCATAATTTATCAGAAATAATGAGATCATTAGAGTCAAATGTCACAAACATATGGATAACCTTCTCCCAAATTCTTGAACTATGAAATATGATCCACCAGTCTGCAGATTTCCCTGCTCAAACGCATCTTAATCAGTTTAGTAGGTGCCAAACCGTGCTGGACCACCATGACCAGGACTGGAGAACCCCTGATCTAAAGTCACAGACATTATCCACCCATGAGTGACTGAGCTGTTCAGTGGATTCCTGAAAAACGTTTTAAGCATGTCGTTCTGTTCTGTGGAGAAACAGCATTTGCTAATGTCTGTCCTTCAGTAACATTGGCATGTATCAACCAACTCGCCACAAGCTGAAAAACAGACACCAGATACCCCTATTATATTCAATACAGTTAAATGCAAATGCTTCTGATTCCTGTCATGAAGCATTTCACCATAAAAGGGTATCTAACATATACTTAACCTTCTCTCACGTAAGACTTGTTTGCTTAGTGATACCCAGGGTATTGTGTAATTACACGCTGTGGTCTGGTACCCTCCCAAAGCACTGCGGCCCGTACAGAGCCAAGAGAGCAATGAGTGTGTGTGTGTGCGCGTGAGAAAGAGAGGGAGAGAGAGCCTTGCATAAGGCGATTAATGTTCCCTCTTGGTTCTTGCACATTTAAGAAATTGTTTCTGCTCCACTACACTCGGTGCAGTGCCTCTATGCTGTCGCGCGCAAGCTTGTTGCCATAGCGACACCCGCGGAGAATCGGGCCCTGTCTGTGCGTGCGTGTGGCAAGAGTGCCCCGTCCCGCTACTAGGCTTTCAAGCAGAAACCCAATCCCAGCTGAGATCGCCTGCTCAGGGACAGCCTCGTGCTGAAAACAGACAGCTTGCCTTTTCACAACATTAACACCAGGAATTGCACTCGACTCCCACCGCTTGCTTTTTAATTAAGACTTTATAGCTTGTTTTTATAGTCTATTTTCCTCCGTTGTGTCGTTTTTCCGTCGGGCCTGTAGGGGTGAGTATTCGGTTTAGAGGGCGGAGCTAATGCGTTGGGAAAATCATTAACCTGACAGTGAGCTGAAGCAGGGCTTTCCGAAAGCGTCCGCGGGGATTCGGAGCGGTGACGTGTTCCAGATCTGCCTCCCACTGCATTCCTCGCATACTTTCCCATTCCTAGGACAACATCCCAGCGGGCCCCGAGCAGTGCCTCCGTGCCGGCAAACCGGGCTCATCTTGCACTGAGGGCACGAGCGCAGAGAGGCTGCAGCCTGTTCCACTCCAGCATCATGCGTGTTTCCACAACCCACATGTGAACCTCTACCTGTAACATGTGCTGATGGACAAGTGTTGGCTACTTGAGAAACTATAGACGGCTGCATTCCACCCGAGCTCGACATTTCCGCTGAGGGCACGACGGAAAAAGCGGTAATCCGCTTTCGAGTAAGTGATGGGGTTCGAGTTGTGCAATAAAGTGGGATAAACCTTTTGCTTCCCCACCTGGTCCTTGAGGTGCTGGAGAGACTTCTGCAGAGTCAGAATTTGGTGGAACAGGGGGCTCTGGAGGACAGACTTCAACAAGCTGAGCTTCTCTTCCGTAGGCAGGTCCCCTCGCTCTTTCAGCCTGGCCTGGAGCCTCTCCACAGCCCGCAAGGCATGCTGGGTATCTGTAAGAGGTGACACAACTGACTGGCAGGTAGTGGAAAGACATTTCAGAGGCACACGGCAGTTTTGCTGAAAGACCTCAGAAGTTTGAGACCAACCACACTCACCTAACAGGAATCTGACACATACCATGGTCTTCTTGCATGCATGACCACTAGTTTTACAAGAGAACCAGTCGTAAAAAATACCACGATTGACCTTAACTGCTGAAGGGCAGGGTTAAGATGTAGGCAAAGCATATCTTGAAGTACAGTTTCCTTGTATTTCATTTCTTCAAATAAGTGTTAAGATGAATGTAAATGATTCATGGTGTAAGAACCATAACACAATGACCGCCCCAAGGCTTGGCCAAGGTCCAGTCATTCCTGCAACAAACGCAGGGCCTCAGAATTATGTAGCTCTGCACTTTGCTCAGAAAAAAAACCCATTTAGTGTTAAATTTCTCAAAAATAACAAGGATTTGGTAGCTTCCGCTCTACAGATGAGGAGGCTGCCGAAAAAAGCTGATACGACGTCTGAAAGATACCATCCGGGACGTATCCCAAGGCCCATGTTTACCAAGCCATGCTGGTGCAGGTCTTCTGAGTGCTTGTTAGCTGCAAACGGTCACGTTTCCTCTGGACCCAACATAGAAATCTGAATCTCCGCGAGAGTGTGTCTGAAACTTGATGGAGTGTGCACAAAGACCTGTCTTGTTTCCACTTTGCAGGGCATCTCCTCGGACTGCAGGCTACATAAAAATAATTCAACAGGCCTGCAATACTTCTGTAGCCACTGTCTGGTATCCCCGAGGAAGATTTCTAGCTGAAACAGATCTGTTGACCTGCTGACCAGTTAATTCTGGGATATGTAGCATAACACACACGTGTGCCTTGAAAGACGTCTTCTCACCACTCCTAACATAACATAACATAAGTAAAGCTTTTCTGAAGAACAACACAAATATCAAATAAGTCAGTCACTTAGCTAGAACCCAGTTTTGCCTCCAGAATCCAAAACAGTCGATGAGCTACGTATTTGTAGAAGCATTTCTCTGCACCATTGTTTTCATCTGCTATTTCACATTTGTGGCCATCCTGATAGCTTCAAGGAATCTGCCTATTTTCCTCTGACTTCTCTCATTCACAAGGTGTTGCTTTTCCCATTGACCTGCTCCTGCTATTTTGTTCTGTTTTTTTTTGGTTTATTGCATCATTCTCCGTAACTCCAGACACTGTAGTGGGTGAAACTCCCAGGCGGGCCTCTGGTTCTGAGGTGCTGGAACCAGCGGGTCTGGGCACCAACAATCACGCCTCATTCAAAACTGCTTAGATCACACATCTCATTGTGCTGAATGTGTTCAGGTACAGCCGTATGATTGGCTGTCTGCGGGATCAGGCTGTTGTCATTAGCAGGCAGGCGGACCTCATCAAGCGGTTACTGAGTGTTTAGATACAAAGACCCAGGGCACTTCTGCGAGAGGCCCAAGCAAGCAACCATGACAACTAATAAAATAACAAAAAGCAAAATATCATGTTAAGTACTGCAGTCATGCATCTTAAGTAGTCAGAATACTACATGTAAACACTGCAAAAGACCAACTAACCATATCATATCCAGGCCATTACAGGACAATTTGACCAGTTGACAAATTATTTGACGCATTATTTTTGTCAGGTCGCGTTTTAAATGGAAATGGAACTTAACTTACCCATTGTTTCGATCATCTTCATTCAATTTCTGCTGCTATTTCTTTTTATTTCTTCGGACCTGCAGAACACAGTAACAATCTTTACATTAATGCGACAGAAACTTTTGCCCAACGTGACGGCCGGGGATGGCCGCATGGGCTCGATGAGCGGAGCATGCAAACCTGCAACCAGCAAACCTGCAACCTGCAAACCTGCAACCTGTGTTGAAATCCCACATCCTCTGTTTTTGTATTTTCCCTTGTGTTTCATTTGTATCAGTTCTTCTAGCTCCTGTGCTTTGTAACTTATATTTGATTTTGGTTTTCTGCTTTGTGCCCATGGTTGTGCTTTACCTGCCTTTGTTATTCCCCTAGTGTTAGATTCTGTTTCTTAAGTCTGTTTCTTTAAGTCCTTATCCTGCTCTGTTCCATGGTGGAGTCATTGCTGTAGTTGCCGATGTTCTTGTTGACTGTGAGTTTGATTTTTGATTCCCTGCCAGTTCCTTGGTGTAACCAGTTTCCTAATGGTCCACTGTGTTTTTTTTAGTGTTTCTGTTAATAAACCCCCGTTTTCCTGCGAGCCGCCAGTGGATCGTCCACCTTCCTTTGCTGCCTACACCATGCTTCTCCCCCATGTGACAAAGATAAGAAACTTTATTGATCCCACAAAGGGAAATGTCAGTGTTGCAGTTATAGACAGGATCAGACAATACACAAGACATGAGCACAGTATAAAAGGGCATAAGTATATAAAGATAAACAATGCACTGTAAACAACGACACCAGGAAATAAAAGGACCATCAAAATAAAAATACATCACATTTCCTGGAGAGCCAAGTCTAATCTCATAACAGCAAATTAACAATAACAACCATCAATCCATTTTCAGATGCCGCATGTCCTGTTCAGAGTCACAGGGGGGCCAGAGCCTATGGGCACAAGGCAGGGAACAACCCAGGATGGGGCGCCAACCCATCGCAGGGCACAAGGCAGGGAACAACCCAGGATGGGGCGCCAACCCATCGCAGGGCACAAGGCAGGGAACAACCCAGGATGGGGCGCCAACCCATCGCAGGGCACACTCACACACGCACACCTATAGGCAATTTGGCAACTCAACATGTTTTTCAACAGTGGGGGAAACCGGAGCAATATGAAAAAACCCCATGATGACATGGGGAGAACATGCAAACTCCACACATAGGGAGCCAGGGCAGAGACTCGAACCCCTGTCCCTGAGGTGCGAGGGAACTGCGCTAACCACTGTGCCAATCCATGACAACAGCAACAGCAATAATAATAATAATAATAATAATAATATCAAAGTTAGAAATGGAGCTATTTGCAGTGTATTAGTACTTACATGCTATTTCAGCACCATTAAAAATATTGCAGCAGCTAGCATTCCCGTTAAATGCCACACATCAAGGTTGTCTAGGCGCTTGTTAGCAACTAATACTCTTATTGAAGGATTAATTTCTGCAGACTGCCGTAAACCACAAGATAAGTTAATTGTTTCAGACGTCTGTCGTTATGTCAGCTCTGTGTCCTGCAATGGTTCAGAGCCCAAGAGCTCTAATTTATTTCCGGCATCACCATGGTATTGTGGCAATAAACAAAGAAATAAAGTGTCTTGTCCAGCACTCCGAAGCCTAATGCCCCCTGCTGCCTCAGATAAGCCCCAGCCCCCTCTCCGCCACCCCCACAATCACCCTTACCACGGTAAGCAGCTGGAAGACCGATGGATAGATAAGTTTGTAAGATAACACTTGTAACGAAATTATTTTAATTGATGGTCATCTCCTACCTTCTGTAGCCTTCAGTAATTCCAGGAAACATACACTTGTTAATGTGCTGGTTAAAGATTAAAATTATTAATTAGTTTCAATTATAATAAAAATAAGGGAAAAAACTTACTAAAGTAACATGATACCTGGTGAACGTGACGTTTTAAGTTGCTCTAGGACTGGGAAGGGACAACTACTGGCGAAGATAAATAAATTGTGAATATGTAATATATGATGCTACAGTCAGCAGTAAAGGGAGCAGCTTCTCCTACACGACACAAAGACATATGTCGCAAAAGAAAATACGTCACACCTAACCACTAAGTTCATGCTTGGGTGGGATGAAATGTGCTTTACTTAAACCGATCACTCATCCCTAAAAGGGTAACATTCCGCAGACACAAAGTTGGGCACAATAAAAGGCGGCTCTACCCGTTACTCGGAGAGCCCCGCACACCGCATCTTTCATCGGTCCCTGTGAAATTACTCGATGTCCGCGGGATGTGAGGTATTCTTTCGGATGTCACCGTTATCGGCCGAGTAAACAAGCACAGCCCATAGATAAGGGTAACATTTCCCATCCTGAAGCTGATAAGTTGCGCCGATCGGCTCCGCTTATCGCAGCAGCCTAATTCTGACATTTAAGGCGCATACTTCATCAAACTATCCGCCCACTTGAACAGTAACCGCAACAATCCGGAGTGAACAAGACTGGCCAATAAAACTGCATTTTTCATCCATCTGTTTGTCCGACCAAGCGGTTCTACAGATATACGAGTAGGATGCCGGTATGAAACTAAGCTCCCTGCGTTAAAAGTGCGACGCAATCCGCTTTTCTCCTGCACACCCCCCTCCCATCCCTGTGCGGGAAGCTGAATCAACAGGCTTCCGACCCAACTTGCTGGCCGGGACAAAGAATGCATCCCAGCTACTCCCCCTTAATCCGGTCACAGCTTTCTTTGTTGCGTTACTCATTTTCCATTTTAGCAAATCTCATTAAAATCTACAAGCTGCCCGAACTGTATTTTTTAAATGCGGCGAAACACTGCATCGTATAAAGTGTCTCAGTACGGCTAACAGACATGAACAGCTCCCGGCTACATTGTAGCCACTGCAGTTTGGTTCTTAAGGAGCGATAGATGTCACTGAAGATGAGGATACATTTCAGCAGCGCGTCATAAGCATTCGGGCTAAAATAAAGTGGGAAATCGGGGGACTTACAAGGCGGCGATGTCGCTCCGTACGCCTCCCGGTGTAGGACGTACCCCGTCCAGTCCAGCTAACGGCGCTCGCCAAAGAGCTTCAAGACGGGACTCAGTGTAACACGATCAACCCGGACGCGTTTCCAAGAGCAGCGCCGAGGGTTGAAAGGGCGGCCGCCCGCTGCCGACTAACAGGGGGCGGGGGTGGGGTCACAAACACCGCCGCTCGGTGGACGCAGTGATAGCAGCGGCTGGTCGGGAAGCGACGCGCTTTTGCGGAATGTGTGCGCAAAGGTTAATCCGATTTAGAAAAAGCAGCGAGTTGTTACCGCTGTGGTGGTGTCGGACACGGCAGTATCTTATCAGGTCTGCAAGCAGCAATACAAAACTCACATTTAAAGACACGCTGTATATTTAATGTCTTTATTATTAATAGGCAACTGTATAATGTACCATAAGGAATGTATATAATGGCAGAAATGATCAGATTGTAATAAATTAGGCTACCACATCTACACATATGCATGTGAGATGGAATGATAGAATGATGGAAGCCCTAAACCATATATAATACATATAATACAAAT
>JAODKE010000015.1:11306742-11342016 GCA_026779605.1 Mormyrus hasselquistii
ACGGTGGCCGGCAGACCCCCCCCCCCCCCCCCCCCGTTCGGTAAAAGGTACAGTGGGCGATCCCCCCCCCCCCTCAGTGGGGAAATAGGGGTCATATGTCTCTGGCCCTGCTGTTTTGGGATGAACAGTCTGGGAACCCAAACTGCGTGTTGGGAAGGTAGGGGATCGACAGTGGATGGCAAAATGACTAAGGGTACAATGCCGGTCCGTCAGTCACATGCAAAACGGTAAGAAGGATTTTCCTGTTAAAGCACAACCTCTGAAGACTGTCAGTGGAAGGATCCGGGAGCAAGAGATTGTCTACGGTGTGCAAGCCACGTGATGTAATGAGTCTCCCAAGCAACTAAATCACAAGAATAAATTGGATACTGAGGGGAATTTCGCTTTCCACTGATCTGCAAATCCTTAATGGGTTTGCAACAAAACACCTCTGTAATGCTGCCCATTATTGCACGTCATCAGGGGCGGTCGCAGAACAAGTTAATCACCCAATAAGACCGCAAACCATTACGATCCCGACCCGCTGGAGCGCAAGTTAAGCATCTGAACAGATTGCCAGTCTCCGCCAGCCGCACTTCTCTTGTGTGGACCATCAATACAATGCATGACCAGCCTATCCTCTGAAGTCCCTCAAGGATTTTTATTCCAAAGAATAGCAAATGGATAATTAACCTGTTTGCACCTCTTAAAGATCCAGGCATTTAAAAATATCATTTTCAATTTCCCATGTTAATTAGGCAGCAGATAAAAAAGATAAACACACTAAAGTGCTTTTTTTCTTCCGATCCGCCAGTGTGGCTTGCATAGGAAAGACAGTTGTAACACCAGCTGGAAAACCAAACTGTAAGAACTGTCCCAGTGGCCATTTTGAAGGGACAGCCTAACGTCCATAGTTAGAAGCACTAGTCCTATGGGTCGAAGAGTAAAATCCCCACAGGAACTGTCATGCCACTTATACTGGGAACTTATCTTAAAATTCCTGGACTGAACTGCATGAAAGTGTGAACACTGGACTACTTTGGATGGAAGCATCCTTTAAGACAATGTTTCCCAACCCAGTCCTTGGGGAGCCATGTCCATGTTTTTGCTTCCTCTCAGCTCCCAGCAGGCCTGTACCAGGTATTCTGTGTTGCTGATTGGCTAGGAGCTGGGAGGGAGCAAAAACATGGACTCACTGAGGTTCCCCAAGGACTGGGTTGGGAAACACTGCTTTAAGATACTACATACAAAAATGTAAAATCTCATTCATATTAAACATCCATCCATCCAAACCACTTATCTATATACAGGGTCACAGTGGGCCAGTAGGTAATAGCAGGAAACAGGGGGCATGTGGTAGGACAGAGAGTGGTTTGGTGGGTCAGTCTGTGATCAGAAGATCACCGGTTCGAGCAGAACAGTTTCATATCCGTGGGTCCTTGACTCCCCAGCTCCAGGAGCGCCGCACGTTAGCTGACGCTGCTCTTTGACCCCGAAGTTATGGAGAGCAAGATGAGGAAGGCAAAGAAAAGCATTCCAATGTACCTGTGCAAATAAAGGATTTATCACTTAACACCCTGGACAGGTTTCCAGTCCATTGCCTTAGACACAGTATTGTCAACTTGAAATAAACAGTTCAGCCTACTGCAAAACGATTTCACTGTTGAACTGCAACTGGACTGGCTCACCTCGCTTTCTCAACTGCGTGCCTCGTCTGATCGATGAATAAAATGTAAATGAATCTCATCTAACAGGTGCTGGTAAATAGATATTAATTTACAACAATGTAAACTGCATTTGTAACCACATTTCCTCCAATTTTTGCTGTGAACTTTTAGGTGGGCTTAAGGAAATCAAAACTTCCTCATTAAAACATCTGCCACTGCGGGAAGAGATCAGTCTAAGTCTGTCCCTGCATGTATTTTCACTCATCAGCGAATACGTCTGATGGAAGGAATTGCTTTTTACCTCATAAAAAAATCATTAACGTTTTTGTTAGAGTTTGTACCTGGTATATTATTTAAAAGGCACAAAGCTGTCCCCCAGCACTTTACGCATGATGGTTGAACTTCTAACGCTAGCAGAATGTTTAAATGGCATTACAGAAACAGAAAGTTACATAAGGGGCATGGGAAACTACCCATAATTCTCTTGGCCCTTGTGCAAAGGGTAGAAATCAACCTGCTCCCCAGGCCCATTGGCTCAGGATCTCTCACTCGAATCTCAAACCAGTGTTACCAGTAGGGCCTGAGAGGTGAGGTAGATGTGAGGGCATTAACATTTCACAGCAAAGTCTGGGGCTCCGACCCAGAGTTTCTCCTGTGAAAAGTAAAGCTATCCGACAAGCAACCCTGTAGTATAAAAAGTATACAGAGCAGCACCTTGCATTGTTCCAGGCGAATCTCCCACTTACTGTGCCAGCATTTGTGTAATGCTGATATCGCCATCCTCCTTAAACTGGTATTTTACATAAAAGGATGAAGAATGCGGGTGATGCATCCGGCCACTGTTCCGGGAAGACCTCTTTGTCATTTTAGGGTCTTTTACCCCTTGCTGATAGAGGCAATGTGGAGCGAATTGGCAGACTAAAGGGGATGGGGAGCGGGGGAGGGTTGGGAGGTGTGGCTTGACTCATCAGATCGACATCCAAGGGGCTGCGCACAAGCCGTGGTGTGAGACAACGGGGTGTCAAGAAGCGTGTGCCGGTGCGTCTGAGTACAGCTAGACGGCAGCGCCGCCTCGCTGGGAGCCACAGAGACAGGCCGCTGTGCTCTGTTATGGCTTCAAAAGCTTATATCTTACAATTAATTTGACAATATGTCCAATTTAAAAGGCCTTTCCATTGTTCCACAAAAATTTATAACGAGGTAGCTTTATGTGCAAGACAGTTTATTACAGTTAATAAAAGAAGGTGATATTATTAAAATGGTACAATGTCTTCCCCTTGGATTAGGCATGCTTGTGAGATGCCTATTTTAATGTGAACAAAAACAGCCCGTCACAGTCAGTGTTCTTCCGCAGTAAGACTTTCACTTGAAACTGGACAATATCCAATGCGTGCAATCTTTAGAAATAAACGAGAAACTATTTTAAACCAAATTAAGTAAATTTTCATTTTTGTGAAAGACGTCTGTCACTTTAACTTATACAATCAGGTTCCCCTCTGAAAGTAGCATATTGTGCTGCAAGTACAATGTTTCTGGACAGTGCATAACTTTCAACTCAAAGGTACATTTTCAGCGTGCTCGTTTGCAGCGTCAATCGTGGAAAGACAATTACTTAGACGAAATGATCATTGAATGGCAGCTGCCCTAACAGTTACGCCTATTTCCAAAGTTATCGTGAATGACTTGGCGTAGTTTCAGGTGAAACGTCTCATACAAAATGGTCGGAAATCCGGCCACCTTTCATTCACACGCCCGGGTCGGGTTTGAGTACCTTATCGCGTTCATTTATCTCCATTAAAGGATCGATTAGTCAGTGAAACAGGTATTTCGGTCAGATGATGATGGGCGTGCTTTGCAGGAATGTGTCGCCCGCCCACTCCTTTGTTTGCTCTTTGATGGCAACGGCTTCATTGCAATCAATGGGTAGGGGGAGGCCAACGGTGGGGGCCACAGACTGAGCATCGGGTCTCAGCGGTCAAACGCCTTTTTATATGACCCCAACCCCCTACGTATGGCGTTGCTAAGAGATTTCACAAAAACTTCTCTAATACCTATCCTTTATTTGTCGATCGCATAAAAGAAAAGCTATATTATTTGACCATATAGCCTATAGGCGACAAATAAAGGCACGAGTTTTTGTAATATATGATTATGAGAATAATAAATATTTTATCATTTTTGTGTCGTAGGCTATGTATTTCGTTTTTTATTGTTCTTTTATTGTAGCGATTATAAGGTTTATAATTTTCTTTATTTTTTATCGCAGTTTATATGACTGTAACGGCAGTTGCGCGCCTTGCATTTGCTGCTAGATGGAGCCCGAGTCCGTGGAGTGACGCGCATTCCAGCTCCGGGCTTTACCGCGAACCGGCTCTCCCTTCTTTGCCTCCCACCGTATTTCGCCGTGCACTGCTTCGGAATTGGCTTGTCATTTTTACAGAGAGCTCAATTTTCCGAGCAAACAATTTTAGAGTCCTTTACTGCGGGGCTTTAAAATACGGGCGAAAACTCTGGACACCTTCCCGGGTCAAGAGTTTCTCCCCCCTCCTTTCCACATTTCTACGCAAAAGACCTGATGTGCCGGTGGAGGCTGCTTTCAGCTGGAGGCGGAGAGTGATCTGGATACAAAATAAGGAGCTTCTCATTTCGTTCAATATTTTCTTTCTCCTGAATGGATATTAGCTATTGACTGTACATCCGTAAAGCGTGTGCGATCCATGTGGAGTCCATCGAGCTATCTGGGACCGAGGTTCACATCTCCGTGCCAGAAGGTATCTGCTCTTGAAGGACAATAATCGGAGAGAAAATATAGACAATTATTTGAGTAAATCCACCCTTGGCGTTTCTCAATGGCAGGACGCGAAGGAGATTATTTCTACTGGCTGATCAGCATCTTCTGAGACGCGGTAAGCGCATCCAGTATCCTAAACGCGAATTAGGTGCATACTTTGCGATTCCCACCGTATCTTCGAGACTTTACCTGCAAATTCGGAATATCAACGAAAAGAGCTCTTATTCTATGTAAAGCGGCGCTTAGCAGATGCACGACTCCGTCTTGACTGGCTGCACATAGGTGAATTCACGCCATTCCAATTGAATCGCGTGGACAAGGGATATAGACATTTCCCAGTGTTTCAAGGATCACCATACACCAGTGCCACTTGATGAGAAATTATTTAAGAGTTCTGGATTGTGGAAACGGTTCGGTTTACAGCCCCTATTTGATGCGTTATATTGTGTATAAGATTCCGGAACAATTTCTTATAAACGTCGGTTGACAAAAAAGGTTCATTATATTTATAATATATATAAATCGATATATGTTTTTCAGCCACCGTGAGTATTTTTTTTACCCAAGCTTAGCGGGCTAGAGTGCAATGCAGTTCCAGAAAAACGTGGATGTGACCGATACAAGTAACCATTACTTAGCCTAGTAGTCTGTATAATTCAACCTAATGGTTTATCACAGTCTACAAATATACCGAACTAATTTGCCATTGTAATTATTCGCATTATTATAATACACAGAACAATACCAGTAACAGTAATATAAATAGAAACTACGGCATTATTAAAAACGAGTTTACTCGTGCAATATATTGGAATTTATTTATACACATTTTAAAGTATGGATTCTGGAATAGCAGTATTGATGAACCGCGATTTAGATAATTGTGGTATTCAGTACTGGGCTGATGTATAGTGTAGCTGCGTCTCTATCTGCTTAACGAAGAATTATTCCCCTTAGACAGAATTCCGCCGTTGTAGGTGCATGGTTACACTTTACTGGTTAAAATGATGACAGCTGCCTTTTCCCAGTGTGATTTCTTGATTTAGGTATTTGCAACGGGAATAATTTAAACGGTCCATTCATATTTCCAAAATGTCCATGACAAGTAAAATGAGGGACTGACGCAGTACAACGTTTGCATCATCATCATCATCATCATCTTCAGAAAAAAAAGAAAAAGTAGTGATGGATAATTAAAGTCTTTTGTGCAGGAGCCCTATCAGACAATGCCATAGCCTGTCAGTTTTTCTTTGATTTATATTCGGTTTGTACACAGCAGCGACTGCCCCCCCCTTGACTGTGATAAATCTTTCTGCTCCCGTTGGCATTCGCTGTCAGGGCTCTTGTGAATATATGTTGTCCGAAGTTTTTAATCAGTGTCCATGCGCTCTCGTTACTGCCATACAGATTTCGTCGCGATTTTAAATGACTCTTAACTGTCACGTGCGGTCATCGCAAAGTGTCTTGCAGTTTCATTAATATCGCCTTCCTGACACATTATACGTGCAAAAGATCCGTGTTTTCTCAATGCAACCTCAAACCACAAATATTCATACATGCGATTCAAGGATCGCGTAGCCGGTGATGTATTTCAACAATTGCAAAAGGAGAGATAATGTGAGAACCGGTGTTCGGAAATATTCGGCTCTTTTCGCCAATTTTATCACGCCTTTATCACGTTTTTATCCCGTTTTGCAATGACGAACTTTTACCCCCCCCATCTGATTCTTATTTGACTTGCCGAAAGGTAGATATTGCCTTCTTATAATTAAATACAGCTGTACGAAGCACGATCTGTGATTCTGCATAGTCCTTGCGATTTGGCCTACCATTATGCCACTTTGCCCGCCTGGGTTGTGAATGTTTGGTTTTCTCCACCAGCCCAGCACAACCGCCTCTTTTTCCTCAGGACAACCGTTTTAACAAGAGGCCTTTTCTTCGTTTTTTGATGTCCGGCTTGGATAAGTTCAACCAAAAAAGCCTTCATGTAACTGGAAAAATACTTGGCTGCTTTTTACTACTTGTACCAATGAAGTAAAAAAAGTACAAATAAATAAATAGAACGATTGAATAATAATAATAATAATAATAATAATAATAATAATAATAGCAGCACACATTACTGTTGTTTTAGTTAGAGGTAATCCAGGCATGCACATTATTGATGATGTTTAATCAAAATTAGGAGAATAGCTTTGCTGTTATTTTTGAAGTATACTCGGAGTCTGTTCTGTGTGTGGTTAAGGCTATGTATTGGGTTATAGGCTATAGGGTTAGTGTAGTGAAAATATAGGGTTGTTGAAAGTGACTTGCTTGATCTCGTTCCCACATTCAAGTAGAAGACCAATGTACTGTAAAGAAGCATCCTCTAATGTCTGGGTGTACATTATTCTGCTAGTTGTGACACAGTCAGTTCCTCTCTGGCGGCGATCAGCAGAGTTCACCTGCACATGAGCTGCAGTGTGATGCTGACTAATTGGTTGTCTTTTTTTTTTTTTTTTTTAGGTCCACTCTGCCAGTTTCATTCCTGTTTTTCTGTACATTGCTCTTGAGTAATGACCAAAGGTCTACGCTTGCTGTCTGATTAATTTATGTCTGTGGCCTCCTGACAGTCGGGGGACAGGGCAGCAGAATGTATCTGATTACGTCTGACTGACTTCCCCACACCGCCTGGGTACATCTTGTGCGTGTGCTTAGTGATGGTGGGAAGTCTAGATTTTAGCGACATTGCAACGCGTTAACCGCTCCGATTTTTCCGCCCAGTCGATGTATTTTTGAAAACGTATTGAACACTGAAATATTTTGAATATCGACAATGCCTCTGAAATATGACATTTTTTTAAAAAATATACATTTTTCTTTATACTGTCAAGTAAAATGACGATAAGCGTTAATTCAATGTTTTTAGGGAATTTGCAGATACGATGCTGAGGAACGGAATGGCTGGTAATGCTTCTGAGCATAGAGTTAGCTGAGTTTTCCTGGACCACAGGGAGTCCAGTGTTACATGCCTCACGTGTCATGTAATGTTAGGGCGTTGCTCTTTGTTATGTGCTCTTTATTCATTGTGATATTTGATAAATGGAAGCAGGCTGCAAAGAAAATAACGCTGGGGGAGAAAAGTAACATCTCGACCACATACTGAGTCAGGCTTACATTGGGTGGGGGGTAAATTGTTCCTGATAAATGAACATTAAAAAAAAATACCTTTAGGAATCTGGTCTCATAAAATAAATGTGTTTTGCTTGAGCAATTGCTGTAGTATCCAGGAGAATTGATCCTGTAATGTACATTGTTTTAAAATTCACTTCTGGTTGCAGTTCAGTCCACATTTATTTTTTACATCGGATTGGCTGAAACTTTTTTTTTTTTAATATGCGGTCCAGTGTTTGAGATTGAATAACAGCTCTCTTTGAGGCTTGAAGCCTACATCCTGTGCGCACAACATGACTTACATCAAAAATAGCTTTCGCTGTGAGGAATATAGTGGGGAGTAATGAAAATAAGCACCCAGGACTCTTAAGTGACCAGAGTGGTCTTCCTAACCTTGATGGACTGAACAGGGAGTTTGCATAATGGGTTTTACGTTGATGTAACATTTCATGGATGTTAATTTGTTCAAATAAAAGTCCTGCATGCGGCAGCGACATCCCTGTTCTGTTTTCATTCAGGTTATTATAGTTACATCTTAGTTATATAAGTTTAGTTATATAATGTTTAGCAGTATATGTTAAATGCTTTTCCTGCAGCATACCTCCGGTAATTTCACAATTAAGAGGCATCGATGACCTGTAGAATCTATAGCAAGAAAAAGTGTGGGATCGATTTTCTTCTGAGGTTGACACTCTGTGACACTGTCGTTTGTCACGGAGGACCTGGTTCGTGGTGCCGAACATTTATATTGTATTTATTTATAATTACATTATTTAATGTATTTTAGTAATATATAACTTTTCATGGGTGGCTGCTATTCATGTAATCTCCATATATCTGTACTGGGCCGCAAGTATCCCAGAATCACCCTGGGCAGCCTATTGTACAAGGCAGGGTGAACCCTGGATACGATAAGATAGGATGTTAGGGGTATGGATAGGGCATGCACACACACACAGACACACACACACGCACAGACCCGTACTCATATCTTTGTGTTGACTGCCCATTCATTTCTATGGGCAAAACCTTAATCTCAGCAATGAAAACCTTAACCCCTACCCAGCCGTAACCTTAATCATAAGTAACCAAACAGAATACAAGTCAAGTCACAAGTCACCACACAAACACACACAAACACACACAAACCAACAACCCTGAAAGTGTAAGATAACAGCACAGCACGTGATAAGGTACGTTTGCTTATTTCATCGCAAATCACAGCAAAGGTGTTAATGAAGCAAATGTATTTTTTGTACATACCTCATGCGCTAAACCATATATTTATGAAATGTTCTAGACAAGTCATGGCTTATGGATGAATTTATTCTATTTTTCGGTTCCTCATAGAGGTCAACTGAAAAGGAAAAATAATGATTTGGCCCTTTTGAAAGTGTGACATCGTTTAGAGAGTTAAAAATAGATGCAGTTATTTTTTTACGGAAAAAAAATTACCTTTATGGATGAACCAGTGTTACAGGTGTATAATTTCTCTGCAGGAATGAGTTCAACATTCATTGGTCTATATGCTGATAATAAAAAGAAAAAAAACATTTAGATGTGCTCTAATTTTGTTTTTCATTTTGTTTACAGTTCTGCTTGAAGGACTGAAGGATTATAAATACATCAGTAGTAGTCTGGATTTCTTCATTTGGTTTCTCAAAGGTACGTGTCATTTGACGTTATAGGAAATGTTCCGGATTATTATTAATTTAAAGCTGGCGAGGTGACGGCGAACAAGCATCCAGCCTAATATGACGGCGCTTCTGTTCGGTTCGTGTCTCGGACGTTATCAGAAATGGCTTCTGGAAATCGACATGCTGAAGCCAAGAATTCAGCCTTTCATATGTTGAAGGAGGATGTCTGTTGTTCAGCCGGCAGCAATGGGAAAAAAAGATGGTGTTTTGTACCAGCCTTTGTCTGTGATGTGGATGGTCTAGACTCTGCCTGTCTAGTGCGCCCCTCTTAAAGTAGACAGTGCTATGCAGTATATGGGTAATTAGTTCTCTGAGGCAATTATTTAGTATGAACGCCTCTGAGTTATTTATGGAACACTTTATTAACGAAAAGGTGCTACGTGTCATTAGTGCATGATACGGAATTTATGAAATTTCGGAACTCTTTTAAAACTAGTTTCCCATAGTAATTGATTTTTGTATACAAAATAAATGATTGTAGCATTATAACAATACTATTATAGCAATGCTAATTTCATTCGTTGGTTGTAAATCACTTAGTTTTTGCTTTTAGTGTATTTTGAGATGGGTATTTTGGTGATTTTGAATGTAGTTTTGAAGTGCTAATGTTTAATGCGTGTGAAGACGGATCAGCATCTGAATGCCACAAATGCTGAAAAAATCTTAGAGATTTACCAAAGAATCGATATCGTCGCCAATGATTGTAATTAATGGAGGGCAAATGGCACTGATTTGATTAGCAGACACAATTAAAATCAATTGGCCAAAGATGAGATATACCCTTAGTTGCGTTGCAGTCAACACGTTTCTCTGGGTAATAATTTGCTAACTGCCTGTATCTGATGTTGACAGCACTCCTGGCATAGATGTGACACTGCTCTTAAGAAGAGTCACCTTCACTGAGGACAAATAGGAGTTTCTGGCGTTTTGGCTGAAAAGACAGAAGCTCGTTCCACTGGCGGGTGTTTTCTGTCTCTGCCTACGCCTTGTTATACTGTCAAGCTATACAACAAACATGTATTGTGAAGCTGTCACTTAATGTTTTTCACTATCCATTAGTGCAGCGAAGGTCCTCACTGTGCTGAAAGCAGTCAAATTGCCGCCTTCCATCAACAAGTTTTCAGTTTGTCTCTGCGCCATTTGTCAAAATTAAGATGACTCAAAAGCCTGAAGCACTATAAGTATTTTAACTTTTACATTAGTATGCATATAAAGTTCCCCTTGTACACTGTCATGACGAAGACCCTGTGTCTTCATGCTGCCAGGGTGGACCATTTGCATCTGTTTCATGTTTATATGTGATGAGTCGATAGTTTTATTTTCTTTCATTATTCTGTCATGCTTTGTTTGCCTTCCCTGTTGGCATCACAGGTCTTGAAACAGACTTTCTTGCTTCTGAAAGGGGTGAAAAACAAAAATACCTTAAATGAAAATTTGATACTGTTTTTTTTTTTCCTCTGTTAGCTCCCATTTTCATCTGAGCTATTTCAGAAGAAATCAGAATGGACTTTTCAAAGCATAGTGCTTCCGTTTAAGGAATGCACTTCATTGACGTGTTCAGTCATAAATTAAAATGCCTGCTAGTTTTTGTGCTATCAGACCACATAATACTACAGAAATAAATATTTTTCGTTGCCCATACTCTTTAGGTCGCTCTTAACGTTAATCATGCTTACCTTCTCATGTGAAGGATTTACGGCCTGCATAGATAAACAATCTTGAGGTAGGGAGCCCATACTTAACGTGAGATGGGGGGGGGGCATCTTTTAGCAGCATGGTTTTGTGGAATTGCCACAAGTGACAAACTGTTATAAATTCTTGTTATTTACAAGGTTACCTGGAACATAAATAACATTCGCTTCAAAGTAGGGTGAAATCTTTAGTGATCGACATTCAAAGACTGGGACCAGGATGGTGTGCTTGGACGTCTCGACTGGGAAAGCTGTCATAAAAGTTATAGGAATAAATAATTCCTGGACGTTCGCACTATCTCTGTGACGGCCTTTTCAGAAACCAGTTTATCTGAAATGCTACCTTGGTGACATTTTGGATTGATGAGCCTCACTGTCTGTGTTTGATTTCTTGCAACATCGAGGCTGAAGAATGGGTTGGGCAGTTACGTAATTTAGTTGATTCAGTAAATGCGATAATCTCTTGACTGTTGGGTTCTAAAGCGCGTGAGTGCTCTTGGTGGAAGATGTCGGTAGTAATTGGAATTTTCTGCACGCATCATGTGGCAGGAATCTTATATGGTTTTGAATCAGACCTGCCCACTGAGTGTGATTCCATTCACAGCCATTTTAGTAACACTTTAAGGATCGGGAATATTTGGTAGGATCTGTAGGTAGCGTATTCATAAAGTCATGGGATGCAAACTGTTACAAAGGTACCATTGGGTGCGATACTTCGCCACGGTTGCTTCGGTTACAGCTTCTAACTACGTAAATGTGTGTATGTGAAAGTTGCCGTGGAATTCAAGCAACCAAATAACAAAAACTACTGAAGACCATCGCTGACTTCACCGTAATGAAACACAATATCCCTTATGGCCAGAATGTGGGGCATGTTGTCTTTTGCACTGGCTTCCATACTGGGTGTTCCATGCGTTGATTCCTACGCTGTCCGTGATAGGCTTCAAATCCTCCATGACTCTCTTATGGATAGCTGACTAGAAGGCGGATGGAGGGATGCATGGATGAATGCCGTAGAGTTGAATGTCTCTCCGGTCTCCGCCGGGAACCGTGTGCCTTATGGTACGAGGGGCAGGGGAAATCAGGGCTTTGTCTGAAATGCAAATTTACCACAAATGATGGGGATATGGTCAGGTTATTAGGGTCCCTGAGCCACAACGATGCAAAAACATGCAGCCCAGAATATTTCCATATGCATTACCAAATACAAATAGTTACCAAACGAGACGAAACACCAGAACCAATAGAACCTGAGCGTTTATCGCATATTTGTAATTGCAATTAATATGATTGATCTCAAATATAGGCACACCTCAGTTACAGTATGGAGATGTGATCTGTCTTGGTTATGTATTATTAAACCTTGTCAAATACAGAAAACCTTGCCAATTTTCTTCATGTCTTCGATTGCCGCAGTATTTCACTGTTGCTGAGAATGTTCATTAATTTCCGTTGGATATTAATTCATGGTCTTTGAGGCTGATGTGAATGCAGTTAAATTGCAGTATAAAAGTGAAGTTCATTATTATAAGGTCACATGAGCTCCTTGCTCTTTGTTTAATCACGGAGATTTCTTTATTGAATTGTAGAAAAAAATAGCTATTACCTAATGCAACTTCTTCTGCTTCTGATTAATTGTGCATTCCTGTGCTCACCTGACCCAAAATCAAAGCGTTTACCAATTACTTAATCACAAAGGAGTTTATTAGGGGACTGAGCCTGGCGACGCTGAGAATGATCTTCCTTGAGGTGCTGTTGGAGGGAGAGCAGAGAGTCATTATCTGCAGAGATCTTGCTGAAATCCAGGCACAAACTTTAATAATGCACTTTGTGGCCTGATTAAGTCTCGCAGAGCCACCTTGGCATGTTATAAAACACTCAGGGGGAGATAGATAACACTGCCCTCAACAGATCAGAAAATGAAATAGACTAGAACCCTAGTGGCACATTATAGACATTCATAGGTATTATTATGCACAATATATATGTGAAAACCAGCTTGAAGCACGTTGGGGCTGTAGAATTTCATGAGAGAGATGGGATAGATTGTGAAATTGTGTTGAGAACGGGACTAAACCTCCATGCATGCAACTCTTATGAGTAGGAGGACGTAGGAGAAGTCAGTGTTATTCTGAAGAGCATTTAGGGTCACCAGTTCATGTCAGGTTGTGTGAGGGCCATGTTAAGGGCAATCATCTGGGCTGTCTGGATAACATAATGTGTAAAAGATGTTTCCGCATTAACAGGGATCTACAGACAGCTTGTGAGAGACATCTTAGATTTGACAGGTTTCTACAGAGGGTGTGTAATAAGTTTCTCAGCATGGAATGGATTTCTACAGATGGTGTGTTGGAGACGTCTAGGATTTGACACGTTTCTATAGATGGTGTGTAAAAGATGTCTGAACTTTGATGGGATTCTACAGATGGTTTGTGAGATTCATCTCAGATTTGACAGGTTTCTGCAGACGGTTTGTGAGAGATCTCAGATTTGACAGGTTTCTACAGATGGTTGGAGAGACACATCTCAGATTTGACAGGTTTCCAGAAACGGTGTGTAACAGTGTCTCAGATTTGACAGGTTTCTACAGTTGTTGTGTTGAAAAACATCTCAGATTTGACAATTTTGTATCTTCTTATTGGTGTCTATGGATGATATCTTTATAAATGTCATATATGTTAACAATTCCGTGTACAAAAGGAAGTAGGAAGGAAGAAGTATTTATGAGGTATTCATTAGCTTACGTCAAGGACATAAGGCAATCTGGATATATCTCGATCATTATAGGGGAGAGGTCAAATATGCTATAGGCCTATAACATGAAATAAAATGTCACACGCATTCAACTAAACCTCTATAGTAGCTCCACAGCTTTGGTTAAGGCCTTGTGCTTCACACGTGGTAAAATACGTCTGTTTCCGACGTCTTTTGATAAATTTTATTAAAGTCCTTATGTGACGTAAGTACAGTCAGACGCTGCTCAATAGGACGCAAGTTGACGAATGACTGCATGTGTAAGTTCATATGTAATTTTTAATACGTAAACAGGCTTCCACAATAATGAATTGTATCACGATTCTAAATGAAACAGAGAACCTCAAGGCAAAATTATCCGAGCCTGACGGTATCTTACTGCTGCCAAGGTCACAGAAATTTTGGTCTGAGTTTGTAGCCACATGCTTCTCTGATCACAAGTGACGGTACAGCAAATGTAGAAAAGAAAGAATTCATTGTTTTAGAGTTTATCAAAAACACAACACAAGCTTCTCAAGCCATCTGGAGGAATTCAGTTAGATAAGTCCTGCTGCTAGTGTAAAAATGGGGACCAGTGATCTCCACATGCCACTGTGGTTTCATCCAGGAAGATCTGTTCTCAGGGACAGACATGGGAGGATTCGCTTCGACCCTTCTGGTCGAACTACGCCACCGCCCCTCATTTAGCAATCTCTCAGTGGTCGTCCTGATTAGATAGCTTTGCAATTTACCCGCCTTTTCCGGGCTGGCAGGAAGGGGCCCAATGTTAAATGGGACGTCCAAACAAACCTGAGTCTGCGTCACATTTATTACATCATGTTTATTTCGGTAATTTATGCATTTTAATTTGAATAAAAGCTTGAGCGGTAGCCACGCTGGGTGGGGCAGAAGTTAGAGCCCCCTGCTGCATCTGACAATTTATCCCCTCCTGAATCTGTTTTGGAGGACCGCAAGACAGCAGTTACTTCCTTAGCATTTTTAATACTCATTAACGTAGCTAATGTTCCCTTTACGTTATCGGTGCGTTAGCATTTTCCTCAGCTTTAACATGAAGGGCTGGCTGGAGACGTAACTCCCAACTCAATATCCTAATCGAATGTCAAAAAGCACGGGTGCGTTTGGCTTAAGTGACTACAATGTGAACGTTTCTTTTTATTTTCTTCTTTATGGATGTAGGCCTAATTAGATACATTGCAAATTTGCCTTTATTTCATTATCTTTGCGTGATCTGTTATCGGAAATATGTGTTTGCCAGATCTGAGTCTTTTGTTTTCGTCATTTTGAATAATTCTGTAAAATAATCACATTAGCTGCATTGCTTTTCACTCCTCACTCATGCACAGAGAGTGGCTCCATTTGTCCGTTACTGGATCAGAAATTCTACAGAGGCATCCTCTGAAGTCACTCCTGAAAGCGGGCTGTGCACATTCAGCGGTGTGTCCTATACACCTGTTCAGGCGCGGTGTACTTATGTATTCAGATCACCTTGAGTCAGCGGTCACTGGCATTGAAAGAAAAGAAAGCGTGTAAACAGGCCACCGGCGGAAATGTGCCCGGTGTCTGGGAGCGTTACAGCTAGGCTTGTCTGCGAGCTGCGGCTCGCCTCCCGCCGGCTGTGACGGGGCTCCGATTTGCCCGGTCATTGCTGATGGACCCCTAGTCTCCCGGCACTGCATGTTCTGTGAAACCCAACACCATGTGCTTCACACGCAGCCGCCTCCTTGAATCATTATGCTTATCGTCTTTCCAGGAGTTTATTATTATTATTATTGTTACGTAATTCTTTATTCAAACATGATTGCAAACACAGAAGACAGTAAAAAATATGCTCATGACAGCTGTAGCTCCAAGTTATAAAATAAAGACATTTTTCTTTCTCTGATGTCATCCGCACTTAGTGATATTGTTGTGGGCACAAATCGATGCTTTTTGAACATTCTTCGTGGATTACTTTGATACCGATAGAGTGAAGCGTACCGTATTTTTGTAAGCTTCTGTTTGTAGGAGCTGGCAGCTTGTAATTGCTATCTATTATAAAGGCATTGCTCTAAAGTCTTTGAAGGCAGGCGGTGTGTTGGAGGGATGCATTGCAAGTTGATGGCATTTTTTTTCCAATAAGTGGTATAATGGGCTTTTATGACCTTTATTCTGTATAATCATAGCCTGAAAGGTTCCCAATCCTTCTGTTCTTGACAGGAAACAAACGTTTTCAGTTTTGCACACGGACTCATCAGTGGGTTTTTTTCCTCTCCTTATTCCCAGGTAAATGTTTCGCTATTTTACACAATGACCGATTTTGATTCCTTTGAATTGCGCTGTAAAACCAAAGTGGCAGGATATGAGGGAGGACGTCGCATACTCACATTACCTGGCGCAGTGAAGGGGAGCCGTAGATAAGACGTCCATGCGTTCTTGTGACAATGGGAATTTCACCGTCTACGGGGACTTCATTCTGAGGCCATCTGCAAGCAGCACTAAGTTTTATGTTGTTTTTAAATGTCCATGTCTAATTTGAGTCATTTTCATTAAATCCCTGTTTTGGGCCATTTACTCAGGTGTGCCAAATTTTTCAGAGTCTTCATAGTGGAATAAAATACTAATAAATAGCACTGAAATAATGTAGGGTACTATCCAGTGTATATTGTTGTAAACCCAGGAGCTGTGGCCATAACAGAGAACCTCTCTGCTTTGATGTTCTAGTAAATATACAAAATTGATTAAAACAGGCCAAATCGGTGATGCCTCTGCTTCATGGGAAATGTGATTCATCATAGCTGATTGAAACATTTAAGTGATGCTCAGCATTGCTAAATAAGAGGTGAACACATGTTACGACAGTTTTTTAGTTGGGCTTCATTCATGCTGTGATTACCATTTGCCTGAGAATGACTTGGCAAGGAGGATATTCTATACAGTGTGAATGGCAATCAACTCTTTGCCACTGATCATCTGAGGCCTTGTATCAGTCTGATCCCCTCTTCATTTAGGAAGTGCTTTCACAAGTTTTTCGTTTTTTATTATATTGTTGCTATGTGTGGGCGGCGGGTGGGTTTAATCAGAGGGCTAAGCTGGATAAACTGCATGGGGCGATGGCAGCAAATCGCTATGCAGCCACATATCTGACGCAGGCTTTTAATTTGTGAAACATTTCCCCTGCTCTCTGCATCCTGGTTCTCAGCACACAGGAGGAGCAGGATCAGGGACAGCCAAGGCGGCTGCATGATATTTTTCTCACTCTGCGGGGAATGCGGGGTTTTGCATGATTTCCTCTTTCTTTCAAAGTAAGAATAGTTGCTTGTGTGGAAGAGGACAAGAGAACGTACTTTCAGGGCTCCGGTGAAACTTTTCGGGAACTTTATTTAGCCAGGACTTTGTATTAAATGCTTGAAGTTTGGGTGAGAGTAGAGAGAACTGAAGGGATTTCAAAATGGCTGCTGTTTGCCGCTCAGGAGATGGACTCTCGATGGCGAACGGCGGGGTCCGCCCCGCAGCGGCCTAGCTTAAGGATGCTTGTCTTGCCGTCTGCCCCCTATGGGTGAGCGTTACGCATTGCTGTCAAGTGGTAAAAAGCCACAGCCGTCTTGATGGAGGACTGGCTTATGCCCGGCTGCGGGCAAAACAGGATGTGGAAAAGGGGAGGGGCTAAAACAAAGATGTGGGCCGGTCGAGTCGAGGGCACTAAAATGTTAATTTATGGCCTGTATGCTAATGAATCCCAGGTTTGGGCCTGCATCCCTAATGAAGGGGTGCACCTGTACGTGCATACAAATGAGTGTAAATGACAGCTTGTATTTGTGCTTCCTAAACCGGCGAGGCCTATTGTGTGATTGGACCACTAACCGGCCGTCACGAATGGTGTCGCTGCTTTCCGTTTCGGGAAATACGTTCTGACAAACGTTTAACTTCACTGAAAACGGACGTAATGTCGGATATTTAATGTGTTCCCTGAAAATAATTTCTCATACAAAACATATCATAGTCAATTAGGAAACAAGTGATTAAACAAGAGCATAATCAAATGAGATTTTAAAGCACATGACAGCGATGCGGGGAAGTTATTAGCACAAATAATTGCCATTTTTTTCAAATGTGTTATTTTTTTATTTATATTTTACCAGAGCAATCTGAGTTAAGTGCCTATCCCCAGGGTATTGGCTGTCCCCTCCTGAGACCTAACCCAGCTACACACAGACTGTGTTGCGCAGCATACAGCCACCAGCGTCACATTAATCTCTGTGCGTGAGATATTTTGTTATTTACTGCAGGAAAAAAAAAAAGCAACAGTGTCTTTGCTGCTTTTTGTGATGTGGATTGTGGAATCCGGCTCTCAGGCGGTTTGTGAGGGACTGCTGTGTAGTGACGTGGTCCCTTCCGACTTGCATGGCATGCAAGTGTGACTCCCCCACCGTGGCGGGGTGACGGTGGCACGTGGGTCCAGCTGAGGTGGAAATGCGGCATTTCTGGCGGGAGGCGGGCGGCGCCGACAGCCTGGGCCCATTGTGAAGCTCACAAAGCCAGGATCTCGCAGAGAGGCAGCATCGCCGCGCTGCCGTTTACTCTCTCAAGAAATGCCCGCGCGGACCACGGAACACCTCATAAAGCCGCTCGGCCTCCCGTCTGCGCAGCCAGCCGGAAAATGGGTTTCTTTCAGGTCTCGGGACCTGTGTAGCCGCCATTGCGAAATAGGCGAGACTCCGATATAATGTGTAGAAATGCATTTGCTGCCATTTATTTGTTTACGAGTTTGTGCGGGTCGTGGGAAAACCCACAGGAAAAAAAAATATATCGATGACTTCATAATTTGTGGAAAGGTCTTTAATAATGGATTTTGAATCTGGCTAAATGAAAGCCGAGGACATGCGGTGAGGGCAATTTGCTGTACATATTCACGCTGGCTAGCTAAAGTAATGTTTGCTAATTAGTTTTAGACAAATGGATTTAAAATTTTTTGCATCTGATTGTAATCAACTGTTGGTTTATTCTGTGAGACCGAAATAGATTTCTTTCAGCGGGAAATAAGGTCATACGTGAGCACTTTTTGTGGTTCTTAAAAAAAAATCTGTTATTCAATTTACTCTGTGTGCTTGATCCCAGCATCTCCTTGTGTGCCTCTTTCTCTGAGAGAATCGATTCCCCTGATCAATAGGGCTGCGCCGAAGCAAGGGGGGGGGAAGGGAGGGAGCTTCGTATTATTCTTCAGTGTCTGCATAGTGCAGTTTCCTTTGATGCTGTTTCCAGGTTCTGTCCAGGGTCCTGCATTTAGCCTCAAGTCAGATGAGAAGAGCCAGGTCTGTCTCGTTGCTCCATTTTGGCACCATGACAATGTGGTTCAACAGTGCCATACCAGCATCTTTGAAGATGCCAAGGCTGGCACAATAGCAGCCCGTCCCACCTTGAACCTTAATTGACCACTTAGGGACGGGAACTCAACTGCTGACTGCGGTACTCCCCCGCTGAAGCAAGTCGGTTGCTTTCTGGAAGCCTCCGCTAGCTTTACCGAGAATGCTTCGCCGACAGGGAGACTGCGGAAAACCTCAGGGGCCATAATGAGCCACCAGCCAGCCGCTCCCCACCTTTGTGTTTGCCAACCGCTTGGGCTTTGGCGGTCTCCGTCTTGCATTGTGTCAATGCGGCTGAATGAAGTCATGCATCAGGGTGAGGTAACGGATGGTTTACGATCTGCTGGGTGTAGCTCAGTGATTGCAGTGCTGTTGTATCCCCCAGTCTTTTCGAGTCACATGTGCAGTGGATCATCGAACTGTAAACCACAGTGGTTACAATGACCGGCAGGCTAATCTTCAAATTCCAGGTGAAGAATTGATCTTTATAATTGTGGTCTAGAGGGTATCAAATCTGAGGAGTTTGAGAGACTTTGCCAGTTGGATCCACTCACTGTACAAGAGAAGAGTGGAAACACAATGCAGCTCACTCAGGCAAACAGTAAGCGACAGATAACAGCCCAGACATAAGAAGATCCACGGTCTTGAAATGGAGACAGAGACAGGTCCTTTCATGCTCAGCTTACTGATCTTAGCGCCAGTGTTTCAGGTTCAGAGAAGATGGTAAATCACGTCTCGCAGTGGCTCGAGCTGTAGCGTGGCTGCAGCCTTGACGTTCTGTTGGCCAAATACATCAACACCACCATCTTCATTTATGTCTGAAATACATGTTTTTTTTTTTATTTTTAAAGTAAATATAAAAGTGCAGGAGCCCATAACCCAGAAGCATCATTGGACTTGCCACGATCAAAAAAGTCCCACTGAACTCCACTGTAGCTGTCAAGATACCAAGCACAGAAAAGGCTGACTTTGCTACAGTGTCAAATGAGATTTTATAGCATTAATTAGAACTCGTTTCACAACAGGAAAAAAAAAACTGAATAGAGGAAAAAAAAGCTATTTTATGGACTCATCTCATACCTTATGTTCTGTCTTTATGGTGCAAAGAGATGTACGAATGTGTCAGTTGAAAGATTTATTTTCCTGAACATGAAAGCTGTTGAGCAAAAGCATAATATCCATCCTGTGTTATGATATTTTGCCAATCTGGGAAGAAGCGATTCACGATGATGTGGGAGTGGATGGCTTCAGGACACCTGTTTCCATTAACTAATTATTTGAGCTCTGTGTCTTCTGAATGCTGATCGCCGAATTGACAAGATTCGTTTTGTGTCAGTCAAACCCGAGGAGGACAGCTCTCTGGTTTCGGCTTAGGAATGCCTGCGGGGCAGCAGGAGAGCAGGTGGAGGGAAGTCCAAGAGTCACGCCGGAGTGAGTTTCCCGAATCCGTTTGCAAATTCTGTATTAAAAGATACAGTTAAAAGAACCTACGGATGACGTAGCATTAAGGAGGCTTTGGGAAATTCACCCCCGGTTGGGATGAGGGATGGAAGAGGGGACAGAACGATGAAAAAAAGGAAATTGTACAGGAAACTGGGTGTTGGGAAAATCCGCCACAGGCAAGTCTGGGCATCTGGTCAGGGGGCTGCAGACAAACCATAATCCCATTTTACATTTCTGGTAATGAGAAACACGACTAATCAATGAGGTTGGTCCACAGAGGGTATACCTCCCTCAGTTTGGTATATATTCTGGAAATCCAAAATGACATAAATGAAATCAATGCATCTATTTCCTTTAGGCTGCAGGTAATATAGTGTTTATATAGCTCTACCATTTCGATATTCTTATTTTCGATAGTTTTACAATGTAAAAAAAATGTAAAAAATGTGTTTAGCATTTATTGGTAACTCTTTAAGGTCCATTACTAATCATTTGTTAATATAAATAGAAAAAAAACACTCACAAACAAAATTAGAATTGTATTACAATCATCTGTAGTATTTACAGAACAACTTGTAAATCACTTGCAAATATAAAAAAATGGGTTGTGAGCAGGCTCAGAAATTAATTATAATTGCGCATTTACAAGTGCTTTAGTAAGTTCTTTGTGAGACACGAGAAAGATATCTTTGTAATCCATTCAAAATTTGATTGTAAGTGAATCTTTTCATTCGCTAATATATTGTCAAATTGCATCAGTTTATTAATAGTTAAGAAGATGGCCTATAATAAAAGCGTTACCCGTTTATTTAAACAGAAGAAGATTTCTTAAAGCTCTTAAACTGTGTCCTATGTAATTATAAACAACACAGCACATAAGCACTCTCATTATCTCACCATACAATGATGTAATTACTGATACCTAATCACTGGGTCACCCTTTCCCAAGTGGTCAAAATCACAGCATATAACTGTACTCTCCTTTTCTCAGTCAGATGAAGAACGGTCTATTAAATTAGTCCGTCACTATGACCGTATTGCGATTTGAGCGTCCGGTCACTCCCCAGCTAAAGAACAGCTTATTAAATTAGCCTACCACAATGACCGTACTCAGCCGTTCGTATGACGGAGAGCGGCTTATTAAATTAGCCTGCCACTATGACCATGCTGCAATCTGAACGTGCGGTCATTGTCAGCGAGGCGGACTTATTAGCCTTATTAAATTGGTCTTTCACCACAACCCCTCTGGCAGCACGAAGAGCAGCATATTAAATCAGCCTGTCACCGCGACCGTGCTGCTGACCGGACGCACACCATGCCGCCTGGCCCGCCTTCTAGATCCATCCATCTAAGAAGCTCAGCTAAAGACATCAGTCTAAATTGAATAGATATGGTCTTCACAGTTCAGTCACATGTATGACCTCTGCCCCGATGACACCGGAAAGCGTGACGAGAGGTGGCAATGCCTCTGAAGTACCCTCACCTACAAGCCAATGACACCGCCCTACAACCAACGGTTACTCAGCCATCTTATCCTGTAGTGTTGCCATGGGTCGTGATGAAGAAAACGGTTCTGGAATTGATAATGAACAGCGATGCTCTAAAGCCCCCCTATTCAAATCTGGCCTTCCATTCCAAATCCAGGCCTTGTTTTCAAGTCTCCCTGGTAGTTAGCTTAATAATTTCTGGCTCTAATTGGCCAGAGGCTTCACAACTGGCTCTCAGGTAAAGGAAGGCTGGAAAAGCAGCAGTGCTCTGCCCTTGTGGACCGTGATTTGAATAACCCTGCTCTAAAGTGTGGGTCAGACCAGCCCTTGTGAACTATTTTGTGGATGTGGAGGAGCATCTCTCCATTTCGAGGGGCTGCTGGGGGCAGTCACGGTTCTGGCGCCCCCCATCTGTATTTCAAGGTTGCGTCACGTCCGCAGCCCACACGCTCTTTCCCCCGGGGCGCCGCGTCAGCGCTAGCCTTAGTATTACCGTGCCGAGTATAGGGTAGGTTTGCTATGCAGACTCTAGTGTTACACTGTAACCTTACGGCTTGCTTTTAATGATGCCCTGTTCTGTTGGCGCCGTCTATGAAGTGCAGCGCATGTCAATTCCCGCCGGTCCCAGCACGGCTGAATCATGCGTCTTCCCCGCCTGTGCCGGACAAACAGCTGCTGCTAGGAGAGACAAATTCATTAGTACTGTTTATGCTTCTACTAAAATGATAATTCAGTTCCCACAGTTCGGTCGCTCAAAGAAACAAGCCACTGTCTATCTGTAGAGTAAATTAAAATGAGCTTGGTGCTTTGCTGATGAGATCATTTCTTTCTGTTGCTGTTTTTTTAATTGTAATTTTTGTAATAATAATTGTTTAGTGTAGCGTTATGAGAACACCACTGAATAGCGTATTTACATTTCCAGATTTAAGGGTGGATTTTGTGTCAGTCGCAGCTGGGCTGTGCCACGGTGCTGGCAGACGGGACTGCTTAATTGGTTCGGTGGAGATTTAGATAATAATATGACTACTCCCGTATTTGGAGGTTCGGGCCTTGTCTCACCAGAGTGTGCGGCTCGTTTTGAAAGCACGCACTTAAGCTATGATTAGCAGCACTGCCAGACTTGAGTCACTCTGGCGGTGTTTTAAGGCCGACATGTGCGGCTTCCTCCAGAAAAGGTTTTTTATTTAACCTAACAAAAGTACCTTTGTGCTTTTATTCCTCAGGGTGAATTAAGGGGATGTCAGTGAACAAGTCATTTTGCCATAAAGGCCATCTGATGTGTAGATGATGCTTTCTGTCTGTATCTAGATGATCCTCTGTGTTAAGTTTAGAATTTCTTTTTTCTATAGCTGTTGAATTTTTTTGAAGAATGGCTTAATATTAAATCAGTACACATTCCTGTTTGTGATGCTAAGTTTATTCTTCAATTTGATATGTTTATGTGACACAGTTAAAATAACTTATTCTGCTGATGTATTTAGGTCATTCTTTGGACATTAGGGCTTTCTGCTGCCAGAACCTCATAAACTATGCATTTGTGGTTTTGGAAAGGCCATTTATTTTTACGGAATCCGTTTATTGTAGTTTACCAAAGCTTTATTTACAAAAATCCTGATTAAAATCTGGGAACTGACTCAGCACAAGTGATCTACAGTACGCAGTATTGTGATGTAATAGTGCTGATCCTTAGTGTAGCACCAAGAGCTGTTGTTATCTATCAATCAATCAATCAATCAATCAATCAATCAATCAGTCAGTCTATTAATCAAGTAAGTATGTTTTATAATAGCCTTGTGCCCTGTTATGCCAGAGATACGCTCCAACCACCCCCTAGACCAGGAAAACCATATTGCTGGGTAGGAGATGGAGATTGTATTTCATTGATTTTTAAAATTGTATTCTTATTTTTCATATGAATTCTAAGAGTCACGAGGGTACAGATAAGCTCGCGATGGCCTAGCGCGAAGCGCCCTTCTGTTTTGGCGGGCGCGCCTACGCCGCGCGGACTCGTAGGGACATGCAGGAAGAAAGAAGCGGGAAACCTGCAAAACGGCCTGTCAGGGTTGGACTGGTAAAGCCCAGAGCAGTATACGGATACCCGAGTACCACAAATGACGACGGGGTGATGTTTAGTACAATTTTCAGTAATTTAAATGAGATATCAACATGCGTTAAAATACATCTTGATAATATTTCTGTAGACAAAACCAGCTGCATGCTATCAGATTTTAAATTAGACAATTATTTAAATGTATCGCAGTATTTGTTTTCAATGACCAGATTATGGTGATGAATGGTATCATGACTGACAGTGCTGTGAGGAAATCACACAAAACGTTTTTTTTTTTTTCTAACCCCCTCCGGCATGTTTTTTAAATTCCCACGGTGTACCTCCGTGGGGCTCGTGAGGAGGACGCTGCCTTATCTGTCCTGTCTCCGCGACGAGACCGAGTCGTTTACACGGACACGGTGTCACCGTGCAGCCGCGGCTTCTTATCGGCCCGGCCGCCGGGTCCGCTGACACGCCGTGGGCCGGCGGCTCTCGCCGGAGTCAGATGCGTATCGCTTTGTTACGGCCGAGATAAGCCGCCACTACACGGTGGACGTTTGCGTGGAGGGTTTTCCCAGCGATGCGTAATTATGGGTAGCCGCCACTTTATGCCCGATACGATGGACCCACCTGGGTTTTCCGAAATAGACCAATTTAACACAATTATACCTCATTTTGCGTTTGCTCAGTATTGCGTATTGAGTTGTAGTCGTCGTCACCATATTTCCCATCCTTTCCCATTCCATGTATAGGAAGGTCGATGAAGTACATTCTGGATATTTTTCTTGGCATTCTTCCCCCAAACTGTATTCATTCATTCATTCATTCTTAATTCCATCATGATTTTGCTGCTTGTGTTTCATCAGAGGAGTGCAGTTTTGTTTTCCATATTGATATTTATGCTTTGGTTAAAGAATTGCTTTCTAATTTCACACGTGGTTAACCAGCATTTTCTTGCACCCCATGTCTTATGTTTTTATTAAGTCCCCCTGTCAGAGCTTCAGTAATTTTACAAACCCCACCCATGACCGCATGCCAGCCGAGACAGATTTCTGTAAACCCGCTGGCACTAAATCACGTGTAATGCTATATTCAGTGATTTCCAGCATCCTTCTTTTACTGAGCTGTTGGCTGGTGTTATTCACAAAGACAGCCCCCCCCCCCCCACCCCCCAATCGCTAATACAGTAAAAAGGGAATATTAAACAGGAGGCCTCACCTTTTGTTTTATTTTTTTTTTTATTTTTTGGAGGTAATGCATTGCTTCTCTTCGTCCGGCGTTTGGAAATAACTCCCGACGTTAACATGCCGGCGTGTCGGAAGGGCCTGTGTGTGGGGTGTCAGCAGGCTACCAGACCACCTGCACACTGTGAGATGGCCTCATCACTTCACCTCACCGTCCGTGCAGCTGGAGATTGATTCATATTCCCAGTACAGTGTCTTCTGCATAATTATTAGGCTGCCCAGCTGTATATTAATCTAGGTAAAAAATATCTGAGCATTTCTCACCAGATCACTTTGTTTGCCAGGAAACTTTTTATAAAACCAAAACTAAATAACAATGATAATGCCATCTTATTTTCCCTGATTAATATGTAGCTGATTTGAACCAAACCCTTATTTTTTATCTGAGGTTCCTTCTTTATTTTGAATCTCAAGTGCTCAAATTTAGCCTAATAAAACTGAGGGCATATTAATGACGTGGGGGGTCCCGGCGTGTTCCTTTAATGCACCGATGATTTGCATTTAAAGGATGCACTGTAACACAGGAACCTTTAATCAAGAAGTCAGAAATGACTAAAGCTTGCGGCTGTTTGTGTAGCTATTTTAATGCTGTGACATAATGGAGCCAGGTACCTGTGTGGGGGTGTGAATTCTTATTTGCTTTTAAGTTTCATTCTGATACTTCTGGTTGCTTTTAATGGAGCACCTAACTAAAAGTCCAGACTTATGTGTTTGGACCAAAACTGCCATGTGTTCCTGATTATAGTAATTGTACCAGATGAAAGGTGGTATCTTCCCACAGTTCTGTTACTGTCCCTCACTTTTAAACTTTACTTTGCTCAATTCATTCCTGTTCCAAAGAACAGCTAATGGCTGGAGAGGTTTGGATCCTCCACAGATTTACCTGCATTGTTCAGGGATTCAAGAATGCCCATTTTGTTCTTTCCATTTTCCTTTCCTGCCTATTTTTGAACAGCCGATTCGGGCACAATGTCACCCTGTTCCCCTTCTGGGACCTTGGGTTTCACAGTACACCTGTCACCTGGGAAGGGCTAAAGGCGGCAGGGTTAAGCGGGTTTATCAGAAGCACACAGGCTGCGGTCCGCTTCGCTCGACCCAGCTCTTCAAAAGCCCACTTCACGGGCTGGGGAGCTGGGGTACCTGATTCATCAAGCCTTTGCAAAATATCAGCCTTTTTCCTGAAAGGATTAAAAACAAAAACAATAAAATCCCGGAACCTTTTATTCTTTTTCTCTTTGCTGGTGATAAGCTTCAGATTTTGTTGTAGTTTATTTTTCGAAAGCCTGAGATGAGGAGCAGAATCCATTTTTTCGGACAAACCGTTTATGGTGTCATAAAAGGTCTCCGTTTTCAAAATTGTTCACTTTTATTTTCGTGTTCCATCAAGGCATTTCCTTTTTAAATCACGCTTCCTGATATTCACCTCGTGGCCGTATGGTTTTTGGATACCTATTGTCTCTCTCATAATGGGGTTTGTGGCTTCAAAATGTAAACGATCGTCGATGTTATCTTTTTCATTTTTATCGTAAACTGTTTATGGACAATGTCCTGTCACAGAATAAACGCATTGTTACTGTGTTAAAAGGGTGTTTGGCTGTGCAGCACAGACCCCAGGAGACCCTTTTTGGTCAGGTCTCACCATCACCGACTGCAATTTTCTCCTCCGTTGACTTTAATGCGATGTTTCTGTGTCGCATCTCTCGTCGAGTAAGTGTATGTATTCCAAACAAAAATTGCGGCATTATTATAATGGTGTTCTTATTTGGAGATAACCAGCCTTCAGTGGTCCTTTTAGGACTCAGCAGAGAGGAAAATTGTATGGGGTGCAGTGGCATGCTTTGACGCACCCAGCGATGCTGAGTCTGTCACTTCTAGTCTTTTCTGATATTGGCTCCCTTCCAGTTAGCAAAGGATAGACAGTGATCCTTCACTGCAGCCACGTGTCACCCCCCACCCCCCTCGCGCCTCCCACCCCCTGCCTCCTGTGAGTTGTACTACTACCCTCCCCTTATGTGTTATTACGCTACGACTTCAGAGGACCAGCCATCAGCTTCAGTGTCGCTGGGGGCCCTCACGGTCGCTAATAGGTCTAGTTATGGTGCAGCCACACTGATGCCGGCTCCTGTATAGAGAGTCGAGTGATTTGGGGTGCTGGGAGGTGAGACTACTTCATTGGAATGCAGACACGAGCACGGACGGATTTAAATATATAATCCCCTCCCAGGGGTCCCCAGCTATTTCAGTCTATTGTTATCAGCTTGCCTGGACTTGATGTCACCCCTGGGAGCCAAGTCTTCCTCATAGCTCTCTGTCTCTGATTGGCCCCATCGCCACTCTCCAGATCATCGATAAATACTCCACTGTGCGTTTCCGAGACTGGAAATGCGGACCCCCCCCAGTTATAGCTTTGAAGGGCAGACTGCGGGGGAGAATAAATGCTTGTTAGGTCTGCTTGTGCTGGCCACGTTTCATTAAGAATCAAAGAGCTTGTTAAAAACTCAAATGGCAAGCTTTCTTGGCATGCAGGAAAACCTGTTTCTCTGTTTCTGTCTTTTTTAAAAAAAAAAAAAACCCATTTTCAAAAATTTCTCTGCCGGAAAGTGGACGCCAGTGCACATTGATACGCAAATATGCACCTCACATGTCCGGGTGCATTTCCGCTGATACTGCCCAGAGTTATCTGCAGTGATTTTAAAAAGGAGAAGCTTTTGAATGGGGAAAAAAATGCAGCAACATTGGAAGAGTACATGCCTGCAAATGCTGGCCAGGGACCATCACAGGAATATTAAATGAATCACTCCGTTATTTATTGATTTCTTTTAAGCTTTGGTAGTTTTCTGTTTCTCTCGCAAGAGTGCTTTCGCTTTTCCGGCTCCTTTTTCTTGCGTTTTCGTGTTTGCCGCTGGTGGATGGGGAGGGGGGATATTGCGGCTTACATGGGATGGGATTAGTCGTTGGAGGTGGTGTGGGAAGTCCAGCAGGCCAGTGGTGTTGTTAACGCGGGCACTTCCAGTGGAACAGCCTGGCAGCCCGTGTGAGAATGGAACCCCGTGGAGCTGAAACCTCTAGACCACAAATTTGACAGCTGGGACAGTCAGTGGGACCTACGCTGAGCTTCTTGCTGCCTCCGTACATTGAAAGATGAGTTTGCTGTGTCTCTTTGCATCGCATATTGTCACAGTGCTGTCTTTATTTTCTGTATTTGTAGGGCAGGGCAGTTGTCATGATGGCATAATTTAGTTTGAATTTGTGTTTTAAGACAATGTGCAAAATATCAGAATCGAGGATTATCCATCCATCCATCCATCCATCCATCCATCCATCCACTGCTTACCCTGGTCAGGGTTGGAGGTGCACTTGAACCTATTTTAGGCAGCCTGGGCACAAGGCTGAACTACATCCTGGATGGGATGCCAGTCCATTGCAGAAATCAAATATATTAGTAAATTCTATTGCTAAATACTTTTTGTCAGCAATAGAAGAAAAACAGTCTTCTTGGCTTGATAGACTATACCATCCCCAATCAACTGCACACATGCACACATATACTTACATGACATAGAGACAGGCAGTACTTCTAATCCAGATGAACCTGTAAAAAAGGTTGTAATATCATTTGGTCCTCATGGAATTGGTTCAGATTTGAAAAGCTTTACTCTGAACAAAGCAATGTTTGCAGAAAGTTTGTGATAGCAAAACATAACCAAACACCTAATTAATTATAGAACACAGGCAGCAGAAAAATAAAATGGAATGGGAGTGATGGGTGAAACTGTAGGGTAGTTATATTAAATAAAAAGGAAATTGGGTATCCTCCATAACTCTGCTTTGCCACACTCTAATGAAGAAATGGCCTGTGGGGGGGGGGGATTTCAGAGCATGTCTTACAGGTTTATCAGGGGTCTGAAAGATGGCAGCAGAGCTGGACATGTCAGGGTCAGAAAGTAAAAATCCAGACCAAGATTTTATTTCAACTAACCAGCTTAGTATAAAGAGACACAGTCATAGAATACTCAACTGGTTGGTTGAAACAAAATCTTGGTCTGGATTTTTACTTTCTGGACCTGAAATGTCCACCTATAGTGATGGATAGAGTCCCCCTCTTTCACTGCTGTGTGACCTGTAGTGTGTAAATCAAACTGTGTATTAAAGGATGGTGTTACCAGACCGGGGACTTTCCGACTGGGTTAAATTTGTGGCTTGCTATTGGTTTATACATCCGTCCATCTTCCAGACACATTTCCAGTGTGGTATTGCAGTGAACCTGGAGCTTTTCTGAGCAAGCACAGGGTACAGTGCAGAGAACACCTTAGAAGTGGTGCTTGTGGCATGAACCTGTTTGAGAGAAAATTAATAAACGAAGCCGGTAATTAAAAGGACCAAGATTGATGTGATTAGTTATATTTTGCATACAGTAAACAAACAAAAGTTCAATCAGCTGAAAGGATTAGCATGAGCAGTTGGATTCCAGTCCGATGCCAGATGAGCCACCCATGCGCGGACACTGCAGATCTGTGCCCAAGAGTAACCAGATAATAGAGGTAGATGGGATGAGTTCAGGAACCACTAAAAGCTTTAGCTGCACCTGTGTGTAGGCGAATACGGAATGTGTGATACAGTGGTATAGATGAGCCCCAGTTCACAACTGCATCATGTGACTTATGGCTGGCCAATCAGGCAGCTAGGAATGGGTTCTCCTGTGACCTGTGCTTTCCGCTCTAGATATCAGTAAACATAGATTTGATGCTCTATTTTATCTCTGGCCTCAACAAACACATTGGGCAATGTCGATTGGTCAGTTTGTGTCCAGTTCAGTTCCCGACATCCATGCCTGATTTACGGTTGTGAGACAGGGTTTTCTGTGAAAGAGTACAAGCTGGGCGCAGTGTTTCCTCGTGTTCCCTCTTACTGCGGCTGCATCTGACTTTTTTCTTTTATCAAACAGGGAGTCGCTTTTCAGGCAATCGATTTCACAACTGGATGCCGCTTAGCCCTGCGTGAATGAGAATGGGAACATGCAGCGGGTGGGGGCAGGAGGGTTCATACATTTCTCCATTTTCAGATGTTTTCTTCAGATTTGCTTGTATGTTGTTAAATATCCACCCAGAAGATAATATGAATAATTTAAAAGTCTGAAACATTAATTAGACAGGATAGTCCACTCAGTCTGCTTTAGTGTCTTATTAATTCAGATGTAATTAAATTCTACATTTTGATATTGGAAATCCTTTGACACATGAACATGGAGAGAAGGAAAAATGAGAGAGAGTCCTGGTAATGTAAATGTCAGTTTTGTGTGGGATATTTACTATGAGGTTAATGCTCTTTAAATCAGTCCCTCTGCGCTGAGAGCAGTGGAGGAGTCACATTGTGAGCATAAATCACCCATTAAATGCTGATGTGACCTGAATAGTTCTTCATACATATATAATCATCCCATTGCCAAAGCCGGGAGAGACAACATCTAAAACATTCATGAAGAGTCTATTAAGTAGCCCTCATAATGGCCCGCCAACGAATGGCCAAATGACCGAAAGGTGCCATTTTCCCGCTCTTCGTTTCACTCGCGTGCCACAGTAAAAGAAGGTGCGACATCTACTGCATTGAAAGCGGGGCTTTGTGCACGCAGGTGGCATTAAAAACAAAGGCCGAGCAGGTCGCTGTAACGGGGGGGGAGGGGGGGGCTGGGTATTGTATTACTGCTATTTTCATCAGCTTTGATTGTCCCGTAACACGACTCTCAATGATTAAAAACAAATAAACAACAAAAAACATGCAGCTGTGTGCTGGCCACTTTTGACTGACTCCCACCTCTTCTCCAGAACCGAAGAGTTCATCTGGACGTGAAATGTGACGCGTGGGACTTTTAAGGCGTTTCAGCACAGTGAGGAAGACTTAAAGGTACGTTGCATGTTGTATTTGTGTGTGTGTGTGTGTGTGTGTGTGTGTGTGTGTGTGTGTGTGTGTATAATTTGTTTCCTCGTTAGATGCACAGCTTCGCTTGTCAGTGAGTGCCGAATCATCAAACATGCTGTGGGCCAAACACAGGGTCATATAAGCTTGAGTTCATATGAGCCTGAATGCATATGAACCACCCATGTCCCATCTTTCATGAGGTATTCAAATAGGTCAGAACAGGAGAAGGTTGTGTTTCCCCATACTCCTCTCAATGCTCAGGGCATCTACTAATGTATGCAAATGGCTCGGAAATTTCGGGTAAGGCCTTGAGCCTTCCCTTGTGAACCTTGCGCACGCGTTCAGAGCTCGTTTCGTAATGCAAATGATGACGTCTCCACACTAATCATGCAAAACAGCATCTGGCCTCCTTTCTGTCCTGCCTCTTCTGGCAGGTTTGTCGGTCTTCTTGTTTCGACACCTGCTGCACCACTGCACTCGGGCAGGAGACCACTGAGCCCGTCCACCTTCCTCTTGTGTTTCTGCAGCCTTGCGTGTGAACATGTGTACGGCGGCAGGAAGACTGTGACGTGTGACATATAATCAGACCGATGTGTGTATATATAGCACATACAATCCGATATGTTCAGTCATCGCTTGAAACTTATTAGTGTGGGTGACAGACACATCAAATGAAGGCATGTTTAAATTACGGCAAGACTTCTCCAGGACTCTGTTTTGATGGTTTATTCCCGAGAGTGACTTGATATAGGTATGTGATGCTGGCAATATAAGACCAGTGTATCCATCAATCATCCACCTATTCAGCCTGTTATTTTGTGCAGGGCGAGTGTGTAGGCCAGGGAGCATGGCGCATGAGTTGCGGGACACCGTGCTGTGACTGCTGGTCCATCCCTGGGCTGTGTCAATATAAAGATAAAAGTAATATTCACCGTAAGGTCTTAGCCCGGTGATCAATGAGTTACGCTGCTGAGATCTTTTGAAAGAAGGAGAGAAAGCTGAAAGCTAAGCACTCACTTCTCATTAATCTTTTCTGCTATGCGCATTTTTAAGAAGCATCCAGATGCATTGAAACATTGTATTTTGACTGGGTCCAATCTTCCAGCATCTAGCAATGTTGGGAGTCCCTAAATCTCTGTGGCCTAGGTTTTCTTCATCCTCCCTGGGTGAGACTTCAGGACCCAGGGCTCCTCGATAATGGGTGGCTGTGTCACCTTCTCTGTTATCTTTACCAGTCCTGGTGTTTTGCATCAATCAGATGCCGCTCTTACTGTTTTCTTAGTGCCCCCTCTAACTTCATGCAAATGGAGTTATTTGAATCAAGGGAGCAAGGGACACCAAACAAATAATGGTGACAAGGTCTGTGCTAAGGGAATTTGGATTGAACACGGGAATTGTTTGAGTTTTCTTGGGCCCGGTTGCGCTTTGGCTAGCAAATGCATTTCTTCAACAAGAAAACGAGCGTGTGAGCATGTTTGTTTGCCGAGAGGAAAACGGTGTCTGCCCGCTCTCTGCGGTGGCACCCTGGCCTGTCTGCTCACAATTTAGCGATCAAACGTCACCCCAGAACGTGGGGTGTGTACCTTTTTCTAACGACTTCCTCGGGGTGGGGTGGGGTAGGGTGCGTCAGCGGCGATAATTGGTTTGTCTGTCAGAGTCTCCCCGGAGCGCTGATGGCCAAGTGCAGTGTGTGAAAAGTGGGCTGGGGCTTGGATTACTGCAGGATCTGTCACCAGCCAGTCAAACGGCACGGTGTGTGTGTGCGCGTGTGTGTAGGAGTGTTTTGTAGCACTGGCCTACAGCTTTCGCCAAGCCACTCTCTCCCGTGGCGGCACATTTGAAGGTGACGACATCCTGTGCCGTGACTAGGGTCTCATTACGCTTAAAGGGACCCCACATGGGGTACAGACATGTCGTACACGAGCACTTTACTGACGCCGCACGTCTCGCTGCCCACGTCGATTTCTTAAAACATGCCATCGCATGCATTTCTTAACTACTTTTTATTTAGCAGAAGCTTTTATCCAATGTAGCGTACATGTTTTTTGAGAAAGCAGGGTCCAATCCCTGGAGCAGTTGGGGGTTAAGGGGATAGCTTCAGGACCCAGCGGTGTCAACCCTGGGCTTTGAACCAATGACACATCACAGGCATAGTGTCGTGAAAATGAAATTCTCAGAAGTGCATGTCATGCAGAAATGATTAGACTTTCAGTAATTGATTAATTTATTCATCTTTGTGTCCAGTAAGTTGTGTCCCGGCTTCATTCATGCTTGTCCCTCGCTGCCTTCCTTTTATCTTGATGGTCCCTCTCATGACTTCACTACATCATACATATCCCCCCCCCCCCTCGTGTTGCACCCCCATGTTTACCAGAGCTGCTGGCAAATAAAGTCTTTCTGTGCTTTTTACTTTTTTGTGTTTGATTTCAGAGGCGGGGGCTGTGAATCGCCTCGATAAGTTTTGCTGCCCCGATGAGATTTAAAACGTTGGCCGCCCCCACGACATTATCAGATGGTGACGGAGGGCGTGGATTAAAGTTGAGCTGCCCTTGTGTAAGAGAGCCCATCGCACTGAACAGACTGGCATTTATTTGCTGCTTGGACTTAACCTTGCGACACTACAGTCTGTCGTTGGGGCGTGGGGCGGGGGGCATATTAGATGTGTTACGCATATGTCTATCCATAAATCTGCCAGCCGGTCTTCGTGCCAGCTTCAAGATCCGACGCACTGCGGATCCAGCATTCCCCACCGGGCAGCGGAAAGTTCCGGAAAACGGTGAAAGTGTATCCCTTCCACCTGTGGGGTCTGCCATTGTTATGCGATCTTTGGGGTGTGTATGGGGTGGGGGGGTCGCTACCCCTTGTTTTAGCCACTGGGAGAGTGTCCCCTGTGGGATATCAGGTAATAATGGACCATGAGAGGCCTGATGGAAGCAGTTGAGGGTGCAGACCTGTAAAAGGCAGCATACTGCCTCTCTGTCTTTGTTTTCCCATCCCGGTGAGCGGTCCAGGTGGTGTTGACAGCTCGGGGGCCCAGTGTCACTCTTCTTGCCATTCATTAATCAATGTCAGCCTTATAGGCTGGAGGCCCCCCTTGCGCAGTAGACGTCACCGTGGTCTTTGCTGGAGACTCTCTGCAATGTCGCCTTCCAAATTGACTTAGCCTACAAGTAATGTGGCCCTAGAAACTGGCCAGACTGGGGGGGGGGGGGGTCTTTTAGGAACACCTGGGGGGATGTTTGTATCTCGTCGCCCGAGCTGACCCCAGAGGTCACCTCTGGATGCCGATTAGCCTGCGTGAAAGGTAGAGGTTACCTGCCCGTGTCAGCGCGGCCCGGGGCTGCACCTGATTATCACCGTAATGCTCTCTGACAATATGGCTATTCATTTCGGGGAGGGGGGGGGGTCGGAGCTGTTCAGCCTCTTCGCGTGTCCAAAACCTGCTAAACTGGGAGCTGGCCATGGCTACCTCTAGCTAACATTTAATTAGCACTTTGCTAGCCATGTATGTTTCTGCAGTTGTCTTAATGATGTCGTTTGGGTGGCAAATCATGGCTTGACCTCACCTAAGAGTTGAAGTAGATGGGGAAGTGGGACAGAGTGCCCTTCCTGGCTTGCTGTGCTAAGGCCATGCTGCCGGCTAGTGTTTCTTCAAAATGCTGCTTTTAAACTGGAGTCTGAGTGTATTAAAACGGGGATAAACGTGGTGTAATTTAGCCCTGACCTGAGACGAGTGCTGTATCACGGGCTAATGTGGCTGTTTGCCAGCTCGGTAGCCTTGTGAATCCCGCCTCGCTCCGCTGCAGCACGTTGGAATGCCCACGCTTTTTTGAGGAAGCTGAGGAGAAGCACCCCCCCGTCTCCCCACAGGTGATGGGAGTCTGTAAACTACATGTCGCCATGATCTGGGTCAAGGTCACATTCAGCAGGTATGCGAAGCACGAGGAGTGGGGGCCCACCTCCACTGTGAATGCCCCCCCCCCCCCCCCCCCCCCCCCCCCCCCCGCGCCCGGCGGGAACCAGCGCCGCCGGGGGGCGCGGCGCGCCCCACCCCTGCTCCTAC
>JAODKE010000015.1:11342026-11359097 GCA_026779605.1 Mormyrus hasselquistii
CCCCCCGCGGGGTGGGCGTCCGTTACCCCCATGTCGCCCTGTTCTGGGTCCAGGGCCCATTCCGCCGGGTTGCGAAGCCCGGGGGGGGGGGGGCCCCCCCCGCTGGGGATGCCCCCCCCCCCCCCCCGTGCTCACGGTGGCCGAAGATAAGAACGCTCGGCGAGGGAGGGGCCCCAGACTCAGCCATTTCCTTAGTCCTGGTTTACCATTCCTACCCCATAGCATTAGGATGGGAGCATGCCGGCTCATGTGAGGCTAATTCCCGTCTGACTACTTCAGACCCTGAACACGTAAAAGGTAAATGCGGTTATATGTTTGTTTGTGGCCCCCTGAGAAAGAGAAAATGGGGTCCGTATGAATTCATGCGCCGTCTACATGGCGAAAATTGTCTGTTCGTTTCGCACACAACGTTTTTTGCTATTCATTTTACCAGCCTTCTGGAGTCAAAGTTCTCCCTAAATCGGCTGCGGGACTGGCTGTCCGTGTGCCAGGCTTGGACCAGACTGGTGATGGTCTTAGTAGTCTGTGGCATCTAGAGAGGCGGGCAGCAGGAATTGCAGTCTGATTTATTTACAGTCCTGCCGTGGCCATAAACCCTAGAAGTTATGGCTTACGTTTTAATTAGAAATAATGTCTTGTAGAGCTGTAGTGATGTATTGCTCAATCAATATATTGACTGTGACTCTCTGATGAGGAATGTTTATATTGACAGTGTCCGGACTGATCTAACTTAACACCTTGTCTTTCACAGGAATTTGTAAAAAAGAGGGATTTGCTCTTTAGCTGTCTTATGCATTATCAGATGGACACTGTGTGCTGTGTAAAACTGTGACTCCATTTTGGTGCAAACGGTCAATTTATCTCAATGTACTTACTTGGTCTTTAACGGAGGGTGGCTTTTGGTGAACTGCGTGTGAAGCCCAAAGCCACCTGTTAAACTTCACCCAGAGGACATGGCGGAAATGACCACTAATGGCCAAGCCAGGTATAAAGCCATATGCGCTTAACCATATGTTACATTGTGTGTGACGGGCCGAGGCAGCAAATTTAAAGTCTGAGATTTCCATCAGCAGTAGATCAAATCATTTTCCATATGCATGAACAGGACTGTAAGCGAAAAGAGGTTTTGATCAAAAAGAAAATCCTGCCAGGTGTTTGGGGGTGTGGCTTGGGGGGAGCAGCAACCTCACTGCTCTCTCTACTTATAGAATGAGGCAACCATCTTTAATTCACCGCTGGACATTTTAATATAGATATATACTGTGGGGTAAGGAGGTGGTCATTACGCTGAAATCTGCTCACGAATCAATATGCAGCCTTACCTTCCAGAAACAACGTTACTGAATGGACAGATGTATTTCAGATAAGGGGGGGAAGGCTTTATTTCCGTTTCACATTGTAGGTGTGTCGGTGAAAAAAGGGGTAGGGATTCAGGGAATAGAACATGATGGATGAGAGCAGAGATCTGAGGCAATATCATATGAACGGTGTTTACACAAAAACTCCTGGACTACTGATGTCTATGTTAGTAGGATCCACTGAAGAGCCTCCTCCTCTCCACCTACCGTAATCGCATAGGTCTGTATCTGTCACAAAAATAGGCTGATATGAATAATACATAATGTACCTCGGCCTGACATGTACCAATACTTAATAGCTGTACCTTTTTTACTCCCTCTCTCCCCACATGCTTGGGCAGGTCCTTGCCATGATACACGCAACACACTTGCAATACGCTCGCAAACATGCCCCAAACACGCGTTCACCTGCTTATGCCTACGCACTGCGCTTTTGGGAAGAATGACCCGCTGACGGGTTTGGACGGAGCTCGACATTCTTTGTGCTCCCCTGGTGGGCTCGGACCGGCCTGCGCCGATCTTAATGGGCGGGTGAACTTCCCGACATGCTCCGTGAGCAGGACCATATGAGCAGCCCGTGAGGAATGCTGCCCTGACACACAGTCAATGGTTAACTGTTCTTGAATGCCTCTGGCCCTTGTGAAATGGCTACACTCCCCACGACTTGACCTGGACTCTGTCTTCTCCAACCAATTTTTCTTCTTCTCGCTTGTCTGTGCTTATCTGACCTTTGTGTAATTCGAGACCGTAGATAAGGGCCCCAAAGGCTGTGAGCCTTGTTTGTCCGTCCCACTCATCTGCTAATACCCTCGTTATTTCCCTGCTGAAGAAATTCTGCTGTCGTGGCTGTTTGTCGGCCTTCTCTGAAGGAGCTAAATAAGGTAAGGACATCTCACATAGTCGCTTCGGTAACCGACGCTGCTGGGCGTGGAGGAAGTGGGGAAAGGTCAGTCATTCCAGTGAAAAAAACGCAGCTTCAGCAAAACGGAGGGAAAAGCAAGTGTGAGAATTAAGCCAGCAACAGGAAGCAGACTCGTGCCGGATCTCGTGGAGATTTTACGCACCTCGTATCCTCAGATGTCCAATTCTTGGAGTGTTCTTCCTAATGATGAACTTAATGCAACAAATCACATCCATAAAATGCTCTTTGTGCCATCCGCACATCTCGGTGCAAAGCTGGCTGTAGTGACATAAATTGAAACAGGCCGGTTTCCTGCTGTGTGCTTGGAAATGAATGGCACCATAAAGACAGTAAATATTTATATGTTTTACAGCTCCCAAATACTATTCAAGAATTTGCATTTTTTTCTTACATTTTTCAGGGATAATTAGGAGTTTGGTGTTGATTATTGCCTCTAGCAGTTGCTTATTTCCAAAGAAAACCCTGTATCAATGGGCACAGGGAAGCCATTGAAAGGAACAGCTGCTCGATGCTTCTGGAGACCCGTAACGACTTCCTGGAAGTGTCAGCAATCGAGCCCCTTGGCCAGCCTGCCAGCCGATGGCACTCGGTGCCCATGTCCTGTATCTCTGCTGCTACCTGGAGCAGCGCGGGCTGCATCACCTGCAGACCGCAGAAGGTACTTTTAACAAAACCAGAAATGAGACTTGGCCAGCCCGCTAATTAGTAATTATATCTCTGAGCTGCCGGGGTTGAGGGGGGGGGGTCTCTTAATGTTGAGAGCTCCTGGCCTTCGAATGTGGGGGCAGGGGGGTGGGAGGCAGGCATACCAGGGACTGCTGCGACCTCACCACACCAAAACCCTGGTCTGAATCATAGTTTCACGTACAAAAAGTCTGGAGCCTGACATTTCAGAAGTACAGCATGCTGTCTTGAATATCAGAATATCAGACCAGCCTCTAACCTTTAGCCATGCAATGTTACTTACGAATTAGATTTTTAGGTAGGAGAGACAACGATGCAGCTTGCCGGCTTGATCGGAGATCTGTGAATTTTGCTTGTTTTTAAGATGTAGCATAGTGTTCCATAATTCATTATTATTGTATATTGTGCCCCTGATTACACACTTTATATAGGCTTATTAAAACCAAATTATTGTCTAACATCAAATGAATTACAATTAGGTATGTGGACAACTAAGCAGTGGAGTAGGTGCCTTAATCTTCTCTGATTAGTTTAACTCTGCACCTTTGAAGTAAACCCAATGTTTAGCATTTGGCTGTATTAAATAGGTGTAATTAAAGCCAGGGTCTTCTGATTCAGGGATATCTTTGTTCTCCTTAAACTTGCACACACTGTAGGATACACACTGCAATCCCTTTGGGAAAATACAGCTTAGGGGAGTAGAGGAACACAGGAGAGACTGTCTGTCTCATCTGAGCCTGATGCCTCTTCTCTAGTTGCAGATTGTGAGATCCGTCCATCCATCTTTTCTTTTTTTAATCTTTTTTTTATCCTCTACCACTTGTCCAGTGCAGGGTTACAATGCAAATGGAGTCTATCCCTGGGAACACAGGGCAGGAGGCAGGGGGGACCCTGAACAGGATGCTATGTCATCACAGGACACACACATACACGCACACACACAGGTTTGTAATCACATCTTTGTGGGCACTCTCCAGTCATTTATATGGGCGAAACCCTAATCCTGTAAATAACATGTTTTTGTCACGTTGTGGGGGACATTTGATCCTCACAATATAATATAAACATACTACACACACACACACACTACAGAAGGGAACAGGATTACCTGGGGGGAGATATCTATCGAGATATTGATTTTCAAAATACAAATGGCACTTGTAGACTTAAGTGATGTAGTCCAGAACCAACGTGGATTCACAAAAATTTGGAGGAGGATGCCAGCGGTGCCAGCAGCACGTAGGACTGGCTCGGCAGCCTGGCGCAGATGGCAGGCGCGGGACAAAGCTTAGGAGCCGGATCAGGCCGAGCAGCGCCGCCCTGCTGTTGAGGGATTTACAGTAGCAGTAGGCGTTACTGTCGGGTCGACACAAGCGCGGGAAGTCTGGGCAGAAAAGAAAATGAGAGATGGGTGAATGCAGATCTTTGAGATAAATGTGCGGAACCTGCCGGCATTGATGGGAAAGTCCCTAAAACGGGGCAAAGAAAAGGGCGTTTTGAGCCGTAACACGACGGCCCGTTTTTGCATGGGGCGCTTTTGATTCAGAGGGGTGGTTATGGGACGGGGCGAGTCATCGGCCGCTGATGTAAAGGTGCAGATGTTTCCTTCTCTGTCAGTGCCCATTAAAGGGCATCCTTATTTAAACCCGCATCCTCTATGCACTCGCGATTGAAATTCTAATTAAACGCAGCACAAATAGAAAGCTGTCATTGTTACCCATGAAACCCACGCTCTCTTTGTTGAAACCTTCATTCTCATATTTCTCACAGCTTTTGTCCCCAAACATAAAAAACAAACATTTATTTTGGGGTTGGGCACAGCCAAGCCTGTGCCTGGGAACCGTAGGCTGCACAGGGTGGAGCGGACCGGGTCTGCTGTACCGTTAAGCTGTGTCCCCACATGGTTGGGTATATGAAGATCTTTAAGGGATGGTGACTCCGAGCTGCGTGTCCATTCATGGAAGGGTTTACGAAGCCAGCCATCAACTTCGGCTGCTGTAATATGCAGTGGGAAAATGAATGTCTGCGTGCCTGGGGAGACTCTATATAGATGATAATCTGTAGAAATAATGAAAAGCTGGTAATGTCAGATGTTTTACTGGGGAACAAAGAGAAGCATGTCTATGGCTCAGAACCTGTAGTGGGATACTTTGCTTGGCTAGTTTAGCTGCTGTTCACTGAGCTGTTACTGGAAGCTGGACACGTGGATAGTGTGATAGTGTGAAGGTGTGTAAGTATCCAAGGTGCACTATGCAGGTGTGCAAATATCTGAGGTACTTCATGGAGGAGTGTAGGTGTTGAGGTGTTAAACACAGGATGTCAGTGTTACACAGTGGAGGTGTGTAGGTGTCAGTGTTACACAGTGGAGGTGTCAGTGTTACACAGTGGAGGTGTGTAGGTGTCAGTGTTACATGGTGGAGGTGTGGAGGTGTCAGTGCTACTCAGTGGAGGTGTGTAGGTGTCAGTGTTACGCAGTGGAGGTGTGTAGGTGTCAGTGTTACACAGTGGAGGTGTCAGTGTTACACAGTGGAGGTGTGTAGGTGTCAGTGTTACGCAGTGGAGGTGTGTAGGTGTCAGTGTTACACAGTGGAGGTGTGTAGGTGTCAGTGTTACACGGTGGAGGTGTGGAGGTGTCAGTGCTACTCAGTGGAGGTGTGTAGGTGTCAGTATTACCCAGTGGAGGTGTGTAGGTGTCAGTGTTACACAGTGGAGGTGTCAGTGTTACACAGTGGAGGTGTGTAGGTGTCAGTGTTACATGGTGGAGGTGTGGAGGTGTCAGTATTACCCAGTGGAGGTGTGTAGGTGTCAGTGTTACTCAGTGGAGGTGTGTAGGTATCAGTGTTACGCAGTGGAGGTGTGTAGGTGTCAGTGTTACATGGTGGAGGTGTGTAGGTGTCAGTATTACGCAGTGGAGGCGTGCAGACATTTGAGTTACAGTGTGGAGGTGTATGGATGACTGTGTCTAATGAGCTCCATCTGCTCTTACACGGGAGAACGCCAGGCGTGCGACGCCCTTCGGCCGTTTTCCGGCATCCTCTGTGAGGAACAGATGTGTGTGTAACTCAAGGAGGTATGGATTATATCAAGGATTCCGAGCAGCAAGGAAGCCGGGGATTCGGCTGTTTGGACTCAGACAAGTACACGGCAAAATGGAGAACGGGGGTGTTCGGTGGGTGGGGTGGTGCCCCATGTGGGGGCCATCGGGGGGGTTCATGTGGCAGATCAGGGGTATGGGACAGGCGGGAGCTGTGTGGGGGGAAGGTGGTGGCTGTGTCGAAAAATGTAAAAATGTATTATTTCTTTTAAATCATTTTCCATAAAGCAGTGGAATTTTACGTGTCTCCACAGGCAAAAAGAGAACAGCCAGCATGCTTGTCAATGAACTTCACTTTTATCCCAGAATTTGAAGCCTCTCACTGTGTCCTGGGTCGCGGGAGAAAGACTCAGGCAAACCCCCTCCCCGCTGCCCCTTTGGTCCCTTCTGTGATTGTTATTCAGTGGATGTGTTGCTTGGCACAGGGATGGCATTTTGCATAATTTATGCAAGACCGTCATCAATTTTGAAAAACAACTTCAACTCATTCTTGTGCTTTTAACTAATAGATACTCCACCATGATATAAAACATTATTTATAACTGTATCTAAACTTTGAACCCATTGATAATTTATACAGTGTAGCAAAGAAACAAGTAAATTCTCTTTTAGGTGTCCTTGTTTATGCCTGCATGCCTCCTGCGACTTGGGTAGGCGAGCACTCAGGTGGTTAAAAAAAAAAAAAATGAAACGTTAATGGCTCCTTCCTCCGGTGGGAGCCGACTGCAGTGGAAACGGGCCTGGCAGGCTAGCCCGGCTTCTCCCTCGCCCTGCCTTGTGCTCAGCCCAGTGGGAGATATGGTGTTTTTCCCTAAACAGCAGGGAAGACGTTGTCCTCCGGGGCTTCACGAAGGACCTGTATGTTTTCACGAAGCCCTAATGCGAAAGAATGGAAATAACAAGTCTCTGTGATTAGGATCTGCTTCCAGGACAGGCTTGCGGTTCTGGCCACTCTGACCGCCTCTCTCAGAAGCCCTGAACCCAATTAACCCCTCCTCTGTTTTATTTACCAGCTGCTTTCTGCTCCCGGCATTCAAATAACAATTCAGCAGGTGCCGGAAGGACAGTGATAGCGAGGCGAGCTGTGTGGGGAAGCATGATTGGGAAGATATGCGTGGTCTCTTGGAAGGCTGCTATTTCTCTTGCTACAAGATGTAAAAAAAAAAAAAAAAAACTCCCATGTCAGTTTCCCCAGCAAGTTTTTATTTATCTTTTCTGTAACTAACTCTACCTCGTATTAATATTAGATATGATGAAGTACATTTTTAAATTCAGGGTCACTTACAGATTTTGACAAATTTTATGTCTTTCATTACATCCAGAAACATATCTGTACTTGAGCTGTACTTAACTTTCAAACCACAGAATATAGTTTCACAAAGTATGTTAACCTGCTGTACTTAGAGGATTCTGTGCCGTTTTAAAAGGATATTTTATCACGTAGTACTTTTAAGGTTTTAGTTTTTTTAAGCTAATATTTCATTGTGTAGTGCTTGCAGGATTGTTTTTTTTCCAGGTAGTTTCAGTAGATCTTTTAACCTTTTTACGAAAAATAAAATTGCGTTTGCTAATCTGGCTGTAGGTAGCACATTATTAAATTTTGTCCGCTGCATTGAGCGTTGGTATTTATTAGATTACAGGGGACTTTGTGATCTCTGAATTAGATGGATTAGATATGGAGCGAGCCTGCGCAAATAAACACTCTTCGCACTGGCTGGCAGTGATTTTACGCTGCAGTCATTTTTGTTTCTCTTAGAAGCCCCCAACTGTGACATGCCTATCATTTTAACTAAATACTGCAAGTGAGTGTATCTAGTATGTGCCAGTTGCCCTTGGGACCTGGAAGCCGGCTGTGTGAGTGGACCGAATCCCAGGGGCAGGTGTGCCCAGGGGGTGCCGTTGCTTTCATGTGTCTATCAGTCTATACCAGCCGGTGCCCCTCCTCCCCCCCCAGTCCCACCCTTAGCTGTGTGCCAAGGGACGCCACACGTTGAGCAGCTCTGCAAGGCCCCTTGAGGCTGGCGGGTGCTGTATGTGTGTGTGGGGGTGTGTTGTAAACGCCCTAATTGGCTTCACTACTAATAAGACTGCTTTGTTTCTCTTCTGTCTTTATACTTTTCATTCTGTTTTTCTCATCGCTGTTGTTGAGCACTGAAGACCCGTTTTTGGACCCAAACGGACAAATACTTGAAAATAATAAAAATAAATAAGTGGGTAGGCGGAGTGTTCCGGGAAGGATGCAGCGTTGAGCGCTGAGCTCTCTTACCATCAGCCCACCCCCCCCACACACTGTTCCCATCAGCCGGGTGGCCCTGTGTTAAGTGTTTCCTTCGTATATGTACACAGCTATGGTGTGTATATATTATTTATTGGATCGCAGGACCCACACCACGGAACATAACAGGACCCGGGGTAAATATTTAATCTCGCTTTTCTGTATCGGGATGTGGCAAGTGTCTGCATCGCCTGCATTTTTTTTTTCTGGAAGATGATCTCACGTTTATCTCGCTTGAAAAGAATGGAATGACGGATATAATAAAACAATGAAAGAAGGGTCTATAAAAGTGAACATAGAGGAGTAGGATTGTAATCCAGTGGGAAAAGTGTGTTTGTAATGCTGTTAATGGTCTCCGGGGGGTGTCGTTCTCTGGTGTGTCTCTGTGGGGTTAACGCAGTGCGGCGCTGTCATAGGAGGGAGCATGCTTGCACCCAGTGGCATTGATGGGGGTTGAGGGGCACAGAGGCGCTTAGTCAGGCAACTGTACTTTGGCACTAGTGATGTGTGGTTCTGCGTGTCCGTATTCGTCGGGCGAGACTCGGCGAGGGCGGCCCAATGATTGACCAGTGAGGTGAGTTATACACACGAGCTGTGCCGCTAATCCCGGATGGAGCCAGTCTAAGCTGTGACCCTCACAAAGAGAGAGTGGAACAAAAGGGCAGGAACACAGGCTGCTGAGCAGAATAGGTCTCACATGATATTTTGATACAGGGGGACAGTTTTAAGAAAGTCTATCATCTTCCTCTGCTCATTCGCTGTCTACTCAATATTTATAATTAACGTCATTTGTAATTTTTATCCAAGAAATTTTGGGCTCAGAGGACTGGAACGCTCCTCCTAGTGTCTCAGTAGTTGTGGCGCCACTAGGGGACGCCATACAGGCCGGCGGTCACTCTCCCTGACAGCCTGTTCACAGCTGGCCATCAGACTAGGGCCGGAATCGCCCCGACAGCGACGTCCCCAGCCGCCTCCCCTCTGCACGCTGGCTCGCAGACACCGTCGACGCACATGTGCTGGAGCATGTAGCATGCTGTCACTGGGAAGGAGCGGTTTCAGTTGCAGATGCATTCGTCTAAAGCAGCTTAAGCAGTGTTTAGCCTCCTGGGATTCGAACCAAAAACCTCCTGGCTATGAGTCTGTGCCACCACCTGTATAATACAAGGCCTCATTATGAATCTCTCTGCACTGTAATCTGTTTCCCTTTGATGGTACCCAACTCACATAATCCTAAGGGAGAGAGCCAGTGTAAGCCAGGCAAGGAAATCTTCAAACTAGACTATACCGATTTTTTTTTTTTTTTTTTTTTTTTTCCTTTTTCATTTTTTGCAGATCTTTTACGGCAGTGTTTCTCAATCCAGTCCTTGGGGACCCCCAGATAGTCCACATTTTTCCTCCCTTCTAGACAGTCCGCATTTTTACTGGGAGTTGGGAGGGAGCAAAAACGTGCACTGTCTGGGGTCCCCGAGGACCGGATTGGGAAGCACTGCTTTATGGTAATTGGCACGCCACACATCTCTGTTGCTCCCCCTGGATGGTTTCCTCACTGTGTGTGAGTGGTACAGCGCCAGGTTGGTGTGATTTACTTTTGAGTCAGCAGATATCATGCACATGAGTACCACGCTACCAGTGTGCCTAAGCCCTCATAAATACTGTGTATTTTCGGGGAGAGTGACCTCACATCTGGCCCATGTCCGCTGAGCGAGATCCCCAGCAATGGACCAAGTCAGACTCTGTAGAGGGTTTCTTCCCTACCCATGGCACCGGCTCCTTCAGTGTTAACCGTCCATGACATTGTAGTTATTTGTCCGTTTGGCTTGACATCCATCCCACTTTTTTAACTTTACTGCTGTGCTTCAGTTTTTTTTTTTCACAGTGGCCATATTGAGCCGCAGTCCTTCTCATGTCGCTAGACTTGCCAGCCCGCGGTGTCTGTGCGCAGGCTGGATGCGTGTCAGAGTCCCCCTTCCTCACCCTCCCCACCCAAAGCTTGGCCACTTCCAGAAAAGCACGCCAGTCCCACGGAAAAGCCTGGAACCTCTGCCAGTGACTGCGGGACCGGATTGGAGGTGGGCGCCCAGCGAATGGAGCGCGTCGGTGCATATGCGGGGTGCCGTGGTGGGCTTCGGGAATAATCTTCGGCCCCGCAATCCCCTGTGTGCCAAGGGGGGCACGGAGAGGAAAGGTCCGGCTCCTGGCGGTGACTGAGAGGGCATGTGGGGGGGGAGGTGGCCTGGACTGATCAAAGGGAGGTGGTTGGAAGGGCTTTCTGCGACTAATGAGGCAATATGTTTGGAGACAAATGTTCTTGAGTCACCGAGTGGCTATGGAGTGCTAGGTGTCGGAAACGGATTCGGAATTAATTACACCATATGTCGTGGAAGGAGGCTCGGGCTTCATGCTTCTCAAGTTCTGAGGCCTTTGCGCTGTGCCTGAAAATGTAAAAGCGACACAAAAGCTGATCACTAACTGTTGTCCTCTAACTAGTCATAATAGTAAAAACACTAACTGCACGTGTAGGAAAGCTTCATAAATATGCATGGAACCGTACAAAATCCCTTTTTTTCATGCATCATAAATATACGTGCTAGTTTTACGATCACGTGGATCTCGGTAGGACGCTGCCATCAAACGGGAAGCGAGCGTAACACAGTGAACTTTGGGGCTGTGGAATCATTCTGGGCAATTTTGTGTAATTGAAATCCATCTGAAAGGCGGATTCTCTGGCATCTGATGTATTTTGCAGCTGCGTGTGTTAATTACGCGAGCGGTCTTTATCAGATGGTAATCTACACTGCTGTCAATGAATTGCAGGAAAGCTTATTTAAAAAAAAATGTTTGTTCTCTCAAACCAACCTGCTAACTTAATCTTTTTTTCCCCACTGCTTTCCAAAAGCGGGCGCAATTATTGCTCACCTTTTGTCCCATGCGATGCCGATAAAATTGCGGGAAGAGGAATGCGATTGCTCTCTCATAATGCCACGGGCGATTAACACCATGATTAGTGGCAGAGCGAAAATGATTCAAGAGGCAGCCTGTGAAAATGGAATGACGTGGTGGGGGGTGGCTGGTCCCTGACAGATGTGGACCTTTGACCCTGAGAGCCTGACTGACATCGTTCGTCAGTGTTACTATCCGGTGTAAGCCTGACTTATCTCAAGAAGAATAAACATGCCACGCTTTTATGGTGCCATTCTCATTCGGCTTTGGCTTTATGATATTACGCTACTGAATAGGAAATAAGGCAGTCGCTAGCTTATTAAAAATTATTAAAATTGAATGATACTGACAAAAGGGTAAGGAAAACATTAGGTTGGAGATGAAGACTAAACCGTTCTCACTGCAGACTGCAGTTGGGCCTGACCGCAGGACTGAGCAGTCTGGTGCTTTCGGAGCGTGCTGCTGCTGTTCAGGGTTTTATCGTCACTGTAATAAGTCCCCTCCCTCTGAGCCCCTGGGTATATCTTCAAACCAAACAGCTCGTAGTGCCCACATGGCAGGAGGGGACCTGGGATTTGCGCATGTCCTGTGCGGGTTGACGTGGGGTCGTGAATCACGGCCCCCATTGCTGTCTGAAGTCCCTCCCCCTCCCCAAGGCCTATGGTAATCGCAGCATAATAAAGTTGTGCTTTATGGTCCTGGTGCTGCGCCTCGCTGCTGTGCCCCTCAATGCCCTCCCTTCTCCGAGCCTTTTGCCTTTTCTTTCGAGGATTAAAAACATCCAGAGGTCTTCCGGCACAAGCCCTGTCCATCAGACATCAAGGATCTGCACAGGTCCTCCGGATACGGCAGCTCTGCGAATGTGGCCAGTGGGGAAGCAGGCAGTTTACATTCAAGTGTTGCATTTTTTTCTTCTCTAAGCTTCTTTTCTTTATTACCCTCGTGTGGTTTTCCCCTGCGGTCGGCTCAGCGCTTCCATTTTGAGACCATGGCACGCCACAATCTAGCCGAAACGCCGTGACGTACCCAGCAGGCATCTGTTGTTGTGCACTTGTGAGTCTCAGACTGAAAGCTGTGGTTACGGGCTGCTCACACCTGGATGAAGTGTTGCCCCCTTTCTCTGAGGCCAATGGGACCAGCTGTCTTTGCTGGTTAAGATTCAGCTTTTGACTGACGGTGGGATTCGCTATCTGTTCTGCTTTAGGCCAACCTGGGCACAGAAGGCTCATACGCAGTGTCTGAGAAGGGGGTGGCACGGTCCTTCATCTTATCCTGCCACTGGGGATTAATCTTTATTTTTGGAGTTAACGTTTTTTTTTGACTCACAGATGAGTTTTCCATGTGCTGAATGGTTACATTAATATGAATAGGAGCCATGGCACTTGTGCCCGTGTTTACTAACAACCTTGTAATTTGTTTGCAGCCGGCAACTGTCAACTGCGCTCCGCACTGGGCGAGCATGTGCGTGTGCGGGTGCACATGTGCCCGTGTGCATGTTTGTTGACAGGAAGCCCTTTGAAATGAGTCCATTGGCTCGCAACTCAAGGAGTCGGCTCGAGTTAGCTTCAGGCAGCGCGACCGGGTTCTGAATACCACAGTGCGCACGATTGCGGGGCCTTCCTCCAAGACGGGGCTTCGGGGCCAGCTCGGAACATGGCACAAGCATCTCATTTTATCACATTATTTATAATTGCTCGGCAAAGCCGGCGGTTGCAGGGCACTTATCTGAGGGCAGAAGATGCTTGTGGATCTTATTAAATTTGAATGCAGATTATAGATGCGGGCATCACGATCGTTAGGGCTCCCTAATCGCATTCCGCATTTGGGTTAGAGCACACGCCTCGCAGCTCCGCCAGACCGGGATGTTTTCCGGCATCTCGTCCCCGTGGTTGTGAAGGTTCTGCCCAGTGTCTTCTTCCATAAGCCGGTGGGAAGTCTCGCTTAATGAGAGCCCGTTTCTTCCAGGCCCGGCCGGGCCCATGGCGTTGGCTCAGGCTGTAGGGAGAGAGGTTTGGCTCACGCCCAAATTGCTCACGCCTCTTCTCTGCCGGCACACCGGCTCACCCCCATCCTTTTCGACCCGACTCCCGTCCTCCTGATGGGTTGCTTTAGAGTCCTCGTGACACACTTCAAGCCTTTGGGACAGGTTCTAGGGCGGGGCCTTGGATCATTTCCTCCACCCCCCTTTCAAGGTGGGAGGGGTTTGCAGTGGCTCCTCATGATTGTGCTTGATAGTGGTGATGCATTCTGGTAATGCGGTGGTTGTAACTGCGTTGTGTTGCTTTCTCTCAATAATCACAGCTTGCTCGGTCTCAGAACTGCGTCGTTTATTATACTCTGATAATTGAATATAACATAGAAATGGACCCTCAGCTCTGGTAACTGAGACATACATTCTGGTTATAATCAGCCTCCTCTTTACTGGTGACTCGGGCACAACCACACAGCAAACAATAACTGAAATGCATGCAGTAAACAAACAAAGATAAATGAAGAGATGGATGGATGGATGGATAAAAAACAAACAAATAAATGTGAACAAAAGGACAGACAAGACTTTAAAATAAGTATAAATATGGCAATGGATATACTGAAAGCGGCACAAGCAGCGCTTTGTAGCCAAACATACTGACCGCACGCCTTTGGGCCTTAGGGTGTCCCTCACGCGCTGTCTGTCGTGAGCTCTGGGTCCAGTCTTGCCTCTGCGGCGATTCGCGGCGAGGCGGCATGCACAGAGCGGCAGTCGGATCGCGACCGGCGGCCGCAGGGAAGGAGGCAGAGGCAGCTGGAGCTGACACGGCCTTGGCAGGGACCCCCTCCAATCCCCATGTTCATTAGCAGGCCTTAGGAGCTGTCCACAAAGGAGCCATTGACAGTCTGCTCATTAGGCTTCCCTGGCTACGCGGGCTAAAGTTAGCACAATTAGCAGGCATTCAGCCGCCGGGGGCAGCCTGCCACCAATCCAGATTTTTCACCAGCTGACAAATTCATTGGCTCTGTGGATTCTATTATATGTTCTCAATGTAGGCGAAGGTCTGTAGAAGGTATCGTTTTCTCAGCGACTCGCTCTTTAGTTCGTCGATTAGCTAATTGAGGCTGCGCTCAGCTGGGGGCTGTTTGTAGCTGGGAGATGCGGCTTGTGTCGCTCCTGTCGGGAGTCCGTGACAATAGGGTGGGCTGGCGTCCGCCGACTAGCATGCAGTCCGCGTGCTAATTGTTCTATAGAAAACTCTAGAAGCACCTCATTGATGTTTCTATTAGTTTGCAGAAAATGCCCTTAGCAAAACTCCTTTTGACTGATATTGTTTTATTTAGTGTGCATCAGGGTGCCATTGTGTTGATGAGACCGTGAAAAGCTGAATGAAGTTGGTGTAACCTGATTATTTAAGTGACACCCTTTTTTATACGATGACAAAGGGTGGGGGGGTGTGGTGTCTGGTGGCACTGGGGCCTTAACACGCCTGTCACCTGTCGCCTGGTAGGTAACAAACAGTGTCACGTTACGCCACATGGCTTACGCTGGCCTGCTTTGCTTTTGATTATGTTCAGCTCAGGTCTGCGTTATGTGTGTGTTAGGGAGAGAGAGATTGGGATTCAGGAATTATTCCCTTATCAGCACTGGTGAAAAAGTGGGAAAAAATATCAGCAATCGGAGTGACCTCAGAAATGTAACAAAATACCCCAGGTTTTGCTAAATATATGAGTGGTTTTTGGAGGTGAGGTTCCCACATGCTGGAATATTTCAAGTTATTAGACTGAGACTATAACTGAACGTGTCATGGGTCGTGTGCACATAAGATCAGATTAGAGAGAGAGCTAGCCGAGAAAGATTTGGAAATGTATTTTTTGGGTATTTTTTCAAATTACAAATGGGTAAAAAAAAATAATCTAATTGCAGTGTCATTAGAAATTATTCTAATTAGAAAACAATAAATAGAGAGCCTATATAAAATATCTGCACTTTAGTTAATTGCTCAATCATCGATCCAGGTAAATCGTTTGTGCTATCATTGTTCTGAGGTGTTAATGACCTCTGCTGGCCACCCCAGGGTGTGTGGGTGTGGCGTGTAGTGTGTGCCTGCAGGCGTGTGACCTCTTCAGTGCCCCGAAGTCAAGTGTCAGGTAAATGACACAAATGACAAGGCAGCATTCAAATACAGAGCAGGGAGAGGCTGGGTGGACGTCTGTGGAGATCGATACTCTCCGTTATAGAAGACGGATGTGTCCCTTCCACCTAAACACTCCCCCCAACTCCACCCTCCTTGTGGTGTCTGCTTGCTGTGGGGGTGTCTTGCCCCTGCTCCAACACTGTGTGCAACATGGGGGTTGGTAGGAGTAGGGGGTGGGGCCTGGACAGGAATGCCCCCAGAAAATGAACTTGTTTTAGCTTGTGGACAAAGAAAGGCATAACACATTTAAAGCATTTGAAGCATTGAGTGCGGGTGCGGGGGGGTGTTGGTGGTGAACCATAACACTACTGAGGGGTGCTGAGAGGTTTCAGTGATGAAACCAGCTGAGGACATTTTCAGACCCGTAGCAGATACCACCTGCAGACAAATCCTACACACATGTGGACACCAGGCATGGCTGAATTACAGCACTGTTGCTCCAATCTGTCTCCTCCACTATGTTTAGCATTTTTAAATATTCTCTGGATTTAGGATTTACTCAGTCCTCAGCAAAAAAAAATTTAAAATCTGATTTAAAGTGTCTTCAGTGGCTTTTCACCTGGAAAGGCTAGAAGTTGACTTTTTTGTCAAGAAGTGAGAGATTGCAAAAATGAAAGAGATATGTAGGAAGGAGTTTGTGAACAATGTGCAGTGAATGTGATCACTTACCTGAGAGGAGGACTGGGCTGCAGTTTGCTGGCTGCTGAGGAATTAGCTCTGCGTGTGGCTTCTCTCTGATTGTGGATTCGGCAGACTGAGGTCAATGACAGACAAAGGCAAGCGCTGGAAAGACTGCGATTCGGTTGTAGTTGTGAAAGACTTGTAACACCAAACAGCATCTATCATGGAGATGCACTGGCGCGTTGTAGGAACACAGAGCCTAAACAATGTCGGTATTTCAGTGAGAAAGGAAGGCTTGCTGTCTAAGTGCGTGTGTGTGTGTGTGTGTGAGTGGATTATATTTATATTACATCGTGAGAACCAAATGTTCCGCACAATGTAATAATAACCTGTTATTTTAACGTTGTGGTGACCATTTTTCAGGTCCCCAGAAAGATCTGTAAATGCAATCAAAGCAGTAAAAATGCCAAAAATCCCCTGAGGGGAATCAATAAATTGGATAAATTCATCAATAAGCCATGACTTGCCGAGAACATTTCATAAATATATGGTTTAGCGCATGAGGTATGTACAAAAAATACATTTGCTTCATTAACACCTTTGCTGTGATTTGCGATGAAATAAGCAAACGTGCCTTATCACGTGCTGTGCCGTTATCTTACACTTTCAGGATTGTTGGTGTGTGTGTGTGTATGTGGTGACTTGTGGCTTAACTTGTATTCGGTTACTTATGGGTAATGATATGGCTGGGAAGGGGTTAAGGTTGTCATGCAGGGATTATAGTATTCCCCATAGAAATTAATGGAGAGTCCCCTTTTTGAAGCAGGTAGTTGCCGCAGCCCTTGAATAGACTGTGCCGACCTGAGACAGGTCACTTTTCTGGGTGATAGCATATCCACATCCCTTGTATAGACTGTGCCGACCTGAGACGGGTCACTTTTCTGGGTGATAGCATATCCACATCCCTTGTATAGACTGTGCCGACCTGAGACGGGTCACTTTTCTGGG
>JAODKE010000015.1:11373359-11386076 GCA_026779605.1 Mormyrus hasselquistii
GTCAAAAATAGTTTTTTAGTGTCCTTTCTTTTTTCCCCCCCCCCCCCCCCCCCCAATCAGAGCACATTTCAGAGGTCATGACTGACAGGTGGATTGACGGGCTGGCTGCGTCTCTTTGCGTGTCTCCATGCTGTCAGGTGTTATTTGCATCCCAACAGGCGGCTTGGTGCGTTGCCAGCGTGTAAAAGCGCGTGCCAACGAAAGCGGAAAGTGTAGGGAGTCGCTTGCCGGCCTCTGTGAAAGGCGTAATCACATTACCCTAATCTCATTTTCTTATGAATTTCACATTGCCGACGGGCGTTAAAAAAAAAAATAAATAAAACACACGCCGAGTCCGGTCAGATCTGAAATGGTTCTCTGACCTGCATCCTTTGTGTGCTCGGTGAGCCTGTCATTTTCATAAACCTTCAGAGCACGCACACCGTATATCTTCTGACTGACCCAGGAGAGGGTTTCTGATCATGCAGATTTTGGTCGGTGAGCAGGGCAGGGCCATCTCCGTCTCCTGCCTGAGAGTGACCCTTATCCTCCCCTGCCTTCCATTTACAAGAAAGGCTCTGATTTTCAAATCACCCATGTTTTAAATTATTATTATTATTTTTTTGTAATTGCTATTATCTGTCCAAATGGGTTTAGTGTGTGATCGTGTGTTTTCTTGTGCCACAAATTGAGTAATAGCACAGTGATTCATGGACTAATTAATCCTGGTCTTTGTGTTAGCTATAAATGGATTTGTCTGCGGCGGAGGGCCGCCTGACACTCTGGTCCTGTCGTGTGACCTGCCCCCTTCCAGTCTGCACATCTCCTCTTTCCTGGGTGCCCAGGCAAGGCGCTGTGCATTTTCCCATGTCTTGTATGATGCAGGAAACCGAGAGCCATCAGCAGTGGTGACCTTTTGAACCACAGTTAAATCGGACAAAGGATGGATATAGACGTCTGGCATGTGGCTCGCCGCTCACATGCGTCTGCGTGTCTGTCTGTCTCTGTGCTGTTATTCATCAGTGTAATTGCTGATTTTTAATGCATTTCTATTATTGCCCTGTCACACTTTGATGAAGCTAATAATAAATATGTATGTTTTATTGTTTAATATTACTGAGAGCTTTGGTGTCTTACATATGAATGCCCATGGTAGACGGTGACTTTTTCCAACATATTTTATAATACTAGGAGACACATTCAATAAAAAACTAAATAAGTCCACATGCCCTCAGTCTTTTCCCTGAACGATTATATCTTATTCTTACATATATCAGCTATGCTTTTGAAGAAAAAAAAAAAACAGGGTGTATGTCCTTAAAGTGTTTGGTGCACAATTACAGTACTTCCTAAATCCGATCCTTTTCCTCGTTATTATAAGGGAATTGCATTTGGGAGTGGAAATTTCCTAAGATACCAGTGGGAAATGCCACTGTACAATAGGCACTGCAGTCTCCATGTGGAGAGGAAGTAAACAGGAAGCACGATGGCCCCAGTACTGGGTAATTCCATCTTCCCTCTTCCATCTTAGGATGGCTGGCATTCTGTCGGGGGTGATTACAGCCCTCTAGGCCTTTCCTACCCAGCATCATTTTCTTCGACAGAGATTCAAACATAGTTCAATTTGCAGGAAAATCCAGAGGCGATTTTAAAAAACAGAGATAACAATCTCTACAACAGGAGCTGTCGACCTGCTTTTTTTTTCTGTTTGCACCCGAGCTGGGCATGACTTTGAGGCACTTTCGGTATTAATGAGCATCGTTAAATGTCACTGTAAGTCAGCTTTACGTCAGAGTGAAGGGCCGGCTTGGCATTCTTAATTAAAACGAAGGGCTCCGTTCCTGACATTACGCGAGTGTCCGACGGGGAAGTGGATATTTTCTCTCTGGTCTGCATGCCTGAATTCTGCTGCTTTCCGTTAGAGATGGTATCTTGCCTTGTTATGTTGTGTGCTTAGAGAACATTTGCAGTTAGTGAAACTAGGCGGATGTGTTCTCTGTCTCAGCTGAAAATCACGTGGATTATTAAGGTTATTTCGTTATGGTTTTGCCCAGCTTTTCCCTTTCCTACATTCAACGAGGTCACGGCAAATATAAACGCATGAATACTAAACGCTTTTTTTCTGCTTTTTTCTTGCAAATTAAGCAGAACTGTGCTCAAAACATTTCTGAACTCTGCTGAATTTATTTGTATGTTCAGCAAATAAGTGAGCATGTTGTCCTTTTGCTGCTGACAGGAGGAGGTCAGCCGTGATTGGAGGAGACCTCTCTCCAGGTGAAACAAGGTCACGTGACCCCATCAATAACGTTACGCAGCCGCAGACAGCCTTGATGCATTGATTCCGGCTTTTTTTTTTTTTACTCTCTGGACAGGGTTTTACGCACCAAATATTAAGTAACGTTTAACCTTTAATGTTAATTAGAAACACTTAATGAGAAATCACCATTAAATGGAGTTTCAGAGTGGCCCTCCTTAACACAGTGATGACCAGATCGTATTAGAAAGGAACCTCATTTGAATTAGTCTCCAGATTGGTGTGTCATTGCTTGAAGAATGTGTAGATATGTAACTTTTACACAATTCAGATGGAGCATATAAACTTCAACCGCAGGAACGCAGGCATGACATCAGCAGGACACAGTCAGGCATGACGGTAAGCGCTCAGCCACTGGCCCTGCACAAGGGACTAAGCACAGACTCACTCCAGACGGGCAAGCAAAACCCAGGAGGGTCAGTTTGGAACCAGAATCAGAATCACGTGTGACAGTGGAACTGTGACTCGCAGATTATAGGATAAACATGGCGCGTTGCATTTCTGAGAAATGGACCCACGATGGGTCCGCTTTGTGTGATAGCTTTTCGCCCATGCGGCTGCCGTGCAGTAGAGCACAGAGGAGAGCTATGAGAGTGCGGGCAAGTCAGTCACTTAAGTTGAGGTTTAATGCACGAGTGAGTGTCAAATGTGGCAGGGTGGGAACGCCTGCGGGGAGGGGCCAGCCCTGAGGACACGCCGCTATGCGCTATCAAAGGGTAATCGTGTTCCTTTTCTGTGTGGGTGCGGGGACGAACGACCAGGTGCTCTGGCTTAGCTCTCAGGTTTACCGCTGGCACATTTAAGTTGGAGCGAACATTGTGTTTCCATCTGGGTTGCCTGCTTCTTTTTACTCAGAGGTTTTTCAGTAAATTACGCTGTTCGTTTCTCAAAAAACCCATGTCCTGTCATCAAGAGCCATGGTTAGTCACATTGTTGTGGTCTTCCCGTGCGCTATAATGGTTTTACTGTAATCATATGTTACTACGATGGATTATTCTGATGTTTTTGGTTTTCTTTTTGCGTGCTTCACTCTTCACAGGCATACAGACACACATCGAGATGCGCACTCGCCCCCACATACTCACACACTCGTGTCCTCCCTCCCGCACGCTTGCATGCTTATTTGCCATATCCTTCTTTTAAGGGAGATTTGTGTAGCACATCGTATGGGACGATGTTATGTATATCCCACCTAACATGGGCAAAGACATGTTGCCATGGTTACCTCCCATAGACTGCATCTTGGTCGAAGCACGACTGCCATCAGACGCGTCACACAAAAAGACTTACGGTGGTCAGCCATACCTTCATTCGATATTAAACTTCTCATTCTTCCCACTCGAGGAGAATATCACAGAGGGAGAGTACAAGACTGAATGATTCATTACACAGGCCTGCTCTGAATTGAAGTTATTTTGAATATCATTATCCGATGATAAAAAAAGGCAGAAATTCCGTAAAAGCTCTCTTAGTGTATTGGGAAAAGCTGATTTTGCTTCAGAGCTTCACAATGCCTTGCAATTTTAACACTTAAGCAGTTGTTTAAGATGAAAAACAGCTGTAGGACAGCTGCGATTGTTTCCAGTCGCCTGTATGATGCCAGCACTTCCCTATCTCCATAAGTCTGACAGAATTCATGTTATTGCAAATATCATAACACAACGTCAGTGCTTTGTAACAAGCACTTCAATTTTTCTGTACATATTTCACCCTTCCTTTTCACTTTCGCTAGCTTTTCAAGGAAAAATATACTGTCCTCTCTTGCCTCTGAAATAGTAATACTGATTGGCAGTTGGGCACCTATACTATTACAGGTTACATTTTTAATTTGCCATTTCGGCATTCACTATTATATGGTCCTAAGTGATTACGCAAGACTTCGTTGTTAGTCACCCGTAACCGAGGATTGTGACCCCTGTCAAATTTTATGAAAAAAGGACTAATAATCATTTGAGTATGTGCGTGATGCAAGCCCTCGCAACAACATGCTGGAGAGCAGATTGCTGGTGACAACGGTGTCCGCTCTGCGCACTGGCAACCTTAAGGAGCAGGGGTGTTGCAAAAAGTGTGTCTGTCAGATGTTTACGGTCATTTCATTAGTATTTTATTTTCTAAAACAGCAGCCTCCCCACTGGACTCTGCTGATTTACAGCTTGAACCTCACGGTTGATGCTGCACTAGTCATATCTGTTCGGGGTGGCCGACCTTGAGTTTTGCTTCCTGCTGACATTTATGGACGCGCAGGTCTTGAATTGTGAGCATTGGCCCAATGGGGGGGGGGGCAATAAGCTTCCTCGTGCTTCTGTGCCCACGGTCCTCAGCTTCCTTTGGAGCTGTGCCAGCTGCAGGAAGTTGCTAATTAATATTATACTAAACGAACAAGGAAATTGGGCTGAATGCTCTTCCTTTGTCTGTCTTACGTTGTTATCTGCAGATTTTTAGCTATAATTACACCATGCACAGTTGCGATACATGGTTTTCCTAGATCACGCAGTAGCTAAGCGCTGGGTCTTCCACTGATGGTCTTCTTCTGCATGTCTTGTGCCCCCTGCAGCCTTCATCCGTGCCCCCATCCCCATGGCGGTGGTGCGGAGGGAGCTGTCTTGCGAGAGCTACCCCATCGAGTTGCGCTGTCCGGGCACCGACGTCATCATGATCGAGAGCGCCAACTATGGGCGCACCGATGACAAGATCTGTGACGCCGACCCCGCCCAGATGGAGAACACGCGCTGCTACCTGCCAGATGCCTACAAGATCATGTCTCAGAGGTAGGTAGCTTCCCCTGCTGCCCCACCCCCAAAAAGAAAAAAATTTATGCGTACGCCTCTCTAAGATTACTGCCATTTGCAGAGTTTTCTCTGCTCTGTGTTGCTGTGGAGATTTCATGCATCAGCGTTCACAGTTAGGTTGTGGGCTGCCATGATGGTCTGGTGAGTTCTTGTGGGGGGTTTAAAGTAGTCAATGACCGGCTCAGTAAGGTTGTGAGGAAGCATAACAGGGAGAAACACCCCAGTGGGGGTCACAGGGTTTGTGATGGGCCCATAAAGACGCCAGTGGGGGCCAGACAGTCCCCAGTGGTTATTCACCCTCATCTGGTGAACAGGGCTGCTAACAGCTTAACAGCTATGTTCAGTAATGCTGATATTATTTTTCAAGATTTTCCCTTTGTTTATAAGGGGCAGTGGACAAAAGGCTTGAAGGGGTGACTTGTGTTTGGCAGAAGCTGAAGGAGCTGAAGGCGTATTCATTGCGCACCCTCATTCTGCCACACCCGCACAATCCGCCTGTAATCCTGCCTGTATGAACTCGAGTGCTGACACCTACACACACGCACACTGCATGGGTCCTGCATACAGGCAGCTGCTGCTGGGCTGAAGCAAGGACTCACAGGGCGAATCCGTGTGAAAACGGCCGGCCCGTTGCCACAACGCCCTCGTATGCCCGACTGATGGGAGAACAAAACAGGTCAGTGCAGCTCGCAGAGCTGAGGTTAGCCTGATGCAAAAGTATGTTTGACTTTTTACGCCTTGGCTCTGCTTTGCTGGGGCTGTAGGGATATTAGTGCCTTTTTACGCTTGGAGTTTGATTTCACTGGGCATTGCAAGGAGCAGAGGAGCTTGCACATGGTTGGCATTGGCCCTTGCGCGCTCTTTGCAGGGTACCCGCGTTCATGGAAAACCTGGAAAAGTTTTGAAATAATTTTTCCAGGCCCTGGATAAGTTTTAGGATACTTGGATGGAGAGGAAAAGTTTGGGAAACTAGCCTTGTTCATTTTTATTTTCTGCTTCGTTCCGCAACGGAAATGTACGAGCAAAAGTCAATTGTTAACTACCGGTTCCGGCAGTTTTACCACGCAGATTTTGTGTATTTGAGATCGCTGCTTTTTTTGCTCGCTATTCCAGTTTTTATTGTTTTATTTATTTATTTCTTTGCACGTATTTCAATTTTATTGATCACAACTTCCTGTTTTTGCCTCTACCAATCATAAGGTACTCTGTTTGCCACTACCAATTATAAGGTACGTATAATTATTTTAATATTGGGATAAATTTTCTTAATAACTGAACGCTATTTGCTCATTGGCGAAAGTTGTTCACCGTCTGTGTTTATTTGGTACTTCGTTCTTATTTCATTTGAGAACTAATGCAGACACAAGATTTCAGGTACTAGATTTTAGATTTTATTTTATATTTTTATTTTTCCTTATATAAATACTGTTCTATCTACTTTAGTTTTGCAAACTCTTAGAAATAGCTGTCCCCTATGTCCCACAAAACCCTCCCAAGTCCGCTTAAAGTCTGCTCCCTTCTGGGGAGCCAGTAGTCTGACCTTGTGATCCAGATTAACCGTCGTTGGCATTCAGTTCATCCTACCAGTCCCCCGGGGAACTGAGGCTAGGGGCCAGAATCCATGCATCTGACCTCTAGCTGTCACCCACTTCTCTTCAAAGAGGAAGCTTTACTCTTTGAGGGCCCTGCCATGTCTGCTATGCCAGACCCTTCCTCCCTGCTATGGGCACGTTTAACATGGCAGGGTGGAGGCATACACCATACATCAAAAAATTAATATGTGAGAGTCAACGGGTTATCGTGATCCGCTCTTTCACATAGACGCGAAACCGTTTCGACCTCAGGCAGATCTTGAGGCTTATGACTGGGTGCAGGAGGACCACTAAATTGCCTTCGCTCTGAACAGAGCCCTGAAAGTGGCTGGCCCAAACCACTCAGTGCATCATTTCTTCTGACAATACCCCAACACAACCACCAACCACACTGAGTCGAATATGTGCCATAATCTAACATTCCCATAACATTCCTATTACATCGGACACTCCAACGGAAGGAAACAGTCTGGACTTTTCTGGACATGCGATGTCGTTGCTCTCATATGTATAGAGAAGTAGCAACAGAATAAATTATTCTGTCCTGTATGGCACATATGGATTAAAATCCATTTCAGTACAAAAATATTTGAAGACCACAAACATCTAATGAGTCGGAATTCTTCATAATCCATTTGTGCTTCAATTAATGTAATTATTCCATGGCACTCTGGGTTTTGCCAGCTCCTGGGGTAAAACTCAATCTTGATGGACGATAAAACTGAACAACATTCCCTATGGTTGTCCCACTGTTTGTAGGGGGTGCATGTCGTGTGGGGTTTATTTCTTGGTTCAGCATTTAAGCATTCAGGAGATGCTGGTCTGCCTTGTGATGTTGTTGCTCAAGCGTCCAACAGCGAAATTCCTTTGCTCACCATTGGATTTGAACTGCTAACCTTCTGATGACAGGTTCAGCAGCCTAACCCACTTAGCCTCACTCTGGCCCCCTACCAGTGAAGCACTTGGCCCTACAACATGTGAGACACAGAGCTTGAATTTTCATATGGTCTCTTAACGTGGCTGTTTGGATAGCCGTATAGCTGTACCGCGTTTTGGAAAACCATACAGTCATGCAGGTAAATGAATGACTGATACATTTTTATAATGCTTTTCAAGATACGCAGAGTGCTTTACCAAACCAGTTGGGAGCCTCTACATACACCACCACTATGTAACACCCACCTAGATGATGTGATGGTATAAATGACGCCATCTGACGTGCACAGAGGCACATGCGTTTATACAGAGCAAACCGTATTCTGCTGTCTCTAATTCCCCAGCCAAAGAGAACATGAGGAAGCCGCCTGAATCCATCCCTTGTGCCGCTATCTCCGGTGGACGGATTCTTAAGTGTGCAGAGAGACATGCCTGAATCTATTCCCATGTTCTTGTCACGACTGACATCTACACGGATTTGCACATAGGCTGGAAAGCCTGACCTACTTCAGACTGTTTATTTTATTAGATTTTATTTTTCTGTAAAGAAGATTAGCCATAAAGTTTGATTTTTTTTTTCCCCGTGCCCTTCGGCTCTGAAACGCTTTGACTCGATTGTGATGTTGTGCCGTAGACATGAATTTTCCAAACACAAGTGGCTAGACGCAGCCTGGAGGTTTGTTTCCTTGCCAAACATCCTGATCTCTAACAAAACAAAATGACACTTTTACTTTCACGTTTTATTTTATCTTTTTGTTTGCTTCTAAGTGATGCCTCACAGTAGGCCTTTTGGAAAGGGTCCGAGAAGGCCCTCCCTTCGTGGATATGCTGACGTAACATCAGAGCGGCGATCCGCGTTAGGCCATAACGGAGAAAAAGGGTCCTTTTCGAAAGGAAAACTGTGTCTGTATCTATTAGGGTAGATTTGAGAAAAACAATAACAGAAATGTACTTTGTGTACATAACTGTGTTTGGTGGCCGGAGTTCAGACATCTGTGAGTAAGGGTAAGGAGCAGGTTAATTGTTTGTGTAATTGATGTTACCGGACAGCTCTGGCCTCCTTTATTTATGGGATGTCAGGCTCCGAGGATGGGAACCCGGGGTCCCCCGTGCCGAGCTTTATGTTTACAGCTGTTCACAGTTTCCTCTCGGGTGGCCTGCAGGCACAGGATGAGGGAAATGCAAATATTTAATAGCGAGTGGCCCGTTAGATCAGCCGGTAATCAAAGCGGCGGGGGTCACGGCCTTTCAGGAGCTCATCTGCCCCGCTTCTCAGACCCCGCCACCAGCCACTACATTTTTACAGTTTCCGCCTTACACGCATTGCTCTGAATATTACTTAGCCTCCTTAATTCAAGGGGAAAATGTTCCCTATATCGGCAAATAGGCTTAAGTGTTTGATTTCCGCCGGAAAATCCACCGCAAAGTGCTGAGGGACAGCTTCATAGACAAAGTGCCGATTGCCGTGAAAAACCCAGGGATATAGCCTGGCTGGGGCACGGGAAAGGCGTGTGCTTGACGTGTGTGCCCATGGCAACCAAAATATACCCCGCTTTTATTGTGCCTCCCCCCTTGTTGTCGCTGTTATAGATAAGCTGTCCATTTGTCTATTAATCTCCTTACAAAATCCCACACCGTTGATTACGCGTGTTGTGGAAGTGCATTACAGGGTGAACCATGTAAGCCTCCTAGCGCACTGTATGGAAAAGTGCAATAAGATAAAAGGCTCTTACACCAAATTGTCTTCTACACTATAAATGCTTGCCATGTTTAAAGATTACTTCTGGAATTTAAAGTCGACTCTCTTCCACCCATTTCTGTTATATAACTTTCCTCCCGAATCGTGGAGCACTTAAACAAAGGGGGACAAACAGGCATTTTTTCCTGCTTAGTTCCTTCCCCTTTTTATTCCTTCCCCCACCTCTGTCTTTTTTTTCCCCCCCCCCTTTCCCCCTTCTGATAAGACCCCCCCCCCCCCCCCCCACCCTTGCATTTGGCAATTAAATCTGCCCATCTAAGCTTCCAATGTGTGGCCTGGGCACACAGGATGCTGGGAGTTTATCTACCGGTGAGTCGAACCCGGGGACCTTCCATCGCATGACTCGCTGATTCTCACAGGCCCCGCGGAGGCTGCACAAAATCCAAATGGCAGATTCAATTACTGGTGATTGATAACTGAAAAAAAATGCAATTAAGTGAATTTTTGGCATTTTTATTCATGCGGACGAGGTGACAAGTGTCTCTCTGTTGGGACGCGGCCCCACGCGGGCTCCCGCCGACTTCTGCAGGGGCACCGAGTGCAGGAGAAGGGGCCCAATTCTTTATGCGGCCGCGGGGCCACGTCCCACGCTGCTGCGTTCGAGCTGCCATGAAAAGGCCCATTGAGAGCGGGGCAGCTGGGGTGGAGGCTTGGCTGTCTGATGTGCCCCCATCTCTCCCGGTGGGGCCGCCCCCCCGTCACGCTCCTCTTTTTTGGCAGGTGGGATCACATCTCTCCATGTGTGAGCTACGCATCTCTCTATCTTCCAGCACGTTCCGCAGCCTGGAAATCTAAATGTCAGAATGGTGGCCATCTAACGAGCTGGATTACTCCGATGGCGGGGGTGGGGGGCGACTTCCTTTCAGCCTGACCTTTTCGTGCCCCCCCCGAGTTTGGCCCTCACACATGGGGTTATGACAAAGCACGGATTCTTTTTTCCCTGGCCAATTCAAGCTCTGCCCCGGCTTGTGATTTTGCCTTGGCCTTGAACTCCCCTTTTCCCTCCCTGACTGCCCCCCTCCCCCATTCCCACAGATAGATTTCAGCCAGTCTTAGCTACCTACCGGAGCCCGTGGACAGAGATTGAAAATAACGGGAAGTCTTTAGCTACCTAAACGATGCCTCCCATGCATTTAGATCCATCAGGGATTAGGGTCTCCCTAAGCTGGTGTTGGTTTTCATTTTGCTGGAGATGTGACGACGTGCTTGGGTATAATACCATTGTTTGAGTTGACGAAAGGGCCACCTGTTTTGTGCTGTGGCCTCCCCAGCCTGCTCTGCATTTGAGTGGGCCCAGTTTGGTGCCGACGCAGACCCCTGGTGCAGTCACAGGCATGCTCACGTAGGGCGCCACAAACCAGCATAAACTGAGCGATTGGCCCGTCTGTGGATCCTCATTGCCACGGCACTCCAGTCGCCATGTGGTTTTGCGTTTTCATGGCGTCGCCGTTTGTGCAATTCTGCTTTGTTTGCGCCGTGGTGTTTGTGTGGTTCTGTAGTTCCTAGGGTGCCTATGATGGGTGTGTGTTTAAGGGCCATTTCTCTGTTCAATATGTGATTGTGTGAGTACGATTGCATTAGTCTGTGGAGTATTTACATCTGTGGCGTGTGCGTGTGCAAGTAAATGTAGCACGTCTTTGAGGCGTTTAACACGAGTGTTTCTGGCAGGCCTGCGTGATTTTCTCACCCGTGTCCTGTTATTCCAAGGAGCCGCTCTTTTTGAAGATGGTCCCCAGCTTCCTGTGACTCAGGGAGTGTATCCCAAAGACTAAGCTTCCCCTTAAAACCTGTTGTAGCTGCTGTCTTTGCCTGGGGATTCGATTAGCCCTCAGTTTTTTGCGGCAAGACCTTCAAGCCCCCTCACCCTGTGATGCTGGATTGCTGGTCTTGGCCCCGTTCCAAAATTAACACTGTCCGGGCAGGACGGTGTCAAGGAGGGTGAGGGAGGTTCTGAGACCATGAACTCCGACCTGATGGTCTGAGGGCCTGCTCGCATGAATCCATTCATGGGTTCAGGCCTTGTCCAGGGTTGCCTGGCAGGCCGCCGCACTACTTGAGGCTTCCGAAGCTGATGCATCAAGTTAACAGTTTTACTTAGTGGGTCTCATTTCCAGTCGTAATACATGCCGTCATGTTAAATCAGCTTCTTAAAACTTATGTACGGCATAATTCCATATGTCGGTGGAAAGAAATGATCTTCATAAAAATAATGTATATGCATAAGGGCACTGGCATCCTAACATGGGTCTATCGTACTGTAGTTAATGTTTTTTTATTATTATTTTCATTTCTCTGTCAGAGTGTGTGTCTGTTTATGCAAATGGTAAAAGAATATGTGACATAATTTGGCAGAGAATGTCAGTGGCAAATGGGTCAAGTAGCAGCACCTATGATTGGCGATGACTGTCCAGTTTACCATGCTTTCCTTTTCTGGGCGCCTTAGACCAGGCACACCACCCCTCACAAAGCTAACTGGGATCATCTAGACTGAAGCTGTGTTTACAGTGCCACCATAACGTGGCCTTTGACAAGGTCTTTGACAAACTGTTCAAAACTAAAGGCTTCCTGATAATTGTCCTTAAATGACGTGAATCCGTACATGTCTGTTTGCTTATGCGCCTTTTGAACATTTCCGTACGGGGATATTAAAAAGATTTATTTAGTTTTGTTTGCATGTGAGTTATTTATATTTTGCTGATGTAACCACCTGAACTCAAGTGATCTATCTATCCATCCATTCATCCATCTTCCAGCTGCTTATCCAGTATGTGGTTGTGGTGAACCTGGAGCCCGTCTCAGAGAGCACAGAGCAGGGACCACACACATGCACAGAAACAAACACACACTGAGGGGAGTTTGAAGATGCCAGTCCACCTAAATGGCTGCTTTTGGGCTGTAGAAGAAGACTGGAATGCATGAAGAAAACCCATAAAACACAGGAAATCTGCACACACAGGAGAGGGGCCCTGGAGGCTTTGGGCGACAGTGGTGCCCATTGAGCGACTGTGCCAACTTCAGAATGCGCTAAATGATTCTGATTAAAGGGCTGCAATTAACAACCTCGTTATACTCTAGAACACAGGCAACACTTATCATTACACTGCCCTTATTATTATTATTAGTATTATTATTATCAACAGCAAAACAACTTCAATAACAATAATAATAAGAGTAATAAGGCAATGAGATATGTTCAACAAAATGAGTAGAATCTTCTCAAGTTCCACTCTGCGTTTTTCCTTCATCAGGCCACTTGTTGGACTGCAGTAGACACTGTCTCCTGATAGCAAATATGTCAGCATGTAACTGATTTAGTATTCATCAGGGCAAATCTCCATTCATGACATT
>JAODKE010000015.1:11465486-11475945 GCA_026779605.1 Mormyrus hasselquistii
GAGATATTCTACACTTTATTATGAAATAGGATTTGTGTTAATGATGTTGCCCAACTGTAGACTAATGTAAGTGTTCTAAGCACGTTTAAGGTAGGGTAGGCTAGGCTATGACATTTCTGAGGTTAGGTGTACTGTATTAAAATGCATTTTCCCCTTACGATATTTTTGCCTTACGACAGGTTTATTGGAACGCAACTCCATCGTAACCCAGGGAACGTCTGTATAGTGATCCCTCATTCATTTGTGTGGGGAAATTCTCTGTTTTACATATCCCATCTTACACTCTGTGAGACACACAGACGCACATACAGGTGAGGGCAAGCTTTGGGGTGACGGTGCAGGGTCAGCCAGCTGTAATCATAATCACAGCCCATGCTGATTTCTCAAGCGATGAGAACGAAAGAGCTTTTAGGCGTAAGTGACAACGGCTGTGCTCTCTTGAAGGAAAAACAAAACAACTGTAGGAAGTTCTGATGAGTAAAGGTTGTATTGTGGCTATTACCGGAAAGGGCAATCTGATTTTTGTAGAGCAGAAAGACAATGATGGATTGTTTTGATGAAGACTGTCTAAAGCCAGACTTTTTGTGACTCAGACTATTGGCATTTAAAAGTACCTAGGTCTAGCCACAGATAAACGAAAAAAAATCGATGGGATTTTCTTTGTTCCAGCTAAGCATTTCTACCTTTTTCGGATTGCAGTGTGTATTGTATTGGGTGTTGGTCTTATTTCAGACTTCGGACATGCTGTTTTGTAATCGGGACAATATGAAAACCCCCTTCGGCTGTGTTACTCTCAGCAGAATGATTACTGAGTGCCAACCATTATTGAGAGCCTCAGCAACGAGATTCCCACTGTGACTTTGGACGTATGTAACGTGTTGCTATTTATGCTCGACACATTTATCGACAGATACAGTTTGAAGTTGCAAGTGAAATCCATATCGGAATAGAAAGCAAAGCTGATATTAATCCATTGCAGAAAATGGTTCTATTTAAGAATTTTTTAACACGATTAAACAAAGCAAATTATAATCCCTCTATTATGGCAAATACCTGAAATGTGGTCACTGGGCTAAATATGCTGTTTTGTCTGCTCATACAGGTATCTGCCGACTTACCGAGTCACGCCCGATTGCATTTGCATCCGAGGTCCGTAGTGAATAACATGTGCTGATCGAGACACGCTAGAAAGCGGACTCAGTAGTATGTTAGCGGCTATATCGCTTAGTGTAACATTGTGGGACAATGGGCAGCGCTGCCAGCCTTATAGCGACCCCATGTCCATATCTAACCTGTAACACAGTATGCATTCAGTAATGAATATATGAAGGACAGCTACAATGAACAGAAATGATACAGATATAATTCCTGCACTGTGCTATTTCGTTACATAAAAAGAAACTTACTGTGTAATATTTCGTCTTCTTTCTCAGCTCCCACTGTTTGCTCCCGCTCACATTTTAATACCGCATTGAAATTCGTGCCTTTTTTTGTAAAATTTAAGCGCAATCCTCTTATTATGAAGTGTTGTGATTTTACGTTTACCTTCTTATTTGCAGTAGAGTGCTCATATTACACTACTGTACTAAAGGCCATGCCTCTCCCCTATAACTATCACCCTAATTGACTTGCATCCAGTGTACCCAGTGCCAAATGCAGATGCCAATCGATGGATACCTGTATATTTAAACCCATCCATCAGGTTTCCATAACCATTTGTCCTGTCAGTGAGGTCAGAAGTCCACTAGGGGGCGATGTGTGGTCCATTGGTTTAAGACACTAAGGCCATGATCAGGAGGTTGCTGGCTCAAATCCCAGTCTCTGTAGAGTGACATCACCATTGGGTACTTGAACAACACCCTTAATCTGCAATTCCCTCGGGGGCTGGCTGACCCTGCTTTACCACAAACACAGTTTTGGATGAAAGCAAATAAATAAAATGTAAATGATTCCATGCTCTCTCAGTCCTGGTCTTCAGCTGCATGCGTGTTTTTTTTTCTTTCACAAGTTTGGTGGTCAGAGGCAGGCGTGTAAACTACTGGGTTTGAGGAATTGAAAGTTATCAGGGTAGTTTAAGGCTCAGTGGAGGGATTTCCAAAATATTTCATGAGCAGATTTAAAGGGAGACTGGGGGGCTGTGTGGGTGCAGAAACGGGGTCGTCAGAAAAGGTTCAATCCCAGCCACCCATGGCGTCAGGGTAGAGAAGAGGCCCAGGGGAGGGGCTCCCGTCCTGGGCTTTTCCCAATAGGACCGATCCCAGCTCTCCCCAAACACACTGCATTCCCTTCTCGTGTTTATTTCCCCCGGGCAGGATCAGGGGCGGGGGCCTTCGCTTTCGCCTCGTACGCTGATCAGTCGCCCTGATGCCGGCCCGCTTAAAAAAAGCCAGATGAAAGTCCAAAGCTGCTGACAGTAAACAGGGAGATGAATTGTCTGAAGGGCATCCTCAGGGCCCCAAGCACAGATAAACAATATTAATAACATAGACATTTGCAGCAACCTAGAGTGCACACTCTTATGGCAAGGCGTTTGCAGGTAATAAGTGGATCTTCCTAAATAGGTTTTAAAAATAAAGTTACTTTAAGGTCTGCTGCTTTTCTATTAATAAACTGTTACTTATTTGATAATTTATTAATAAATAAAATGATTCACTTGGAATAATATTTATAAATGTATTACAGCTATTCAGTAACACTTTATATTACAACTTTATAATGCATTCATAGAACATTAAGTGCACCTTCATAATGCTTAAATGCTTCAAAATGCTTACTAAATGCTTCATAATGCTTATTAAACATTCATAAGCAGCATGTAAGTATACCCAAGCATCCTGACCTTAATAGCTTTAACATACCTTAATAAGAAACATTATATGATTATACAATTATAATTTTTTATTGTTATAATGTATAACTAATTATAATGTTTATTATCACATAGTATTATCACATAATAAATTAATAAAGTATACTTACACAATGCTTATGAATGTTCTGTAAATGCATTACGAAAGTGCACCGAATGTTCTATGAGTGCATTATGAAGGTTTACTGAAAGTTGTATGAATGCATTATAAAGGCACTATGAAGGTGCAGTTAATGTAAAGTATTGCCAGATATTTTGAGTATGTTCTAAGGCGCATTTAAATGCTCAATTATAACTCATTTCTGAATATGCTTACTTACCCATTGTTTTATATTTGCTGATGATTTACAAGCTGTTTTGTAAATACCAGGAGCAGGATATGATTGTAATACCTTTCTAAGGTCGTTTGTAAATTAATCTTTTTACCTATTAATATATCATCAAATGATAACAGTTCATTAATAGCTAAGGAGCACACCTTAAACTAGTTACCAAAATGATTTTACAAAAAAAATCTGGTGTCCTAATGAGTATTATCTTTAGCCCAAGGGTATAAGCATTGCACTAATTCTTATTGAAATTGGCCGAGACTTTAAAGCAGTGCCTCCCCAGTACAGAGCTACTCCCCGGGACAGGTTCAGGGGACCCACAAGAAAGAGGGCCACGGGGCATTGCCTGCTGCTCCCGAGCGCGTTGGACAAATGCGAATGAGCCGTGTTATTAGGGCAAGTGCAGATAGGTTATAAACGGGAGCATTTACATAACGGGCTTCATCTAAGGATCACGTGAGGATGCTTGGGGGTGAACAGGAACCCCAGGCCGTACGTCTCACCCCCGCCCGTGCTGGCCCCGGGCCCCCCCCCCCCCCCCCCCCCCCCAGGCTACTTCGCCTTGCTCACTGCCACGCTGCTGCTCAGGGAGCTGTGCAGGCTGCGTTCAGCTTCTCTCGGGGCAGGCATCCGGACCCGAAGGCTCGAGCCCTGGACTCGCATCACCTGAGCCCCAAGTGCCAAGCTGGAATTGTCATGAGAGCACAGTGTAGAAACTCTGAATTTGATTAGTCATGGCTGCCTTGCCTTCCCTCTAACATTCTCTTTGTAGACTGCTTATTTATGCCTCTGTTCACATACTCCTCAGAAGACTGTTTCCATTACGTAACGTCTCGGAAGAAATAAAAAAGGATTCCATACGTTTCTAGCCTATACACACACGCACACACACATATGCTTATTACTGTCCATGTTGCAAAAACTACAAGATAGAACAAGTTAGACAGTTTGCTTATCCTTTAGCTATCGGCCGTTGTTGGTATCTTGCCACCTTCATTGGATTTACAGCCATGGAGAATATTAAGCGACCACAGCACAATTCTTTCTTACTTTCATTTCTCAGTTTATGGGTGTGCGGCTGTGAATAATATATACTGTACTTCTTTGCAAACTGAAACCTGGTTCCTCCTTGTTTATCACTAATGAAGGGCTCCTTCCTGGCTTTATGAGACTTCAGTCCTGCTTCTAGGGGCCTGAAGCAAACTGTCCTAGCAGTGCACCTCACACCTGCACGTCGTGCTTGTCAGTCCTTTTGAAGGTCATTTGATGTCATCCTCCGATTCATAAATGAATAGTCATCTCTGGCATCAGGAAATTGCTTCTGCCCTCTATCTGGTTTTTGGTGGTTCCCAGTGTCTCCAACTTCACCTTATTCTTGGTTACTGCAGTCTTAGAAACTCAGTTTCCGCCAGCAGAACCAAGATTAAACCAGGATTGCAAGGATTAAGGTGCAGATCTGTTTAAAAATATAGAGTTTGTCTCAATTTGTTTTGTGGCTGTATTAGTTTGTGGGAAATGAAGCTGGAAATGATCAGACGATCGTGCTTCTCGTTGGATGTTTGGTTCGAAATCTGGTATGATGGAGATGGTGCTGATGGGTGCTACTCCCCCCCCACCCCCCGTTTCAGATCGCCTGTGCCGTCTTCGCCGCCCTGCTGCACTTCTTCTTCCTGGCGGCTTTCACCTGGATGCTGCTGGAGGGCGTTCAGCTCTACATCATGTTGGTGGAGGTGTTCGAGAGCGAGCACTCTCGCCGCAAGTACTTCTACCTGGTGGGCTACGGTGTGCCCGCCATCATCGTGGCCGCGTCCGCCGCTGTCGACTACCGGAGCTACGGCACGGACAGAGTGTGAGCAAACCCGTCTCCCGCTGATGTTCTACACAAGTTGACCTTAATGTGTCGCCACTCGTGTTCTGTTACCCAATGAAATGTCAATGTAGGATACAGTCAGCTGGGTCTTAAATAGGATAGAGTTACACGAGTAAAGTCTCTTGCAGGGTTAAAATCACACATGTACTGTCTTATCTCAAGTACTGTTCTGCATGTCATGTCTCCTGTAGGGTCCTTTCATGCTTCAGAGAGGCCATGGCATGTCCAGAAATCATTATAGGACCTTTTTTGTCTTCAGCGACAGTTTGATTGATTCCCTCGCTGCACTTTCAGACGGCCTCCCCCTTCCCGTCTTCCGCATTACTATGAGGATCATTAACCAGTAGGATCACCCCTCAGAGAGGAATTTCCTGGGGGGGGGGGGCTGTTGGATAAATGAACCTTGGATTCTGTACAGTCATTTGTAACACATACACACCATAAACTTGTTTATGTTAACTGTAGCTCATTAAATAGCCAAAGTCCACAAGATTAAAATGAAAGGGGGAGATAAATCTGTCAGGTGTCAAATACATAAATATAATGACATGAAAAGATACATGCAAAGAAAGCTGAGATTAAATCCCATCATTGCAGCTTACCTGGAGCTGTGTCCATGCATGTATGCTATGATAAGCCTGGCTGTGTACTGTAGGTTAAAGGAGTCCTGCTTTAGGGGATTGAAAGGACAACTTTGTTTTAAAACCTTTATAAGCTTCTGGCTTTTGGTACAGAGTTACCAAGCTGAAAAAGAAAACATGGAGTAGGCAAGATGTCCCTTCTTTCACAAATTTATGGTGTAAAACTTTAAGTTTTCAAATTAACGATTGAACTGTGAGAATATATGAGACAGGATCACTGTATAAACACAGCTTTGTGTCTCAAGGAGAGGGAAGTGGAAGAAAGATGGTGGATTTGCAAAACAGGGAGTCCAGCTGTAAAGGCAGCCCTGCAAGCATAGCTGCTAATCCGCGCTGTCAGAATATCTTGAAGCAGCTGTTTCGCTGTTTCCCGCCCCCCCCCCAAAAGAAAACATTCGTTTTGCAACATACGTTATGTGGAGGCATATGCCTCCCAGCCGGGCCCTACATCGTGCACTGCGTTATTGTGGCACTGTCGGCATGTGCATTGCCAAAGGCACTGGAATGGCCCGAGGGTGGCGGGGGGAGGTGCAGTGAGCTTCATGCCGAGGTGCAGATGCGACAATCCCCAAAACTGGAATGAAATTAAGTTACAGTAAAACCAGCATTAGGAATTATCTTCTCTGTTATCAGGACAGCGATTGCTGCTGAGGAAGATTGTTTTTAATGTCTGTTTTTAGATATATATGCCAGAAAGAGAGTATTTGATTTCTTACACATTTAATCTGGAATGATACTTTCTGAAAATATTAGTAGTCATCCATCCATCCATCCATCCATCCATCCATCCATCCATCCATCCATCCATCATTCTCCAGCTGCTTATACAGTACAGGAGTGTAATGAGCCTGGAAGCACTTTCAGGAGGCACAGGGCACGAGGCTGGGGACACCCTGGACAGGTTACCAATATACTTGTATTCAGTATGGCTTATATGGTCTCATGCAGGGACAGATTCTGCAAGTGCCGTGTGCAAAAATACCAGATGAAAACAGATGGAAATCAAAAGGAAGCGTTTGCCTGGATACTTTGATTAACTTTTCATAATTTTATATATTATGATGAATATTTAAGTTGACTGGCATATGTAAACATGTATGAAAGTAGAGGAGATCCCAAATGGAAGCAGAAATACGTCGTCATGGATGTGTCTTTTGATCTCACGCTGATGTTTGGGAATCCTGGCTTCATTTGGTAAATTATAAAATGGGAGCTGGAAAGATGGATGACGGTTATATTTTTTTGTTTACGGTGATTAACAGATCTTACTTGGGAACTCTGCCCCTCAGGAACACAAAGTGTAAATAACAGAATACCATTTTTGGACAGGGAAAGAGGGAAAAAAAAACATTGTCTATCCAATTTGAGGCCCCTGCTGACTTCACAAGAAGAAAGAAATGTGTGCACGCTTGACTTCATGCCGACAGGCATGGCCTTAAATCGCGTAAATGCCCGCAGCCACACCCACACCCCCTCCGCATCACCCCGCCAAAACGACCTGCCAGTTCATGGTACCTTGCTGCCATTTAACAGGTTGCTACCGCGTCAGATCTGCATCAGCCGGGAAAACAGCCACTTCCCATAATGGCGGAGCGCCGTTTATACCACTTACACTGCAGTAAAGGTGGCTGCCGGGTACAGTGCGACAGAGCCGCGGGTGAGAGGCATGCTGAGAAGCAGGGCCCTATCGCAGGGGGCGGCAGGCAGCCGACAGCCGTCTGCATTCCCTCCTGTTCTATTTCTTTTTTTCCACTCATACGCGTGTCGTTTAAGGGAGCAGATTCCAGGATGCTTTCCAAGCACACACACCGCTGGGAGCAGTGACTGATGACCTGTGTCACGTTCCCTCTCCCGTCGGTGCGGCATCTCTGAAGTGCGTCGGGAAAATATTTGCTGATGTTCGTTAATTGGTCGTTATGCTCATTAGTATCGGTGTTTTTCTTAATCCAGTCCCCCCCCCGCCCCAGGCAGCCCGCATTTTTGTTCTGTTTCACCACCTACACGCCTGATTTTACTTGTCAGCTAATTATAAAGCTTGCTGATTAGCTCAGACATCCAGGTGGTGGAACTGCACAAAAATGTGGACTGACTGTGGGGGTTGGGGGACTCTCTACTGCTGCTCCTGATAATAATAATAATAATAATAATTATTATTATTATTATTATTATTATTATATTATTATTAAGATCATTCAATGGAATGATGATTATGAAGGGAATGCTAACCACTAGGTAGAAATCTATTTCTTAATTTTTGTAATTATTCATTTACTCATTTTTAATTTTTTGATGGTCTAGTTCACTTTCTACTTTTGGATAGACAGTGAGGAAAAGCCCAATAAGACCCTGCGGATGTCCATAGCTAGTGCCGATGTCCCTAGCCAGTGCCGATGTCCATAGCCAGTGCCGATGTCCCTAGCCAGTGCCGATGTCCATAGCCAGTGCCGATGTCCATAGCCAGTGCTGATGTCCAACTTGCATATACCTCCCAAATATAAGCAACAGTCTGCAGGATTTAATATATCGAAACATGTTTAAAGTCATTGAATTACAGTTAATGCTGTGTCACTTACTTTCTGTCATTCTGTCATCCTAAATGACAAAGGCATAGGACTGTAATTTTCCCCAGGCCAAAAATGGAGGTCTATTTAATGTCCTGGAAATTAAATGATTAATAATTTAACTATAGGTCATGAATCATCTTCCCATCAGGGGCTCGGATGTGCTACCATCGGGGACCCTCCCGCAAGATAGGCAACTTTTAGCGTTCCTGACCATTGTATGTGCTAGTTTTTTACGGGTGAATCAGTTTTCTTTTGTTCATGCTAATTGCAGGACTAATCACTTCTGAGTTCGGCGTAAGACACAAGCTCGGTGACCGGCGTCGCGCGCGATCGCGCCGCCCTGGGGCACTCGCTTCTCAGCGTTTTTCTAAGACACCACGCAGGGATTGTCATTCTTTAGCATCAGAGTGGCTAACCCCGTTAGCCTTGCGCACTCGGCGCCTCCTTCCGCTGCAGGTAATTATCTTAGGCCATCAATAGCCCTGTCGGAGACGGGGGCCATAATTCAGCATTTAAATGAAGGGGCAGTGTAATATTTCCCGGCTCCCGGGGGAGTATTGTGAAGCGTGCATTCCTCTCTGTCACGCTCGCTCGCTGGGTGATGTATGGGCCGCGCTCTGAACCATGCCGTTTCTTGCCTCCCGTCACAGGTGCTGGCTTCGGCTCGACACCTACTTCATCTGGAGCTTTATCGGTCCGGCGACCCTCATAATTATGGTGAGTGGCCTGTCGATTATACCCCTCCGTGCTCCCCTGGGGCAAAACTGCTGCCCCGCCACCCTGAAGGATCATCAGACCCTTCTGCCAAACACCTGAGATCAGCCAGAGCGCTGTCCCGTGAACCGCTCACTTCCGGAGTGACACGTGCACAGGAGCGGATTGATTTTCTGGGATGTCGCCTCGCTGCCCTCTGCACTCTGAATAGACACGAGGTCTACACAAAGCCCCGTATCAGAATTGGGAGGACATCTTTGTTTCTTTAACAGTTATATAAATGATTTGGTTCACCTGATCCAGCGATGCTATTGTACTGTAGCTCACATTCAGTAGTCTTTTTTTTTTTTTTTTTTTTTTTCCTGTGGTAACCAGGATAGATCTCATTACACACTAGATTTTTTTTAAAATGTCTCTATCATTTCAGCCAGTAGCAGCACCGTCAAAAATATATGGGATAGTAGACGTAAAAAAAAAAACGTAATCTATGTCTCCCTCGCTCTGGAGACTGGCAAGATGATGGTGGGCTGCACTGACTGCAGAGTCTATTGCTAATTAAAATGAGGGTATCTGGAGACGGCGAGGAACGCTTCTGATATCTGTTATCAAAACGATGACAAATCTATCAAAACAGCTTCACCATAGTGCCGGCGATGGCTGAGAGAGGACTCCAGCCCGTTCAGATTTCCACAACTAATTTCAGCTGGCATTTCGACATATAAACAAAGACCAGGCTGCTAAAGCCCCATGCTGGCACGAGTTTGTCCCTTCGAGCTTCAGAGCTTTAAAGTCCTCCGCTCCAGCCGCCAAACTGCAAAGTTGTTGAATGTTCTATACGTCAAATGGAGATTTAAATTTTTTTTAATCGACGGGTGTTTCACCCTAAAGTCTGCTTGAAAGAAATGGGGGAGTGTGGAGTGCTGAACAGCTCGTGTTTGTCTTCCAGCTGAACGTGATCTTCCTCGGGATAGCACTCTACAAGATGTTCCATCACACGGCCATCCTTAAGCCAGACTCCGGATGCTTAGACAACGTCAAGTAAGAATCCCACGTGACTTTTTTGATGGGGACTATTTCGGGCTATAAATATTTCAGACAAATAGGTGTTCTGTGCCAGTGAGTCCTGGAGACTTGGTAAATAACTAATTTAGGCGTATGGTTTAGCATTCCTGGGTTAATGTGTCCCAGAGGACCCTACACCTGGCTTCATGGAGCCCAAATCCAGATCATCTTACATAGCACTCTGAATCCTCCATTTCCTGGGGAGTGGAGTCTTCACTTCATCAATAATAATCAGAGCAGACACTTGTTTATACTCGTAACATGTGGCTGTTATCTGTAAACCTAGTCTGAAGAGGCACGTTCCATTACAGACTACCTGAAGTCAGTCCTAACAGGTGCAGCGTAGGGCCACAAGAATGATTCCTGGTCTTAGAGGAATGTCATACGAGGAAAGGTTAGTTGAGCTAAAT
>JAODKE010000015.1:11483844-11499150 GCA_026779605.1 Mormyrus hasselquistii
TGTCCAATCTAAGGGCTTCACGTACACCTGGTCACTACTCTACACTGTCCCATCTAAGAGCTTCACGTACACCTGGTCACTACTCTACACTGTCCCATCTATGGGCTTCACACACACCTGGTCACAACCCCACATTATCCCATGTATGGGCTTCACGTACACCTGGTCACTACTCTACACTGTCCAATCTAAGGGCTTCACGTACACCTGGTCACTACTCTACACTGTCCCATCTAAGAGCTTCACGTACACCTGGTTACTACTCTACACTGTCCCATCTAAGGGCTTCTCAGCTCACTCTTTCTGCATACTATTCCACGTAAAGATTTCACACACAGCTAGTTCCCACCTTTAAGTTTCTGTAGATTCACACCCAGCTAGCCCTTTGGTCAGGGTCCTCAACATGACAATGCAATGTGTTTCAGTCAGAACAGTGCGATGATGGAATTTTCTTTGTGCATTTAAATCTCCATTATCATTTTTTCCATCAAATTGTGAAATAGCATGCTGCAAAAATAATGGCTTCCGCCCAAATCAAAGGTAAAAGGTTTGCTAATTATTGGCTGCTAACTTGAATTGCAGGGAAGAAGTTAAGTGCTGGCTATAAAGAGGCAGTAATTGATCACTAGCTCAAAGGTTTTTAAAGTAAACATGTAATTAGCAAAGTACATTGTAAACAGCTGGCACTGGATTTAAATGTACAATGAGACCTTAAATAGCCCGACCATGTTTTATCTCAGCTCTGTAACTATGACATTTCTTTGTATTTATGCTCAATAGAAATAGGGAAACTATAATAGTACTGGTGGATTTCTCTTAACTTGATTTAGTTATTGTATATTTTTGGTGTAAAGCTTGATTTACTTCAAGTTCCTAACACATAATCTTTGTGTTTATAGCTAAATATAAATTGTTTGGTTGCCAGGCACTCCATTCAGAACTGAGTCAGTTCAGTTCAAATGGGCCTTTGTTCTTTCCAGAGGTGCTGCATTAATGTCAGAGGGACAGGAAATGGACTTGGAGTTGAACCGGTTGGATATGTTAGATTCATATTCACCATTAGTACTTTCTTTTCCAATAGAACTGCACCCCACAATTTCACCCTCGTCACCAGCATACATTTGCTTGTCAATGTTACTCTACTCTGTCATAGGAGTCTGACAATAAGACTTTTGATTATTTTTAATAGTCGAACAGATGGTCAAAATGCCAGCAACAGTATGAGACCCAGTGCTACTCATACTGTTAGCAACATTGCCAGTTACACTGTTGGCTGCAATACCAGTAATTGTGCTGGCCCCATTGTTAGCCACAGTCCTAGATGTAATGCTAGTCATTGTGCTAACTGCAGCGCTAATCATTGTGCTGACTGCAATGCTGGTCACAGTAATGACAGCAGTTTCAATTAAAGTGCACAAACACATTATTATTCACAGTGCTAACCATAATGTTCTTCACAGTGCTAGCTGCAATACTAGTTATTGTGCTAACTGTAATGTTAGTCACAGTGCTAGCTAGTTATTGTGCTAACTGTAATGTTAGTCACAGTGCTAGCTGCAATGCTAGTTATTGTGCTAACCGTAATGTTAATCAAAGTGCTAGCTGCAATGCTAGTTATTGTGCTAACCGTAATGTTAGTCAAAGTGCTAGCTGCAATGCTAGTTATTGTGCTAGCTACAATGTTATTCATTGTGCTAACCTTAATGTTAGTCACAGTGCTAGCTGCAAAGCTAGTAATTGTGCTACACGTAATGTTAGTCAAAGTGCTAGCTGCAATGTTAGTCATTGTGCTAACCGTAATGTTAGTCATAGTGCTAGCTGCAATGCTACTGCAATGCGTGGGCAGTGCTGGCTTGATGGTTAGGGAAGCACACTTGTAATCGAAAGATTGGTTCAAATCCCTCACCGGCAAGTCACCACTGAGGTACCCTGAGGTACCGTCCCCAAGCACTGTTCCCTGGGCACTGAATTAGCTGCCTCCTGCTATGTCACGAAAGTCACATATGGGTTCAATGCAGAGGACACATTTCGTTGTTGCGCACTGTGTGCTGTGGTGTGTTAACAATGACAACTGATCACCTAATTCTAATTCTATTTCTAATCACTGTGCTAATCACAGTATCAGTCACAATGCTGGCCACCATGTCTGCAATGGCCCAGCCTCGTAAATGCGTCCTTTGGGCCATACAGTTGGTAATGGCTTACTTTCTGACTGTTGATGAAGCACATGTTACATTTCCAGAAAATTGATAAAAGAACAGTGTTGGTTTAAAGGACATATTTTTAATTTCACATTTCAGCAGTTTCAGTAAATATAAAACATAACTGTTGAATTCAAACATATACACCGCATTGAGTAAATACCGGCACTTGTTCTTTTGTATCGCCAGTGTGACATGTATAGCACGTTTCTTCTTCCAGTGACTGTGTTTGGAGAGACTGTGTTTTATGGCTTTCAATATATGTCGCTGAAATCGTACATTATAATTAAACCCATCTCAAGCTCATTTAAGCAGTTTGAATTTGTCAAAGGCTTGGAATGGAAATTGCGGGAGCACAGTAATAAGAATCAGTCGCTTGCCAGAGCCACTTCTGCTGGGCCTTGGCTGCCCCGCAGATCACACATGGCTCACGGCTTGATTAATGGATTGGCTGTGCAGATTGGGGGTCCCGGTCTCTGAAGTCTCATTTCAAGGCTTCAGGTCGTTAGTTCATTTCTTTGTTCTGTCAGCACAGCAGAAACCGTGAGGCTGTCAGCCTGGACACTTGGGCTTACTCTTCATTTTTATTTCTATCTTCTGTGTTTGTTTGTTTTTTCTTTCTTCGTCCTCTCCACATCTGTCCTTCCACAGAGCCGGATCCGTCGGATGTGGAACGACACCGTCAGGAAGCAGTCTGAGTCGTCCTTCATCACAGGCGACATCAATAGCTCAGCATCGCTGAACAGAGGTAATAATTGAATTAATTGGCTCTCCTTCTGACTTGCTCCGCCAGCCAGTAGGAGGGCGACATGTTGTCTTTCTCCTGTGGAACTAATGAGGATTTAAGAGCTCTCTCTCTGCAAAAGTCCAGTTCGCGTAGATAAATTACAGCATGGCGAGCTCTCACGTTACTCACCGTGTCATGGGCATTCATATTTCTAGGTACCAGTTAGCACTTCTGGAACAGTATCCTCTTGCTCCAAAAAAAACAGCTTCTGAATGGCCATGAAACTTGAAAATGGGCCACATGTCCTCATCGCTCTTAGATACTGCGAAATATCTGGGAATGCCTCGAAGGCTGACCTGAGTGTACTTACAAACAATCCAAAAGGACTACATCAAAAAGCCGATCAATACTTATTTCCCACTGATAAATGGCTGCATCTCTATGAGGACAGTACTTCCCATCGTTAAGTGTGTTGACAGGAGCAGCAGCTTGGGGTGAAGGATGTTGATTGAAAATCTCCACGTTGCAGACTTTGATGGTCCAGCAAATGTTCTTCTGTTGTACCTTTGAGAACAGATCCCTTCTATAAGATAGCTTCTATAAAAATTGCACAGCTGGTTTTTGAATCAGAAGCTGGTGGGATGTGTAAATTCTAAAACCACCACATAAAGACTGTAACAGCTTCAGCTGAAAATGTGTATTTTTCTCTGAGAGCCAAAGGCTTCTCCGTACATCAGTTGGATACAGCCATCTCTCGACAGAGGACCGTGCCCTGTCCCTCTCAGTCTCTAAATCTGCTCCAAGCTCAGATTCTCCAAGACAGTAATATGCTCTTATGATGACGGATTGATGTTATGCTGGGGAGGCGAGTGTCAGGATCTCAATAATTATGCACTTAGCGGGGCTATCCAAAGAGAGCGTTTTACAGCTAGAGACGGGCAGTAGTCAGACTCATTGCTTGTTCGTAGTGCATATTTCAATGCAGGCGTACATGAGGTGGTTAATTGAAGCTTCTTCATTCAAATGGATAACATGATGCCTCTTCGGGGTAATTTGCCTAAAATAATTTTTCTGATACATGTTAGCAGCACATGAATGGAATCCCTTAAAACAGCCTCCAGAAAGGGAGCACTTTTATTGATAGCTTTTCCCATTCCAGTGCCCTGTGTATTCTGGGACATTAAAGTCTCCCACACCTACCTCCCAGCTCCATGTGGTCATGGACGCTTTCAACGTGAAATTAGATTTTCAGTTGGTGTAGTTTACCGTTCAGCCCTGTCCTCTCCTTTTTAGCCATCAATAGCATTTTATTACTTGTGTATGGGTTTGGACTTCAGATAGTTCGCTAAATTCTGACAGGGTGTGCTGTGTTGTGCAGTTGGTGATGTGATGCGTGGTGATGTTGACAAGAACTGCGGGAATATTATCATGGCAGCCATGACCACACAATATGCTTGCTGTAGCAAATACAAACAAAAAGTGCAAGCGTACATGCTTATATCGGCTTCAAGCTAAATATTCAGATCTGGAAATATCAGAATTACAGGAAGGCTCAGCATGACGGCAGCTTTGTAAGGAACCACGTAACCACACTTTTTCCTCTTTGTCTTTTTTAATAACTGTTGATCAGAGAAATAGATTAGTGAGCTTCAGCCCATGGAGTCATTTGCGGTTGAATAACGAGCGAAAACAGAATCCCAGTACCTTCAGTGCTTTGATTTCCTTCAAATTTAATTAAACAAAATGTTCAGTATGCGGGCGGCTCTCAAGCTGAGGAGACCCCACTATGCTGGCCTTCTGCACCTCCTCAAGTGTAACCTTGCTCGGTGACATCATCTCTAAGCTTTAATACACGGAGTCTCAATAGATTTAAGCATGGTGTGGTTTCCCACACACTGTTTTTTTAATGTGTTAGTTTTGTTGCAGAAGTTTGCAGAAGAACTGTAAAAACAATGATGCTGCCTCCAGCGTGTCTGTTGCCCGATCACACATCAGTGAAGTTAGCACAGTGTGATAGGTCAGTGGGCAATGCTGGAACCTCACACCTCCCAGGCTCTGAGTCTGAGTCCAGCCACAGCTCTGCGTTTGTGTAAGCTTGCTCACAAAGAAACACGCTTCAGAAGCTTTGAATTGTTACCCTACATGTGAGAGAACACCCTGTAATGGACTGGCATCCTGCCTGTTTTGTATCCACCTAACACCAGGGATGGAGACTGGATCACCTCCACTGTGCTTGGATACCCGCTTAAGGGGTGGATTATTGACTAGTAGGTGTTTGCCAACTTTTCTTGAATACCTGTCTTCGAGTTGTTCTTGAGTGTGACAGATATTACTGTAACAGTCTCTGAGATATCAGGGTCGCCGTGTTAGGTTACCTTCCCGATCCAAAATCTGCCGAACAAGATCAGACCGAGTTCGTTCTCAAGTCATGTGCTTAAAATCACTGGGAACAAAGTGGCCCATTAAAGAGAAACAAGAGGTGATGTCATTCAGGTTGTGTGTTTCCGGCGTTTGCTCACCTCCCGCTCACAGCTGCACATTACGTCCCACCGCCCAAACACCGCTGTAAATCACGCGCTTGTCTCCTTCACACCTGTGTTTCTCTGCTGTTTAGTAATTGCCATAATGTCAGTACCGCGCACAGACTTCATCCCTCTCGCCGGATCTCCATGCTCAGCTCGTCGTCGCCGTACGACGGGGGCAAAATACACAAACGGTTTTGAAGTATTTTCCTCAAGTGCATTTGGCTGATTGACATGTGTGTCTTTTTCTCTGTCTCTGTCCGCTGCTCCAGGAACCGTGGCTAACCATCTTATAACCAATGCTCTGCTTCGACCTCACGGCACTAACAATCCCTATAACACATTGCTTGGGGAATCGGCAGTCTATAACAACCCGTCTGTGAGCATGTACAACGCACAAGGTGTGCTGGACATTTTTTTCTAACCCCGCTCCTCCCTCCCTCCCTGTCTTTCTTTTTCTCTTTCTCCTCCCCTCCTCAGTACTATTGACAGTCTTGTTCCTGAATTTGGCTGAATATAGACACTGACTTCCTGCTTTGGATCGGGGTACTTATGGCTCCCAGGAAGGGCATTGAACTAAAACCAGTCTGACACATACCCGTGCCGACTGTTAGTAAGGATATGCTAAATGCTAACAACACGACATGTCTTTGATTGTAACTTTCTGGAAGCCATACATACCTTGTGTGCATTTTCCCGTCCTTAACAGTAACATGTTCTGTGTTTGTTTGTCAGAAATCCTAGTTTTCATTATCCTCTTTCATATATGTTTTGACAAAATATCTGTATTAATTCAGCAAGACTGATCCACCAAAATTTCAGTGGATTAAATAAAAAGGAAAAATTCAAATTGGGGACGAATTAACAACAATAATACAAAATGTGTATTTTATGTTTCAGAGGTTAAAACAAAAACATACTTTATACACTTGAATAATGGCACATTTTTCATAATGGTATATTTTCAATAATTTTAGTGCATTAAGCATTGTATTAAAATTATATTTCATCTGTATCACTGCAATTATTATCATTTGGCAGCTTCTGTCAGAAAGCATTCTGACCGTAAAATGAGAGTTTGGCGGGACTGTCCGTGAGCTTGTTTACAGGCCTGCGTGCTTCTCCGTCCTCTTTGGAGTTCATTAGGCAGTCCTTCAGAATTTGATACCGGACTCAGATTGCTAGTTAATCCTCTCCAAGCAGCTAGAGGTATCCTGAGCGACTTCACTATACAATAGCTTCCTTGTTACCTTGCAATCTTGCAGAGTGTTGCAGACTGTATAGGGGGGTGTGGGGGTGACTGTGAGGCATCGCACAGTACTGTGAGGAGTGCAAATGAATTTGTCAGAAAGCATGCATGTCACCCTCACAGAAATCATGTAATACTGCGCAGTACGTATGAACTGTTATAAGAATAAGCTGTCTCTAAACATGACCCATAAGAAAAATTCCATATTAAGCAGTTTTAAATTTAAATGTATATTGGATTTTAAAATTGTAAAAAATGTAAATTGTACTACTGCTAGTCTTCTAATGGTCTGCTACAAATTATCTGAAAACATTCAAAATATGTATAAATATATATATATATATATATATATGATATTAACAAAAATAGCGCATTTATCCTAAATTATTCAAATTTAGGTGGCATATTAAATAAAATATGATGTATGGAATTTGGTCACACGTCCTGTTATGGGTAAGTGTAAGACAGCTTCTTACCCACCGGCTAGGAATTAGTGCAGCACACCATGTAACTGAAAGTGCTGCTTCCATTAATGAAATATTTCAGGTAGCCGAGTAGGAAAGTGTCAATTTCTCTAAAAGTCTCAATATTTTTAACCCTTTTTTTATGGGGAGGGTGGCTGGAACACTTGAGATTAGCATTTCTTTCACGTCAGTCTCATGCAGTAATATGGCTTTACATTTTAAAGGAAAAAAGTCAATGAAGACAAATGTCCTCCCGTGTAAATATGCTGTATTGTTTGCTGGTGTTTGGCCCACAGGAAACATCTTTAGAGTCGTTTGCATGCTGTGCATCATCAATCTTTCTGGTTTATTGTTGTTTTATCTACTTGTCACTGTTTGCTTACTTGTTTTTCTTTCCTCTCCTCCATGCTCTCGTTTAGACCCCTACAGAGAGACAAGTATGGGAGTCAAACTAAACATTGCATATCAAATGTAATTGACCACAGCTTGCTTTCTTTTCACGCTGCACTGGAAAAGTGGGGTGGGTGGGGTTAGGGTAGTGGGATAGCTAGCCGTTCAGTGCCTGAAATATCGCTAACTTGACATGGGAGGCAAAGTTACCCTCTGTTGTATCGACACAAGACAGCACTCCTTGGCTTGAGTATTTCATTTACAGACTGCAGAGGAGAGGGCAGGAACTCTACAGGACAGATGTAATTCTACTTTCAGGCACATAATGTTCATCCTTAAGAAGTATTTCCATCCCACTTCAAGGAGAACATCCTTCTTGCTTATTAAATTAATCTGGAAATTGCAGTAAATGATACCGTCCCTAGTGCAAGAACAGTGAGACCACAAGTGACCTGTATTTACTGCATTTTAAACTGAACTGCAGGCCTGTCAAAAAGTTACAACCGGCTGGCAATCCAGTTTATAAGAATGATATTTTATTTATTGCACTGAATGTTAATTGTATTACTTTCAAACTGATTAATGTAAGAAAGAAATCTGTAGTATCCTCTATTGGATCCTAAATTTTTAATGAAATCTATATTGTGCTCAGTCTCAAAGCTTAAATGCGATGGTTCATAACATAGATAAAGTAATAAAATTAGTGTGTGAAACAAGACACATCGATCCACCATCAAGGTCCTGAATAGGATGAGACATCTGAGCGTGGTGAAATTCGGCAGTGGAGACTCAGGCTGTCTGTGTGCCAGACCAGTCTTTGGGGTGCCATTACATCAGCTTATTATGGCAAGACGGCCCACACAATGTTTAGCACAAATAGACGGGAACATCAATAGTACGCAGGGACTTATGGTGCCACTGTGGTAATTTACCCTGATATAATTATAATACATTGGCCCAAAAAAATGTAACAAATTAAATTCAAGCAAATATGACATTTTGTCTTATTATACACATGGGAGCCACTGTTTCCTGTTGTCATCTGCTGTCTGGTTGTCTTGTGCGCATCACTGTGTCTTTAATGATTGTTGTGCATGAAATAATTGTTTTTTTATATATATAGTACAACATGGAAGTAAGAGTTTTATAGTATGATTAAACCACAGCGTGTTTACCGTAATGTAATCAAGGTTTTAGATTTTATTGTAGTTGTAATATGAGTTACCTGTGACTCCTTGCAATTTGACTGAAAAGTTACACAAAGCATGAAATTAAAAATATGCGAAAATCGAAAAGTAATTCTATTGTCATAATCAGGGACGGACATAACTGGTGTGCAAGTACGCATTCACCTTCAAAAACGATGCGTGCGACAATCGATTGTGTTAACAGTGTAAATGTGTACTTATTTTATGTGTATTTGCGCTGATATGAAAACAAAATATAATGCATTTTAATCTTTATATGCTAACTGTACTTCATTTGCGGCATGCAGCTTAAAATGCAAGGTATGCACATGAAATAACTACGCATTTGCCCTTCGACAAACAATCGATTGCCGCGCATATCGTTTTTAAAGGTGAATGCGTACTTGCATACCAGTTATGTCCATCCCCTATCATCACCTATATTTTAGTCATGAATTGCCATGTATATGAGTCATATGTACAGACATAAGTTTCTCCAAAACGTAAGTATCGTCAAGGTTTACAATAATTTCAGATATTTTTAAAATAAGATGTAAGGATGGAATCTTTGAATTGAAGAATGAGTGTAATTTGTAGATAACCTTGTCTGTCATCTTTCAGAGGGGATCCTGAACAATGCCCGGGATACAAGTGTTATGGATACTCTACCACTGAATGGTAACCATGGCAACAGCTATAGCATGGCCAGTGGGGACTACATGAGTGACTGTGTCCAGATTATAGACCGTGGCTACAACCACAAGGAGACCACTCTGGAGAAGAAGATCCTGAAAGAGCTCGCCTCCAACTACATCCCATCCTACCTGAACAACCACGAGCGATCCACCGAGCAGAGCCGCAACCTCATGAACAAGCTGGTCAATAATGTCGGTAACGCCAATGCCAACGGCAGCAGTAAGGGCGACGGCATCGTGCTGGATGACGTCTCCTCGTTCGGCCACGAGGAGGCGCTCGGCCTGGGTCTGGAGCTCATCCGGGAGGAATCGGATGCCCCACTGCTGCCACAGCGCGGCCTGCCTGCCGAGACCCACCCTCCGCCTCACCCCTTCAGCCGACGACGGGTCCCACAGGAGAACAGCGAAAGCTTCTTCCCGCTGCTCACCAACGAGGAGGCTCCGTCGCCACACCGGGACTCCCTGTACACCAGCATGCCAACACTGGCCGGTGCCGTGGATGACAGCGGCGACACGGAGCCAGGAGGCGTGGTCGATGACGGCGATTCTTCTGTGGCCAAAGGCACCGGTGACGCTGACGATGTGTACTATAAGAGCATGCCGAACCTGGGCTCCAGAAACCATATCCACCAGCTGCACACATACTACCAACTGGGCCGGGGCAGCAGTGACGGCTTCATCGTCCCCCCCAACAAGGAAGACTCATCTCCCGAGGAGCCGGCCGAGGAGCCCTCCCACCTGGTCACCAGCTTATAGACAGCCCCCTCGCCTCCTCCGTGGCTCCCTGCCCTGATCCACTGTCAGCAGTCGTAGGCATCTTTGTTCCCCCGTCTCTCTGTGGGAAATGTAACATACTCATCTCGATACCTACTGAAAAAGGAAAGAGAAAGACCAAGTGGGACGGCCTTGATAGGTCGGTGCGTGTCTCTGTGGTGGTGAGGTCAACGCAACTTGAACGCTCTGTGCGGTCTTTTCCCCACCATGCTTTTTTTTTGACATCCCAAAGGAATTATAAAACACAAGAATAAAAAAATGGCCTCCGAACTTTCCTCCATTAGCTGAGTGTGTAGGATAAACAAAAACCGAATCAGAAACTATTTTATTATACTTCAGTATCCATACTGGCTTTTTTTAAAAATGGCAAAAAAAAAAAAAAAAAAAATTCTGTTTGGTAAAATACAGCATGTTGTGCTGTAACATCCCTGAAAGTTAAGCAGGACATTGTTTTCAGCAAAACAATGAGACTCCTATCTTCAACAGCATTTTGTTTTTGTTGTTACAGTTCCAAATGATTAAAAATGGGAGGTGAGAAGAATACCAGAGAATAATAAGATATTTCTATGTAATTGTACAGATACTAGCATTGCACATAATAGTATCTTTTTTCTGTTCCTACAAAATGTTAGTGTCTAAATGTAGTGAATAGAGCATTTCATTTCTGTCGTGCAGGTCCTGCAGATTGAAAGTGCCAGTAGAGGTATTCTTACAGGTTCTGCTCTTGCAGGTTGACGGTTTCACTAAGGCAGTTGCCATTGGTTCTGGTTCTGAAGATGCAGTTCATGATTCCAGTCTGGTTATTCTCTCTTTTCCTAAATGCAGGAAAAAAAAAAATCACTGAACAGACAACGATAATTTCTTTTTTATTTTTTTATTTTTTATTTAGCAGTGTAACCACCGATGTTTTCAAAGGAGTTGTTTGGTTTTCTTCACTGTGTAGATAAAACACAACTACAGAGGTCGTGGCAAACTATTTCGAAAATTGTGCTGAGAGCTAACTTCTGAAGAATATTCTAGATATCCGAAGAAGGTTTTTACTCCAAGCAAGTAAGAAGTCTTCGTTTATCGAGGGCATGGCAGGTGTGTGCCGGAAGTAGGGAACGACGCTACATCGATAAGCACTAAACGTTACAAAAAAACAGTTTGATTATTAAAGAAGAACTTTTGGAGTGAGTAAACTGGAAATGTGTTTTCTCTTTTTTCCCCAGAAAGGAAAAATATTTATTTATTTGTTAAAAAAAAGACAAAATCAAATGGAAAAAAAATGTTGAACTTCAGGTGGTAAAGAATTTAGCAGCACATATATTAGTTTTTATTATTATGATTATGACTTTTATTTATTCATTTTGTATGGTTTCCAAGTTGAATGACCTCATAACTAATATTTGTTGTAACAGTGAAACTTGTTTGCCAACAAATAAATCACTGATTAAGATTTACAGCATTGTTAATGTTAAAGCCTGTGATTATTGTGGCTTCTGCTGGATGTGAATACTCCAATGATCTGTTGAATTACGAAGTTTATTAACAAAAGTTGGTGCCAGTCAACAGTAAACTTATTTTTATTTTACATTTAATTACTTTAATATTTACTGAAAGGTTTAACAGACTAATTAGATCTTGCAAATGGGATCAAATTTCACTGCACGTCTGCACTTGATCCAATCCTGGCTGTTTGTCTACTGATTAAGGGCAAAACCACTTTTCCATTTTTGGGATTTTCAGTGGCAGCCGGTCGACCCAGTTCCTGAACCATTAGGCCACCTAATGGCCAAGAGTTCTAGTTACTTTTCGAAGTGGAAAAATGAGAATTTGACAGAGATGTTTTGCCGTGGTTTTATTGCCTTTCAAGGACATTGTAACTATCAGTGAAGAAAATGATGATGCCTGATGCCTATATTTGTTTATGCAGTGCTGTAGCCAGTGAAATTTATCCATCAATTTTTAAGTTTTTTTAATCATCAAATATGCACCTGCCTCTGATGTCTGGACGTACTGTCTCCTGTGTAATTAGATTATGGTATCAGATTGAATATTCATATCATGTCGGTATATCAGTGACAGTTTTGTCCCAATGTTTGGAGTCAGATGAAATAGTCAGTGAAGATTCCTTCCCGGGTCAGTTGCCCTGATTTTTGATAATGACTGAATGAGCTGAGCGGGTGCCTTTGGCTGGTAAGAAAAGGTGAGGTTATGTTACCTTCATGCTAACTAACGGGAGGAGGCTCCTTAAGAGCGGCCCAGACTGTCCTGACGGCACCAGTCAGTCGCCTGTGGGTTCATGGCGGGAAGCCAGCCGGGCCCCTCCCATCTGCTCCGCTCCCACCGCCGTCCCATGGATAATTAACACTGTCTAAAGGCTCCTCCTTCTAGGTAACAGTAGGGCGCTGAGCGGGAGACCAACTGCTTGTTTGGAGACCACTGTGTGTGTTTTTTAAAACAAACAAATGAATGTTCCAAGCCAGAATGAACAGCATTGCTAAGCCGCAGCTCCTATGCTCCTAAGCAAGGCCTGCAGTGCAGGGGGAGTTAACCTCAGGACGAGCCGCCACACGCGAGGACAGAAAGGTCATGTCAGTAGCGCTTTGATTTGTGCTTTCCTTTATCACACTACCAGCTTTCCTGTGCTTTCATCGTTTGTATGTTAATTTTTGTATTTTTGTTGTGCCTGTAAAAGGTCACTTTTTATTGTTGCTTATTAAAATGACGAAAACAAACCATGAAACGTGCACTCCATTTGACCACACAAGCCAGCGTGTGCCGAGATTTAACAATGAGCCTCAGCGGGTATTGATTACGTCAAATTGTGGGGGGTGGGGGGGTGGATTCATTCAATCAATTAAGTCGGTTTAGTATCAGACTCAGAATGGGTATTTCCATAGCCCCTCCCACTAACCATCCAGTGCACATTGACAGCAACGCCAGTGCAGCCAAAGCTTATGAAAGCCAAAGAGGGAGTACACTCAGTAGACCAGTGTGGGAAAGAAGCACTGCTGGAAAGATGGAATAGAGGATCACAATTCAATTATCAGCAATTCATTTACTGCACTTGTTTGTGCAACTAAATACAGTCTAGATAATAAGGTCACTGAATTCCACTGTATTACATTTTAAACTGTATTGTAGCTATATCGTTTTCTTATTACAGGAAAATTGTAGTTTTACAAAATTATTGTATAATTGACCAGATGCAAATTGATTGTACACAAATTACTTAAGAATATCCACATCTGCTCGTTCATTTTGTTATGCCGATTACAGTTGGCATGTAAAACTACAAATATGCTGAAATAGCAAAGCTTATGGGAAAATTTTAATCCAGTGCTGCTCTTTATGTCATGTTGATATTTAGCACAAAATGCACGACTATGCAAGGACAGATCGGAGATAGGAGGTGTCGTTCACTAAAAGCTGGTGACAGGTTTTAATACTTACTTCACAGCTTGCCGTAAGGGGGACATTTAAAAAGCCGGCAGTCCCTATAAAGGCAGAATATTAAAGTTTAAGCTTCATTGGGGTAGTGCTGTAGGCAGGTACATCAGACATAAGTGCCCAGAGAAGCCGCTTTTATTTCCAGCCCACCTGTTTGTCCGCTGACAGTTTGTGGTAATAAAAGCCCTGCTCTTGCAGTGAAGATGCACTCTGCCTTTTATCTGCCTTCTTTTGCATTGACCCTTCTGTGAGGAAAATTAGTACTTATTGGGTGATCTGATTTTAGCTTCTTCCTCTTTTTCCTTTGATGTGGTTGGTGTGTATTTGTGTATATGCCTCCCTTGTGGGGGACCAAATGATGAATACTTGTTTGTTTGTTTGTTTTTTTACCTTATGGGGACCAGTTTCCTAAAAAATTGTGCAATCAAAAAGCTAAGAATGCAAAATGTCTCGTATTTTGCTTGGTTACTCATGGCTGTGGTTATGCTTATGGTGATGGTCAGGGCTGGGTAAGGGTTAAGGTTGCCATAGTTAGCATTAGCATTTTTCCCATAGAAATGAATGAGTTGTCCTCACAAACACATTGATTACGTTGTGTGTGTGTGTGTGTGTGTGGATTAGGTTTATATTACTCTGTGGGGACCAAATGCCCCCCACAATGTAAGAAATACCTGTTTTTTTGACATTGTGGGGACCATTTTTCTAGATAGGGGTTAAGGTCGTCATGTTGGGATTAGGGTCCCCAAAAAAGGTTATTACGAACCTTTCTGTGTGTGTGTGTGTGTGTGTGTGTGTGTGTGCCTGGTGTGTGTTTGTGCGTGGTGTCTGTGTGTGTGCCTGGTGTGTGTGTGTGTGCCTGGTGTGTGTGTGTGCCTGGTGTGTGTGTGTGTGCGTGGTGTGTGTGTGTGTGTGTGTCCCTGGTGTGTGTGTGTGTGTGTGGTGTGTGTGTGTGTGTGCCTGGTGTGTGTGTGTGTGGTGTGTGTGCATGCGTGTGTGTGTGTGTGTGTTGTAAATGATCTTACTGCATGCAGGTACCAGAGCAAAATCATTGCCCTTAGGCTTATGTTAAAAGGTGTATTGAAGGTGGGCAATGCATTTCGGAGATGTGCACAGTAGCGACCTGCAGTCAGAGATAGGGTTAGGGTTAGGCGATCCTGCAGTAAAAAGATGGTACCTGACCCGGACCTTCTTACGATACACTGCCTCTCTTCCTAATAACATTTATTTCAATACAAATATGACAGACAGCCAGGTAATGTTCTGTCACCACCTGTCTGAAGTGGGCTGTTGCTCTGTGATTTCATAAACAGCAAGATTCTGCTTAACCTTTTTTGTACTTTTATTGCCGATAGTCTTTGCAAGCAAAGCAGTTGAAATTTTGTACTACAGAAGTATCCTATATATGAAATTTTCCATAAGGTTCCTACAAGCTACAGTAGTAAATGGTAAGTATCAGCTAAGGATCTGTATTATATTTGTGTTTATTGTTGCGATGGTCGCTTTTAGTTTATAGCCGCTAACAAAATATTATTAAAGTGTCAAGAATAATGATATCCCCCCCCCCCCCCCCCCCCCCCCCCACCCCGCCCTCTCTCTCTTTATGAACTAACCCCATCCACTATAGTAAACAAAAGAACGAAAAACAGAAGCACCCAACACCAC
>JAODKE010000015.1:11536779-11555527 GCA_026779605.1 Mormyrus hasselquistii
TGAACCTGAACTTCCCACCTCTGATTCCTGCTGCCTTCTCAGGCTAATGAGTGGCACTGTGAACCGGGTGTAACTAGCGGGTACTGTGCTGCTCAGGGGACGAGCCTCTAGCTACTGTATGCAAATGCAGGTGGCCGCCACAGCCTGGACGACCAGCGCCCCCTGGGGGCAGCAGGCAAGAGACAGGAAGTGGGTGTTATGTGTGATAAATCATGTGGCTGTGTGTGGGCCCGTGTCTGTGGTTATGTTGGTGCCTATGGTTTGTGTGTGTGTGTGTGTGTGTGTGTGTCGTTCACCTGTTTCTGCTCATGTTTGTCCATATGTGCATGTAGATATTACTTCGTATGGAGCAAATATTCCCACATTGTGAAAACAATCTGTTATTTTGACCTTGTAGGGACACTTTTTTGGTCCCCACAAGGATAATCTAAATTTTATTAAAAATCTGTGAATGCAATCAAAAAACCGAAATGGCCAAAAGTGTTGTATTTTGTTTGGTTACTGTACTCATGTCAGTGTTTCTCAAACGTCCTCGGGAGCCTCCACACAGCCCACATTTTCGCTCCCTCCCTATTCTCTGGTAGTTTGGAGGGAGCAAAAATTCGGACCATCTGGGGGGTCCCTCCTCACTGGTTAGAGAAACATTGACTTATGGCTACGGTTAGGGCTGCTAGGAGTTGAGGTTATCATGAACGGGATCAGGGTTTAGCCCATAGAAATGAATGGACGGTCTCTTCAAAGATACGAATGCATGTGTTTGGGGCTGTTTGCTTCTGCCTGTGTGTGCATTTTTATGCCTATTTACCTGTCTGCGTATGTCTGCGTGTATGTGAGTGTGTGCCTGTGTGCATGCATCTGCGTTTGCGCATATGCGTTTATGCATGTGCCCGCAGCCAGCGTGTGTCCATCTGCGCAGCTCCTGCTGTGCTGCATGGCTGAAGCAGCTGTATGGGGAAAGCTTTCCTTAACAATGCTAACGCTCAACCAGGGTTTGATAAACGGTACAGGAAGCCACGGCTATACTGCAAAGAGACGCCCCCTGTGATTAAATGGACTTGTTGCACAACCCCCCCCCCCCTTCCGGTGAGGCTGGGCCAGATTAAACAAGACGCATGCATCAAAGGGAATGTATTCCCTCTCATTTGTCTGCTACGGTAAAGGTGAGCATGAGTTGTAAGTGCCAGCCGTGTCCTGTCAGAGGTACAGCAACTCCTCTACATCCCTTTATCTGATTCACCACCGCGCCTCCTTTCCTCTGCACACTTTTCATTTCGCTGCCGGCCCTGACTGAGGTCTGATCCGTCACGCGGGGGGTGCTGCAGTGTGGCGGCCGGAGACGGGGTCTCCTCTGACCCCATGGAATCTGCCCCTTTAGCCGGCAAGACGCTCCCGCCTGGTGAGACCGGTGCGTCCGGGCTGGCGACAGCCGGAAAGCAGCGGGCCGGCTGTAACGGCGATTGAGGCCTTGAGACGAGCGCCGACCAGAAAATGGCGGCTTCCCTGGTGGGCCGCATGCCCTTCCGTTTGTGTAATCGCAGACTGCTGTTCTCTGGGAAAAGCAGAGCAGTGTGATCAGATGCATAGGTATGAAAAAAATACCTATATATAAAATAATATTAACGACACTTTGTTGATCCCTGTGGGGACGTTCCCTTGTTGTCCTCCCCGTCTGACTCTCCATGACACACAGACACACATATAGGTGACAGCAGCTTGGCAGTGAAGGGCCGCCGCCTCTAGCAGCCCCCATGCAGCTGGGGGTCAGGGGCCTCGCTCAAGGGCCCGCAGACGTGCAGCTATTCCGGCCAGGCTGGGCTCAAATCGTGACCTTGAGCCTATACACCAAATCTATATAAATAATTGCATTATACTTAAATATATAAAAGTCTTAGACAATCAAAGCCAATGATGTTTAAGTGATCTTCATGTTGTTGTAAAACAAAATTATGTCAAAGTTTGTTAGCTTAGCCAAAACCTTTCCTAAAATCTCCCCAGTATTTGCAGCAGCAATCCTATACGACAATATATTTTTTTAATTGACCAGCAGCTCACATCGTATGTCTAATCAGTACTCCAATGACTTTTTAAACTAATTTAATTAATTTAATAATTGAGCTAATGGTCATGTTAATGGTATACAATGGCTGAGGTGCTCATGAGAAGAGATTTGGGAATCGTCCAACAAGATATCATCGACTTTTTGGGGAACAGAAGGAATTCTTGTTAGTTTTTATCGTGTTACAATTAAATTGCATATGATCTAATTTTAAAGTGTTTTTTTCTGAGCAAATATAGACATACGACCCAGATAAACAGCATTAAACATTATAATTGACTGCCTGTACTGTATATTTTAAGGATATTGACCTTCCTATTTAAGGGTATTACTGAGCAAATCAACCAGTACATTGTTATTTAAATTAACAATTTTTTCTATTGTCATTGTTTCACAGCATCATTTTAAAAGAGGGAACCTCTTTCTAATAGCGAGTTAATTTCCACGTCTCACCTTCACTGAGAAAAATTAATCATTCATGGATAAATGAAGTGAGATCATAATTTATGATGATAACTGTACCTGATAAATGGGAGTTAATGAAGGCCGCAGAATCTGCCAGCCAGTCCCTCTGGCCTGGACCGGTTCAGCACCGACATGTGTTCAGTTCTAACTGCATTTAGGATTTTTGGGATGAGCCGCAGGTAAGTGTTACTGCGGTATTGGCATGTCAGTGTATGTCAGTGAAAATTCTGTGTTTTTGCATTAGAGATCCCCGAGATGTTTCTCGTCTTCAGATGCTTTTGGTGTCCACTGGGGACCTGCCGCCACGGGCCAGCTAGCTGGGCATATGTGCATCGCCGAATGTGATTTGGAATTGAGGACAGATGGCTTAATCAAGCTTTTATTACATCATAAATTATTTCATCATTTATCTTTTTGTGCAGATTAGTCCTGATAATCATTAGCAGAATCCCCCTTGCAACAGAACAGTTTTGAAATGCATGAGAGATACGCCCACTAATTTGTATGTGTATTCCATAGATGCACACGCGCAGAAAAAATTGACTAGATTGATTAAAAATGCTCAATGCATTGATTAGACTTTCAAAATAGCTCCTGGGTGGCCACTTCCTGGAATCTCTTCCCGAGCCTTAACACTCCTTGGGTGTTAAGTGGCCTTCTCTTAACACCGCAGTGTTTAATGCAACTCATAAACAAAGTACCGCAGACTACCTATTAAGTTAAATAACTAATTCGGCTTGAAAGCTTTATGATATTGTAAAACTCCCTTTCTGTTGGTCATGGAAGAGTGATTGTGGCATAATCTCCTCGTGAAAGTATCCCCAAGGAGAGGAAGAATTTGCATGCTCACGTGGTATCACTTAATGTGCAACACATGCAGTCAGGGCTGAAAATGTGTACTTATTGTTTCAAGAAATGTAAGCATCAATATGCAGCACAAGCACCGTGACTGGGAAAAGATGCTCACGGCATCGCAGGGCTAAATATATTTCTGATAGCGGCCTACTCAGTGTAACATATCCTGCAGGAAATGCATAGTAGATAATTAATTTATTTAGACAGTGGCATCTGTAAAGATAATTCTTCAAAGGTGCTGCTCATTAAACCTACATTTTGGGAGTTTGCTTATTTGTTTATCGGCTGCATAGATTTTTTATTTTGTTTTTTGTCTCATTCACATGCACAGCCATATTCCCCTCAGAAATAAATGGTTTTAGTAATTCTCACTGTGATATGCTGTCATGGTATCTGAGCACCTCAGAATGGTATGCCGTATCCGAGTAAAGATGTTTCGAAGATGGTGTCTTTTCACGTTTCGCGCGGACTAATTCAGCCCTTCATTCAATTTCCAGTCAGAAGAGATACCAGAGCTGTTTTTGGCTAAGCTGCCCTTGTTCTGAGCATTTGTCCAATCATTAGTCCTCTATTTCAGAGCATTTTCTGGGGTGAGGGCCAGCATAATTGTACTGTACAGTGTGGGAAATAATATGAGTTGGGTCTTAATCGTCGTGCTGTCAGCATTGTGCAGCGACCACAGGGAGAGCAATTAGAATGCTTGATCTGGCATTGTCTCTGGCCTCCAACTGCTAATGACCATTGTGGTTCCTAATGCCGCTCATCCCCTTCGCTTCTGTCTGGCCAGAGCATGTTACCTTCTCTGTGGCCGTGATTCAAACATCACCGGTTGGCAAAGCAGAGATTCTGTCACGTGAATGAGTTCAGAGTGCTTGCAGAGGTGGAACTTAATCATTTTTGCTGCTGGATGACAGGGCTAGTTCAGTAAAAAAATATAGCCCGATAAGATTTTTTTTCTGACTAGCCAGAAGGCTAAAGCTCAGGTTTGAATTAGTCGACTCAGGCGAATGGGTGAGCTTAACTCCCCACATTCAGCAATGAAGCGAGTGAAGCTGAACAAGAGATAAAACTGCTGCTACCATTCCAGTAGTAAGATACTATTTATGGTGTTTCCAAAGGTTCTAAAGGCAGCCAAACAAGGCAGCCATGCCCATGGATAGCATCTGGGATCAACATCCCGCCCGGAGAAGGGGGCATTCAGGCTTATATGTCAGGAGGCTTAAGGCTGTGGATTGACATACCAAGTTAATCAAATTCAAGTACAATATGGCTGCTGGATTCTGGATTGATCACAGGAACCTTGTCTTTCATGCCGATGCACCTGAGTAAAAGTGAACTCATCTTGAAATGTTTTCAGAATATCGGATAAAACATAAACAGCAGTATTTCACTGAGACAGAACACAGGAAAACCAATAATGAAATGCATTTGCTGATTGGTTGTCTCTCCACGCACCACAAATACCGTCAGTTTGGGATTGGAATTAATTGACACAGTGGGATTATGTAATGTTCTGTTTAGTAAAATGCCTGTAACTTCAGTTTGGTCCACAAATGAGGAGATATCAGTCTGCGCATTCGCATGTTTGCTAAAAAGCAACTGATTATTCCTTCCAAATCACTCTGATGTAGTATTATTGAGAATGATCCACTCCCCATTTACTCCTAAAAGCTTAATGTCTTATTCAACAATTTAATCTTTGCTGACAGAAATATATCACCTATAAGTTTGTACCACCTAGTTGCTTTGGAGAATCCAAGCGTCAAAAATCAATCAGGCAGTACAAGTCATATAACACGTCCACCTTCAGTCCCTAGAGCTCGATAATCGAAAACAGCCCTGGCTTTCGCAAACCTTTGCTGAGACGCACTGCTGCGTGCCGAGGGCCTTGGGACGGCAATTTCTCAGATTGTCGACTTTATGAAATTGCTCGACGGCCTGTGCTGTGATCCAGGTTGACCTCTGCCCTCCCCAAGCTGCATGCTCATCCGGCACCTCTGAGGTTAAGAGGCGCCATTCGCCCCTTAAGCGTCCGGAAAAAGGCTTTGATATCACCCAAAGCCTCCCCCCCTTCATTCATGCGACACTCAATTCACACCCGTTTCAATTTAAACATTTACATCTACAGCTAAACAATCAAACTATTGTGCAAAAAAGAAATGCAGGCAGGGTTTATCTCTTGGCTGGCTCCGCTCTTTATATGTCGAAGAGACAATGAGAAAAAGAGGGTGATTAGTAAATGCCCCAGTTGATTCCTCTTGATTTTGAGTTTCCCATAATGCCTTGCGTCTATTCCGGCCAGCTGTGATAATCTACTCTGCATATTACCGCTGGCTAGAACTGTCAGAATTCGACATGAAGTCATGTGATTCGCATGTACGGATGTGTGACGAGGGACACTAACGTAAGCCTAGAAATTAGCAAATGCACGTTTACCCCCTTTGCTTCAAACAACAACAGGGCCTGGGAATTTGGAACGAATTGTACCGAAAGCAGAGTGAAATGCAGTTCCCCATTCACCGATTCCGGGTTTTATCAATCCTGCTCCTCGATCAGTATTGGGAGCATAATTGGATATTGACCGCTTCCAGGCGCATCGGAGTGAGGAAAAAATGGCGCGTGGGGGTTGGGGGGGGACTTACAGAGAAAGGCAGAAACGTAAACAGACCATCTGATTTGTGCTGCGGCCCGGGCAAACAGGAGAGTAAGAGATTTCATTATCTGATGCCATCCTTTAATGTGAAGAGCAGATATGGATTAGCAATTTGAAAGGAGCGCCCTTTCTGTTTACTGGCTTTCTTTCTGGTTGTCCCCTGTGGATGGGGGAGGGGGGGTGTCACCCACAGCAAACAGAACCCATCGGCTACCCCCCCACAAAGGTGACGAGTGGGAGCACCTCTCCGGTGAGCGACATCAATAAAATCCGGCACCCTCACTCTGTTCTCCTGGTATCTCCCTCCCTGAACACCTGCGCGGCAATTTGTCACCAGCCAGGCACATGGCACCAAATATACAAACGCAATATTTACACCATCAGGCACCTGTGTCGTTTTTTTTCTTTAACCTCTTTTGCATTGCTAACTACAGTCATGTTGTCCAGCCCTCTGGAGAGATTTATCTGGCCCATTTGGCTAAAGACATACGTGGCAAAACCTCAATTTGTGGCGCGGTTAGAATGAGCAGGTCTTAGCGTTTAGACACTGCAAAGAATTCTGGACTCACAACTGTGAAGCTAGACCTGTTTATTTAAGGTATATTTTGCTTCCATCTTTCCAGACCGATTAGTTAATTAGCTGTATTTCCTTATACGTCTCAATGTCCATGTCTGAAAATGTCAAATTCATATTGTTTATGTGTCTTAATATTTATATTTTATTGGTTATTATTATCTCATCTGCACTATAATCAATGAAAATGACAGTCACTTCACTGTATAACCCAATGCATCTGAAGTTGCAGGGATATGCAACTCATGGTTCTCGAGGTCCGAGCACTGCTGATTTTCCAGCTTTCCTTTACCCGTGAGCCAGGTGTGAAGCCTCTGACCAATCAGAATCAGTAATTATTAAACTAACTACCTGGGAGAACTGAAAACAAGGCCTGGACTTGGAATCGAGGTCCAGATTTGAAGAGCCCTGCAGTAAAGGATACATTGAGAAGTTGCTGTAATGCATGTCCAAGGCTATTGGCTTCACACTCATCCATCTTTCCTTAAAGCTTAGACTTCAGTTAAAGTCCAGGCCTGAGCCAAGGCTATTTTTGACCAAACTCCTCTCCAGGTGTGAGTGCGTGTCATCTCCGCTCGTGGCTCCTCTGGTGTCAGCGCCGCCGTTTGTTGTGTGTGGAGAGGGTGCATCCGTTTTTGACAAGATGTCAGTCCTTCTCACAGGTCTCCGCAGGGTACGGATGGGGACAGATATTGGCCAGGACCTGCCAGTAGGTGGGCTGAGATCATTTTGATGCCCTGGGGTGAGAGAGATCAGCTCTAATGTAATGGAAGCGTTTTCTGGATAAGAAATGTCAGGAAATGTTTGGTCAAAAACGACATGGGGCCCAGTTTCTGTAAAAAAAAAATAAAACCAAATGACAGGGCCGTTTAGGACCCATTTCAGTTGAATCCCAATTATTTCACTAGCAACACTGTATCGCTTTTCATGTATTGCATACAATTAAGAATGTTTTTAATTGAATTTGTTTATATTTCTGAGTCATCTGGGAAAAATCACTAGTGGACCCCCATCCAGATACTTTTAAAGTGAACTTACCCCAGTGACGTCATCGGTCTTTGGGAAGCAGTGACGTCATCGGTCTTTGGGAAGCAGTGACGTCATCGGTCTTTGGGAAGCAGTGATGTCATCGGTCTTTGAGAAGCTCAGCACAGTTACTCTTCGAGGTGGTGGCTGGTACACATAACTCAACCACGGATGTAGCAGGGACTAACTAAAGGAGGACTGAGGCTCTTCTCACAGCGGGTGGTGAGCCCCCCCCCCACCCCCCCAGGCTCTGTCATTAGCAGCCAAGCCCGGACTGAGCAGTTGGTAGGACATTGTCTGTCGATACAGCACCAGGCTTCACTTTGACGTTCTGTGGCCCGGAATGGCTGGGTTATTAATAGCAGTGTTTACTTACTCCACGTGCGTGACTGATCGAAGAAGAGGAATAGGGAAGTTGCAACGATAACACGTACAGCCATTTCTGGGGATGAAAATGGCTCAAAATATACACAGGCAGTGTATAATATCAGGGAGGGACTGAGGATGGGGGATTTCCATAGGCTAGGCAAAGAATTCATGGACGGCAGGTGAGGATTAACTGTTTGGCTCCATTTAAAGGTAATTTGGGCTCCGCCCCCCTGAGTATGAAGATTGGAGCTAGTTATCTGTTAGCAAATCATGTTGCTTTTATTTAATATTTAGTGTAATGACTGATTGTGTCTGTGGTGGTAAGCACTACTGGTGTATGTGGGTAGGGTTCACATGCTAAGAGGAACAGTTACCTGGATCAGCCCAGAATAAGGGAAATAACGTTTTTGGTGTCCCCTGTGTGGATGTTACATAACTGGGCCCCACGGAGCCGCAGTCACACAATCAGGTGGATTGTTGCTGCGATCTCCGTCATCTTTTCTCACGCCATCGTGGCACCTTTGTATGCCATCCAGTTGGGGGTGGCGAGATCACTGAACCCCCTGGGGACGAATGCAGTTCTAATGAAACACGGCACCCTTCAATGCAAATTTGATAACGCACCTTTGAAAGCAAGTATGTCCCTCTCGTAGCGAGCCGCTGAATAAATTGACCGAGCAGATCCACAGCGATTCAGTTTTGGACGCCATACACCAATTCAAAGCTTGGCACTCGAACCCGGTGCCTTTCATGTTACCACATTCAAATCAGCCATTTTTCCCTCCAGAGCTCAGGGGGCTTGTTAGCCGTCTCCCGTGCAAATGCGGGTCGCCCCGTTCCAGCGAGGGGCTTCCTCTTACAGGCTGGTTTGGCACTGCGTGGTCGGAGGCAGATGGCATCGGCGCCCGCCACAGCTCCGCTGAGGTTCCTAGACCGGCACGGACCTGGGAGGGCCCATTCGGCGCACAGAGCGCTGCGGCATGCCAGTTCAGGGGGGCTGTGAGGCATCTGCCGCTCTTGGCTTCCGTCTGAAGCGTCGTAATCCGCCGCGGTGATGACTTCTCCTGCTTGAGGACGGCTGGTGGTTCTTGAGTGCATGAGGCAGTGGCCAAGCTGAGGTCCATATAGATTTCCATCAGGAGCCTGCAGGCTCTCGAGCCGGACGGCTTCTACATGAGTGTCAGCGAGTCATGGAACAAATATGTCCGTTACGGCCTGACAGATTGTTAGCATTACAGCAGCATTCTTACAGCATTTACTGTCATTTCTGAAAACACTCATGCAGGCTATTATGTCCTGCTTTTGACATCACAAATACTCTGATTCTCAGCAAAAGCTTTTACACAAAGTGACAGTTTCAGATGCGACCAAAATCTTACCATTTAAGCTTGATTTATTATGCAAAAATGTATGCATATTTGACAGCTATAGTGCTGTGTGCTATAGATGTACATCTCATTATCTGAATCAACTTACAGACTTCTGTCAGGATATCAGGTTTTCCACATCACAGGCAATCTGGAAAAACCAAGTCAAACATTTTGGTGCCCTTGGTGAGTAAAATGAGCATGTGAGTGAAGTGAAGCAAGAGGACATACTAGATACTATTTTAAGCTATTTTATGACATATTTCAAGAAACAGTAAGTTAAATAAAATGATTGCTTTGTAGTCTTATACAGCACTTGCAAAAAAGTAGTGAAAATGCTAAAGAAACAGCAATAGTTTGCATGTATTTAAAAAGACAAGAAATTACAGTAGCAATCAAAATTAAAAAACAAGTGACATTTTGTAATTTTTGTAAGTTGCTGCTTACCTGAATTCGCAGTTATGCATAAACGTAAATTTTTTTTACTGCAATTTCTCAGTAAAAACTCGCATCACAAAATAAAAGGTTGCAGCTCCTCAGTCAGTGTAAACAAACCCCACACATGCGCTGTTGATTATGGGAGTTTTCACACATTTTCTTGACACATAACAACTGCGGGATTATCGTATTGCTATCATATAAATAGCTATTTGCAAATGGGTGGCCGATCAGCGCTGCTTTGAAAGTCACTCTTGTTGTTTTTATTCTCCCTACGAAGCTCTAAAGATATATTTAGGTTCTATATATGTTCTTTGGTGTGTTTTAAAAATATTTCTATGACAAAAATGTGTAGATTTTTTAAACGGTTTGACGGGATTTCTGCTTGGCCCAGCAGGTGGGGCTGCCGACTCCAAAGGGTTAAACCAAACTAAGCGAGAAGTCCTACTTCCTGGAACAACCCCTGACAACAGCATGCTGGAGTGGAAGAGATCTTTGAAGTAAAATGTACGAAATGTTGTTAAAAATTGAGGTATGGAAGACTGAATTAAAATTGGTAGCACAGTAGCGGTCTTGCCTAGCCTACGGTGATTTTCACTTAGCGAACATTTTGCTTAACGACCTGTTCATTGGAATGGAACTCAGTCACTGAATGAGCAGTGGCTGCATAACACTATCACTCCATCTTTGGTCAGGCTCTTCCCACAGAATTATGGGAAGCTTATATTTCTCAGTTTATGGGCCTTTTTTACAAACGCTTACAAAAAAGTCTTTCCTCTTCTCTGATGATGTCTGAAAAATCAGGATGCTGCGTAAATAATTACCTATGACTGTATGCATCTGTGTGTGGAAACATTAAAAGCCAAAACATTAATCTTAGGGGCATTTGTTTTCAACACAATTCACACACCTGCTGACAAGTTTAACTGGATAATTAGTAAAGGTGTGACTCAATGGTAGGACAGCAACATCACAGCGCAGAAACATTACAAGATGAGGAGCACCATGAATTTACTGAAACCTCGCAGAGCGGCCGATGGCTGTGGAGCTGTTCCGGCCCCTAGGTGGGGGCTGCTGGGTGGATCGCTGGAGATTAAGTGAGGGCTGTTAAGAAGAGCGGTCCTCCTTTTGAGTAGAGTTCTGATTTTAGCGTTTTGCATAGATTGTAGTTCTTTACCTAAGCTGACCTCGGCCTGTAATATTTTCCAAGTGGTGGATCCTGGCAAGGGCAAGATGGGCATTTGCCCAGGGTGGCATCTTCTGAGGGGGTGCCAATGCACCTCCCCCCTACTCCAGCGTTAAATTGGATGGTGAAGTTTGTGTGGGAGGGGGGATTAGCAATGAAGCTTTTCAAGGGGGTCATGTGGGCTTCCATTGCTACTGTCTGTCCTGGTTCACACCTCTGCCCCAGGACCTGCCAGAGGAGGCGTAAAAGTCCTAAGGAGCACAGGTAATTTATGAGATGCACTGAAAGCAGGAGGATAGCAAGCGTGCAGGAACGTGAGCCCAGCAGATCTGCAGGAACGTGAGCCCGGCGCTCTCTTGCTGACAGCACCCATCTCTGCTGTCCAGCCAGGCGTAGCCAGCACCACGCAGAGGAGAACACCGGCAAGAAAACGTCAGCGAAAGCGAGGGCGTCCGGGCTTCTCTCCCGTCCCGTTCTTTGTCTTTGTAAAAGAGTTATTACAGACTCTGAGAAGCAGGGAATTATAAAAGATTGGCGTATCCTCCCAACCTGCCCCGTCCTCTTCAGAGTTAACAAGCACCTCTGAGCTTACTCTGCACCTCATCGGCACAACGAGAGAGGTAGAGAGGAAAACAGTGTGGGTTTAACTTTCCAGAACAGTCTCTGAGGCTTTCCTCCGTGCCCTCGCCTGTCTGAAACTCGACACTGTCTTAAGTCTGGCTATATTCCTGCATAGACATATTGGTTTTTTTGTCTCTTTACTGCCATGTTTATTTCTCTCATTTCTTTACATCGGGCGAAGGCAGCTGTCAATGTTACTGATGCTTCTGAGCCAGCGAGAAGGAAATAATTCATAAAATTGGATCAGAGAATGTGCTTTGACTTCTGCGGCAGGCACATATGAAAGAGTCTCTTTCCAGCATGACCAGTGGCTCACTGGAAAATCAGAATGACATCCCAGTAAGGCAGCAATGAGAAAATGTATTGGGTGACTTCAAACATTTGATTGGCCTGTGCCCCAGGGCTTGGTATTCTCTCCTGATAATGATTTTGGCAGCTGTTCATTTCAGCTTTGTTATTACTAAGCCAGGTTTGGGTCAGATTTTACTCTCGGCTTCGATATTTAGGCTTTTTTTTCACACTTCCTTTTCTTATCTGCCCTTTAGAACTTTTACTGCTACAGTAAATGCAGGAGACCTTTGTCACTGTGCAAGTCATTAGACGGTTCTCAGAAAATCCCGGATCAGTTACGATTATGGCTGACAATGTACATCAGGAGGTTTTTTCAGAGTGAAATAATGGAGGCCTTCTTTAATAATGTACACATTTTGAAATAATATAAAATATTGAATAATACCACTTCAATACATGTATACTGAATAGGCATTTGTAGGTATGCTATGATTTCATAAATATAAATGAATGTAGATGAGTGCAGACGACTGTAAGTTAGTTCTGATCCAGAAAGTACAAATCCAGATCAAGATTTTGTTGCCACCAACCTGTTGAGTATAAAGAGTCACAGTGACAGAGCCCTGCAGGGGGCAGCGCCTGGCTTGTTGGGCTAAACCAAGGTCATCGGTTCAAACCCAGCCTCAGCATGTCTGTGGGTCCTTGAGCAAGGCCCTTAACCCCCAGCTCCCTGGGCGCCCCAACAGGTGGCAGCCCTTCGCGGACAGCTTGCTCTACAAAGAGCGAGTTGAGGGAGGCGTAAAGACAATTTCCCCACGGGGATCAATAAATTATCAATAATTATTATTATTATTACTCAACTGGGTATTTGAAACAAAATCTCGGTCTGGAAGTTTACTTTCTGGACCTGAACGATCCACCTCTGAATGTAAGGTGGCTGCATGCTGCTGGTGGTCGCAGACAGCAGAGGAGCATTTCTATGTCCGTATCTGAGAAGGAATACGAATGTCAATTTTGTGAAAGGGAAGTTGAAGCCTTGATCCCACTCATTCATATAATATTTACACATAATCCATTTCTGATATCTACAGTATATATAGATTTCCAAGAACAATTGTACTGTTTATTAAAAACAACACTGCACCAAAATTCATTAAGAGGAGGGCATTGTACGACTTGGTGAGTTAGGCTTTTCTGCCTGTGATCGGAAGGTCGCTGGGTCAAGGCCCCGCGGAAGCAGGTGCTCAGACCCCAGGCTTTGCTTCCACCTGAATGTATAGCATATGTGAAAAGGAACATTTTAAAGTAGCAAAAATGCAATAGTAAAAACTGAAAATGTGGTTTACATTTCATGGTGCAACAATGAAGTATCCCATATATAAGTTGTTTACATTTATGAGGTTAATTTGGATGCTTTGGAACTGAATGTTTTCCAAGGTACATCGGGAAAAAAATATGCATGTCATCATGGCACCAATTAAGGCCCTCAAGGTACCTGTTTGCAGTAAGGACCAAGGAAACATGTTGTGTAATTCAAACCTCCTGTAAGTACACGAGTTTCCCCACAGCGGGATCCGTCTCTATGGCGATCCGCCCTGAGTTCATTTGCATATTTTATGGCATCGTGAGAGGTCGACTGGGAGGAGAGAGAGGGAATCAGGGGTAAGTAACAGAAGCGGGGTTCAGAGGAGAGCCGGGCAGAGCCAGAGGCATCGGATAGGCATCCGTCCGGAGCAGCGATGAGGACAAGCTGAAATCGACAAGGTCAGGAAGCAAGCAGGTAGGAGCAGGGTGGACCTGTTGAACTTGCCTGGATTTTGTTCTCCAGAGGGACGGAGAGAAGACACCGCAGGGCCGCTTCCTGTGGTGACCGAGGCGACATGTCAAGTGCTGAAAAACATGGGGATAGCGTTAGCTAATGCGCTAATGACCGTACACGTGTAAACAACAGTGTAGTGTATATTTCTATGAGGATCATTATTTATAAACATGCTGATGTCAGACACATTGTTATTTTCAGACTTTCGGTGAAACTCTTATTAGAAATATTATTTAATGAACCAGATACAATACTGTTAGTTGCTTTATTTGCTGTCTTATTTTTATCCTTTAATCCTCCTTTTTACTGATGCTCAGCCTTACTGTAAAGTCCTCGACTCATATTCACGAGTAAGCCAAGCCTGCAATGGCTACACGTCGCGTCATAGTTTCGTGATTAAGATCCAAAACCGGGTTACGCCGATGTTTCACTTCATGTTCATTCGGCTAGTGGAGGTCACAAGCAGGCATCAAAAAGAGTGCTTTGTTTAGCTGTGTGTGTCTGGCGCATTTACAGGGTGCGCTGAGAGAAACGATAAGGAACCGTGCGGACCGTGTGGACTCTGGCCTTTAGTGCCGCTTTATGCACGGGAAGCTTTTAAATGATTTACCGGTTTTGTGCACACGCTGGTCAGGGCACAGATGTGGCGGCGTGTTGGAATGGCCGAATACTGAGACGGGAATTGTGGGTAGGATTGCAACTTGCCACGCATCGTACCGGCCTGTTCTTTGGCATTTAACTTTCATTCTGGTGCCCGAGTACCCGTGCGCTCAATCACTACAGCCTCAGGAAAGGCTTGTTTTATTTACAAAACAAATGCTGGGTGTCTTGTGTGTTTGTGGGAAATCTATACATATTGCACACTGACCGACGAATCTGTAAGCAAGGACACCAAACGACTGTCCCACCCTAGCATGAATGAAGTCATGTTCAAATCAAAATAGCTCTATATGAAATATTTATGTCATCTTAGCTGATAGTAAGTGCTTGATGATGTTCTAATAATGTCTTTTGACTTCGAGTCTCATTAGTGCGATGGTGCTCAGTTAATGCATTTACACGCTTAACTTTCTGGTCATTATGTCAGCTGAACCATGGTCACTTGCAACGCTTTTAGTTAGTATGACATGATACGCTTAAAGATAATTAGCAAACTAACGCTGCCACTTTGTCTTTGAATTGATTTTAAAGCTGTTGCTGTGTGATGTAATGGAGCGAGTGAGTGAGAGTCACAGGTTACGATCAGAGTAGGAAGAATCTGAGAAGTTTTTTTCGCGCAGAGAAAAAAAAAGTAGCTTTCAAACAACATTGATTTACAAATAGAAAATTATCCTCTGCATATTTCATGGTTGGTATTTGTGCAGAGACGTCTCTGAAGCAGTGTTCTGCATAATGCCTGATGAAATATTTAAGGTAATACAAGACCATTACTATGCCGTGCTGATGGATTTGTACATGGGTGCATGAAGAATCTGGGTGACTGGGTTTAGGGTTTTTGTGGCTTGATGAAGCATCGGTCAGGATTTGGGAAATAAAATGTATATTGGGGACGACTTTCGTGGCACAGGTAGTGATGGAAAAACCACAAGCCAGCTTTGCAGTTTCTGGCAGTGCTGAGAGCAGATGAGGGTAGGAAGTGTATCTCTGACCATCCTCCACCGAGCTGCAGTATCAGTCATGGCCGGAGAATCGATTCAGCAGCTGCAGTGACCCTTTCAGTGGGCCCACTGTGGTTTTTACGAATTAGCCCGCGAGTAACGAGCACTGCGATTCGGCCTTAGGGAGAGTAGATGTGGATTATTTTTTTTTCTCTCACTGTCCTTGGAGAAACAAAATAATATTTAATATTTATCACCAATTATGAATGAAAAATACAAGTGCCTTTGTGGTTTTCTGGTTTGTGCATTGGGGAATTAAAGTATGCGTCTCTGTTAAATCTTGATTCGATTGATCAATACTTTTTTGGTTCAAAACCAGCAAGACCACTTCAACTAATGAAAATCATTTAATTAACTGTCCAGAAAAAGCCGATCTAGTGTATTTATTTTTTATTTTTTTCTTTACAAATTATTTACAAAGTTTTGTTTGATATTACACTTTAGGTGTTAAATGTTGGACTCTGTGAATGTTAGCAGACAAAAGGCGCTAATATATAGACAAAAGACGAACTATGCTTCTTTGTTTGTTGATGTTTGTTTGTTGTCGTTTGTTTCTTTGATGTACGTTTCTCCTCATAACCCGTGTGCAGGTGTACCATCTAGCTGCCTGCGACACCCAAACATCACAGCATAGCCCCCGACACTTGCTCAAAAAAAAAAAAAAACTGATAAAAGTAGTTATTGCTAAGATCATGAAACCTTCTTTAACAAGCGAAAAGATGGCAAATTTTGCCAGGGCTGATTCTAGGATTTTTCAAGGTGGGGGTTGGGTGGGGGCATAAAAGGGACCATAATTCATACAGAGGGGCCAATCTTATCTTTGCAATGATATATTTTGAATTCATGATTGACAGAGGAAGGAGCACTCTGTGGGCCAATCAGCTTTCAGCAATGCCCCTGTGGCCCCCATTCCCCTGTATACGCCTTGATTCTCACTATCGTCACTATGACTGTAAAAATGTCACCTGACTTTTGACCGTGACTCATGGCATTTAGTTTCCTTATTGTCACGTTTTTCCCCATTTTCATGCTCTTGCTATACTTATTAACCAGCTGTGAAAATACAGGGAAAATGCGACGTAGGTCTGATTAAAAATGCGTTGTGTGCAGCTGTACAGTCGGCAACCGGGAGCCACATGCGCCGCCGATGTGGCCCCAGCTTGCATCGACGCCCGCTCCTCAAATCTGTGCCAGGAGTGCTTCAGTCTGGAAACGGCAGCCTCCAGGAAGGCTCCTTTCAGGTCGTTGTTGTAATTAAAATCCTGTTGGGTTTATTTGCACGCTTTCACGCTGTGGCTCGCTCTGACAGAGTGAAGCGCCTGGCACCTGGCCCTTTAGTGATTAACTCGCACAAACACAAACACACAAACGTGCTAACAAGAAAAAGAGTACCGTGCCTTTAAGACAGTTGACTTCACCTTCTGGTACAAAATAAAACATTGTATAACGTCATTTAATATTTCCTGGAGTCTCTTATAATTTCTATGAAACAGAAACTAGTAGGTGACTTTTGCCGTGTCAAACCAGACCAGAAAGTTCCTGGTTCTTATCCCTTGGCCTTGAGTACAGCCCTTGTCTCTGACTGCCCCAGCAATGACCCTGATCTTTGCTCCTCACTTTTACGTCACTTTGGAAAAAGGCAACCGCTAAGTAAATAAAGGTAAGATTAAAACAGGATGACGGGCAGGAAGTGGCCTGGAAATGAATCGGGGGTTGCGGGCCTTGTAGGTCATGAGGTCATGCAGCTCCACTGGCTCAGAGCAGAAAAACAACAGGACCACAAGTGAGGGTCGCAGAGGAGACGGTTTGTGGTCCTTCACGCAGCATCCTCACTTTGTAATTGGTTATGGCACTAGTGATAGATCCACATGAATTATGCCCCTGTTTGTTTGTTATGATAATAGCGTCTAGAGCCCAAGGTAGGAAATTCAATCAGCCTGACTTTCAATCCCCTTTAGTTCCATTAATTAGTAATGAAGGCAGTGTCGAATCAGCAGAGGTGTGTTTGTCATTGACAGGAACGTCGGGCCGATGCGTGTCTGCCGCCGCGCCGCACCGCGCCGAGCCTGCAACCGGACGCTGCGACAGACACCTAACTCTGTCCTGATTGTTTTTACAAGCGAGAGCCCGGCTATGCCCTCGGCATTTTGGGGTGAAACACGGAGAAACATGCGCCGCCTGTCACGGAAGATTTAGACCGTTCCCGGCGAGCTTCCGCAGTCTAATTAAAGCGCTGTTCCCCCAATGACACGACACCGGCGCAGCGCTTCGTCCGGTGAGCGTCTGCCGGAGTCTGTCGGAAGCCCGTTCCAGGTAGGAGCTGGCAATCATGCTCGCATACGACCTCGACATTAACCTTTCCCTCAAGTACCAATTAAAACTTACTGCGCCATGCGCCGTCCCCTTGAACCGCCTTCAAAGTCCCGACGATTCCCACGTGCCCCATTCATGCGAGGCGCCATCTGCTCCGTTTAAGCGGTGCTGAGCTTCGTCACGGACCTCGGCCCCTGTCTTCAAATATCTACTAAGAAACATGGGATTCTTTTTGTGTATCTACTCGCTGCCCACCTCGACTTATTCGGTATTAATTATGATATCACAAAATGCACCTTTAGCGCGCCGTCGCTAAGCACCGAAGGGGACGACAGTACTGATCTTCCTGGGTCTCTACCGTCCCCGACACTCATTTTATAAGTGGGTTGAAATGAATGTTTGACTTTTAAGAGTGGCACTGGATGTAAAAATCATGTCACATGTCATCTACCAAATAAATAAAATGCAAATAAAATAATCTCCTGCCTGCCACTATGACCAGCACAACCCAGGCTATGTGCACTGAACTTGGCGCCTGTTTAACTGCCCCCTAGTGTGGAAGGGAGGAACCTCTCTATCATACCGTAAAACTGCACCCCCAAATAAACCCCCATCTCCTCTGCCCATCCATGTAGATCTATTTTCCCTCTTGAGCGATGCAGTCCTGGGGACGTATCCAGGCGCATCCGTTGCCACCTCCTGCCCCCGGTCGGTCACCCCATCTGAGATGGCATTGCCGTCAAACTGACAGCACCACCGAGCCGGCACAGCAGCACGGCCGAGCTGCTTAATGCCGCGCGCATAAGCGGCGGGACAGGGTGTGGGCAATCCTGGCGGAAAGGTGCTTATTACTCATTAGGCATGCTGCCATCGAAGCACCCTCCGTCCCCCTCCACATTTCCCCGTGCACCTGCACGGTCGCCGGATGCAAGCGGGACACGTGTTCCTCTCGCGTCGCATCCCCATCTTTCCCCGCCTGACAGCTAAACGGAGGCTCCATAAGGGCGAGCTATGGAGCAGCCGAGCCGAACAGAGGGGTCAGCTGAGAGCTGAGACT
>JAODKE010000015.1:11556801-11588698 GCA_026779605.1 Mormyrus hasselquistii
CAGGAGGGTGAGGAGAGTTTCTTTTAAATGCAAATCTCTGTATGCAAAAGTGTTCATATAAGCAAAAAGAATTTAAAACACTTTTTTCCTCTCCAGACTGATTAAGAAGCAGTTGCTATAGTGACGCACTGGCAAGGGACCATAAGAAGCCTGTAATGGGTCTCTTGGCGCAGCTGGGAGTTTTGCTGTGGAAGAACTTCATCCTTCGAAGGAGACAAAAGGTATGCAGATGTGTGTGAGCTGGGCTGGTTCATGTGCTATGTGTGTATGTGTGTGTATGTGTGTGTGTGTGTGCGTGCCTGTGCGTGTGAGCAGTGGGGTCAGTTTGTAGATGTCTGTCGCAAGGCAGGTTCGCTTTATAGATACGTTTGGGTCAGTAGATGTGTGTCTCAGTCTGCCTGTTGATGTGTCTGTTTTGTAGATATGAATGTGTCTTGTCTGCTTTGCATGGATGTGTGTGTGTGTGTTTGGGTCAGGTTATAGGTGTGTATGTCTAGATCTGCTTTTAGATGTCTCTGTTGATGTAGATGTGCGTGTGTCTTGGCTGGTTTGAACTTGTGTGCGTGTCTTGGTCTGCTTGTAGATGTATGTATATGTATGTAGGTGCTTTGGCTGGTTTATGTATGTGTGTGTGTGTGTGTGTGTGTGTGTTGGCTGGTTTTAAGGTATGTGTTTGTGTGCCTTGTTTGACTTGTAGGTGTGTGGTCTGGGCTGGTGTGTAGGTGTGTGTGTGTGTGTGTGTGTTGTGTGTTTGGGTCTGTTTGCCGATACATGGTAGCCTCGCCTAAACTGTACTCACACCAGTATTATTTAAATGACAATCTACAGCGAATGACTTCCTGAGTCCTTTTGTTATCACCTCACCCGCCTTCTATTAACAGTAATTTTCTCTCACTCGCTGGAAAAATGACCTAGCTAACGACGGCCTGAGTTAACTGTAATCGAGTGCGATGTCACCAGACTTGGGGTGTCAGGCTTACGGGGAAGGAGACGGGGCGACGGGGGGGTCAGCACACAGGGCACCATTTTCATTAGCCTCCCCAGCTGGGGACTCCCAGTTCCATACTGACTCTGTCCTATTTCATTCCTGGTGGGTGGATCCCAGCTTGGATTTAATTCTAGCCTAGATATCTACCTGCCTGTGTTTTAAATATATCCATAGAGATTGGAAGCATGTGGGAGAGATCATCTCACAGAGTGCTGTAGAGATAAGGCTCACTGGGGACTTCCGCTACGCAGGATACAAGACGCTAATGAACGACGGCTAATGAACCGGGCTAAGGTTTGTGTCAGCAAAAACGAATGGGAGCTTTTATCGGAAGGAAACTCACCGCTGCTTCTTCACATCTCAAAAACCGCCCCTTAGTATGGAGATCTGTAACTGAATGCAAAAACTATTTTCTGAGCATCCAGAAAGGTTTCGAGATGGGAAATTTCAACCGTCAGACGTAGCTTGTCGTTAAATCCTAAGATGCTTTGGCTGTATTGATTTTTAATTGTGTGGGAAAAAAAAAATTCAGCCAACTTGGTTCCAAGATAGTTCTGAATATGGAGCCCTTTCATATTTCAAGCATGTTTCACTAAGTTTTCTCTATTTCTCTCCCTGACCACATTATTGCGGCACGAATCTGCTAACATGGAATTATGGGTAACGCCCACTCCAATCCCATATCCCACAACCTCACCTGAATCCTAGATGCACCCATTTCTCATCTATCGATTAATAGCCTACAGGCGATACAAGGACCTTCGTGAGATGTTGAGTTTATTTATTGTTGAACTGTTGGCCACGTTGGCTACCAGTGGCTCTTCAGTTCTTGCCTGTTGAAATGAAATTGACAATGTGCCAAAAAAAAACAAAAAGTCTTTATCGAAACAAACAGACATACTGTACCACTATATGGGGAATGGGAAAATATTTTGATTATTGTAATCTGAAATGTTACAAACAGTAACCACTATATTTAATTATAGCTATTAGTTATATCAAATAATATTCAAAAATAAATGCAAAAGAAATTCCGGAAAAAAATTATATAATGTTTAAGATTATTACTCCCAAGATTATCGTGCCTCTGATTTTCATCAGCGTGCCATTCCAATAGACAGAGGCATGATGGGAAATTAACCTACCAGTTGACACAACCGGAGGAGCAGATCAAAAGCATGGGTGGGAAAGAAGATATGGACATGAATGGCTTCGATTTCTGAGGATGAAAACCACAGACTCAATTTATTTTGCTTTATTCTATCTTACTTTACAATCTTCACACATTCTTAAAAAATACATTTTAAAAAAATATATATACAGTGTTTGGACCAGTATGATACTAAGTTCTTTTTTTTCCATTCTGAGACTAAAAGAAGAGCCACCACCACACTTATTTTCTTGGGCTGAACCTGGATATGCAATGACATTTGTTGAAGGTTAAGAACTAAGTGAGTTACAGAAAGAGCTCATCACAAACAGCTCAAAGCAAGTACAGAGGTCTGTCTGAAGTGCATCCATCTCTCGTCTCGCTTTTATTTACTCCCTGGGGACATCAGGGGTGAATTCTGGGAAATGCTGACGTTACCGCGTGACAGTCGTGCTCAGGCTCTTTTGGGAAATGTACGAAAGGGGAGCAGATTTCAAATGCCCAGGCCAAATTCCGTACTGTACATCCACGCAGAAGCTGCGTAAACCCCAGAAATGAGCCAAAGCAAGACAGTCAGGCTCCTGGCCCATCTGGCCAAATCCTTGAAATCATAGCCTTAGCCTGTGGCCACATTCACAGATGCCGTGGAAACTCCACGTTCCTCGAATGCCTCAGTGCCCTGGCCCTTTCACCAGAATGCAAGAAATGCCGGACTTCAAAATCCCCGAAATTCAGGCAGGACTGCAAGCGATGTCAACAGGGACCGGCTACATCGGTTTTAACAAATGAGGAGCCATTAAAATTGATAATTAGGTCAAAGATGATATGCAATTAACTGGTTCTGGGTCAGTTGGTAGCGAATCTGTTTACCTTTAGTCTGGGAGAGTGTGCATAAATTTGCATCTGAAGGCAACCAATGCCATCAATGCTGAGCCGAGGCAAAGATACCTGTCAAGTGTAAACGTCTGTTCCACATGCGATGGCTCTACGTTTGATTTCCTACTTTGCTCTGGCGGATTGTGTTACTCGTAGCAAAACAGCTGGTTGTCAGACATGCACAGATTTTTTGCAGTCTGAGTTATTTTTTCCTAGCTATGTCTTTTGCATCTGGAAATTTGTATAAATATCAAATCGTTGTTCACACGACCCTCTATCTTCATGAGGAATTCATTTGCATGGAGATAGAGGCAGGGCTCTGCGATATGTTGGCCTGGGGGAAGGGAACCTTTACCCCCCCCCTCGGTCTTATGGGCTGTGAAAACCATGTGACAGGTGGCTAGATAGTATCTTGTCTTCTCTGCCTTAAAGCTGTCACAACTAAGAGTGGCTTAGTTAGCCCCATCAAGCTCAGGTGTGTCCAATTTAAAACTATTTATGTTGGCATCGCGGGAAGCAGCGGAGAACAATTGTCTTTCGGGCTTTTGCGGTTTTCTGTGACTGACATTGGCTGGTTCATAGAGTCTGTCTATTGAGGCATTAATTTCAACTCTGAAATGTATTCAGGGATTTGTAGAAATGCAGTTTATAATGGAAAAGAATATTTTTATGGTTCCTCAATGGTTTTGTAAACAATTTCACTGGTAATGAGCTCCAGCAAAATGAGTTTAATGTGATAATGGAGCCTTCCAAGCTGGCGCCAGAGCCAGAAGACAGCCTGGCAGTGTGGGTAAGGGACATGCAACTCCATCCATCCATCCATCCATCCATCCATCCATCCATTTTTTATATTTTATTTTATACTCACTTGTCCTATTATCTTTCAAAGTTTAGCTGTTCGAAAATAAATGACCCCTCATGTCCACACAATTATGTTTTCTGTTCTTGTTGCCAGATAAAAGCTGCTGTTTTGAAAATCACTGATTTACACACAGTCGGGCTTTTGTTTCTTCTTATTTTTCTGAAGCATAAAGGAAATGACATGAGTGCCTTCCCGCTTTCACAGGTGCGCCTGCTAGTCGAGCTTATATGGCCCCTCTTCCTCTTCTTTATCCTGGTCTGGGTTCGCTCCACAAATCAGCCCATCTACCAAGGACAGTGTGAGTACAGCTCTGTTTTTTTAAAGAAATCAAATCTTGTAAAGTGCTGAAGTCCCAAGTCTCTTCAGCTTCCCATAAAGGTGACTGGCGGTCGGTTGCAATCCACGTATACAGCATCTTGAGGGAAACAGACAAGGTCAACCTTGGCATCTACTGATTCAACAGCACACCACAAATGGGCAGTGGCAGGGGACCAGTTTAGGTGGAACATAAAGTCAATATTTTTCACGAAAGGTTGAGAGGTTTGGAGTAACCTTCCCGGTTGTCTAGTGATATTTGTTTATCTCTTTCGAATGACTATTTTTAACCACTGGTTTTATGTGAAGTACAAAGTCTATATGTAAATGTTTATGATTTTATTTGCACACTAGTGGTTCTGTTTCTTGAGCAGATGGATGCTAATCAGTAGGGCTGTGTTTTAATGATTCAGTGTGTTTTAAGAGTTTTCTAATGGGGGAATTGACTTGTGTCCTGGATTTGGCAATTTTGATGCGAAAGCTCCAGAGGAGGTATGAAGAACAATAAGAAAAACATCTGTCTTTTTTCTATATGTGCTCCTCCCAGGTCATTACCGCAATAAAGCCATGCCGTCGGCAGGTGTATTGCCATGGTTACAAGGAATGATATGCAATATCGAGAACCCCTGTGTGAGCTCTCCTACTCCAGGGGAGACGCCAGGAGAGGTCAACAATTTCAACTCGTCCCTGTAAGGATGCCAACCACTTCAATTTGCTACATGGCACTTTATCACTTGTGTCGGACTCCTCTGTAGCACAAAATAGCTTGTCTTTATGTGATAACTTACTGCCAGTTTTGGTATAGATATTGCCAGTCATGTTAATTGTGCCATTTTGTTTCTCAGTGAGATCATATTTAGAATTAACTGTGGCTAGATTCAGTGATATCAATTAATGTAATTATGACTTAATTATTCTTTGGAGGGGAGGGGTGTCTTACTACTGGCTTTCTGGCTTGTTGAGTAATCATTGGTAATGACTGTTATCTGCTGAAATATTGAACGGCAGTACTTGTAACCGCTTTCTTTTAAAAATCCAAGCCTGTTCATTGCTGAGAGCTGATTCTGATTGGCCTATTGTAATCTTTTTTCTCCGTGCTCAGCCTCAGCATGGCACTGCGTGAATTCCAGTCGCTGGTGCTGAATACAACAGCACTTAACAAATATCAGAGGATCTCCGAAGACCTGCAGCAGTGGCTTTGGTTAATGCAGAATGCCAGCGCCAAAAGTGGTACGTGTGTGCAAATGTGGGCAGATAACAGGGCTGCATAATGTTTGTGTGTGTGTGTGTGTGTGTGTTTGTGTTTGTGGGTTTGCATAGATCACATTTGAGGACCAAATTGTCCCCAAAGTGCAGTTTGCGTGTGTGTGTGTGTGTGTGTGTGTGTTTGTGTTTTTTTTTTGCCAAAACCTCTAGTCAAATTCTGCATCAGCAAAACATTATATAATGTGCTTTAACACCCATTTGATTTTTGATTTTGCAATAAAATAATAGTATTTATGTTTTCTATTCTGAAAAAATAGCTTTTTGCATATTCAATTTCTGTTGTTCCATTTATGGATTCCTGATGTCTAAATTTGAATAAGTAGAGTGAAATATCAGTGCCGTGCAGCCCTATGTTTCTTTGTTTTTTAGAGCCTTATATATTTTTTGTTCCTTATTTATTTAATTGGCATTTTGCTGGAATTTCAGTTACGTTACTGGGTTCGAGGGTAGTACAGAAAGGGCCCCTTCTGCGATTCTTTAGGTTGAAAGTCCATGTCCTTAGATGCGACTTGCCGCTACCATTAGCAACAGCATGGAGGTATTAATGCATGTCAAATGCCTCGTGTTCCTCATGAATTCCTGAAACAAGAACAGATGATTATTTATTACCGAATTTGCATAAGGACTGGCGGGTCATTCTTCTTCATAGTTTGTTTTGAGGGGAGTTTGTTTAGCATTATGTCATTCGCACTTTCATAAGGAGCCTAATTTACAAATGGGTAAAGGTTTCTCTGTAGTGCAGAATAGATAATGGATAATACAAATTAGCCTTTTAAAGTCATATGCTTGTAACACTGGAGAGTAAACCCATCAACTATTTGCACCAAGGAATAATTAATTACAAATATCTTCTGTGCTGAGGCTCCCACACCATCTGATTGTTATGAGTATGGAGCACGTTGAGATATTAGTGGAGACCACGGCATTAATGCTTACATGATGAACCAGAAGGTGACAAAATGGTAGAGAGAGAAGACTCCTGTCCTTCAGAACAAAATCCATAACTCATTGGAGGAAGAATGATGTTTTTGGCTTTTGCTTAAGGCACCTGTGATTGACCATAATAATGGAAACGTGAAATAAAGCTCAGGTTATTGGTTCTAACTGGATGTTGATGCTTTATTCAACTTGTATTTAGGGTTTGAAAAACGCGATGTTATAAATGCAAATTCAAATGATTCCTCATAGACCTTGGGCCTGTATCACAAGGCAGGATTTCTTGCTTAAGATTTAAGGTCGGCCAGTGTAAATGGACTTTAACTTCGTGCACCTACATTTAGCCCAGACTACCTTAAATTCAACAAGTTATCTGGCTAAGCAAGCAATCCGGATTCATGATACAGGCCCATCGCATGAACCATCACTTGGATTAGGTTAATAATCTATAATCTAGGTTGGGATAGGTTAAGCAAAGAAGCTATCTACCATTTCAAGGGGCTATGCCTCTCTGATAGGAAATACTTCCTAAGAGACTTCAGCTTGGCAGAAGGTGGCGTTAGTCTGGCAGTCTGGGCACAAGTAGGATGTCGCCCATCCAACGGATGGCAGGAGCACAGACTAATCCTCCAACTTGGATAGAGTGGGCTTCACATCTATGTCCAGATCCAGTTGATTGTACAAACCAAATCTCAAGCCATTCACAATGACAGCTGCGGGCCCATATCCGAGTCGACGGGAGAGAGACCTGATAGCTTCATTTTTAGTTCAAATGACAGTAACGCCTGTAAATGTGAGCATGTGAATACCGGCAGTCTCCAAGCTGCGAACAAGATCTGTTCCCTAACTGTCTTTAAGTCAAATTTGTCAGTCGAAATAATAATAATAATAATAATAATAATAATAATAATAATAATTAAAAAACAGTAATAATAAAAGTAACTACATACAGTACTGTTGAAGCCATGCAATGTTTTCACAATCGTCACAAAGTACCGCATGTGTTCAATATTATGAACCATTGTATTTAACCCACATTTTTTATATGGAAAAGGCGTTATGGCAGTCCATTTATAACTACAAATTGTTCATAAGTCGGAAGTTATGAACATTGTACTTCCATTATACTGTCACAAAGACCGTCCCTCAGCACCCCTGGCAAATTTTAATGTTTACATTTTTTTTTTTTTCTCTTTTTTAATGTTTACATTTGACTTTTTGATACACAAACTCACCTGAATGTACTTAGTATTGCGTCTTTAAACCATAAATATGCATGTGGTCTGTACAGTACAACAGATGCATCTACACGGCAAAGAAAGATGTCATAAATCATAAATCAACCTTTTCCTGTTCCATCCTCATGACAAAAAAAAAAACATCATTTATTTTTTGCGGTTTTAGCTTGTTTATGCATAAATCCTCGGAGGTCCGTAGNNNNGGGGGGGGGGGGGGTGGGGGGGGGGGGGGGGGGGGGGGGGGGGGGGGGGGGGGGGTGGTCGCCCATACTAGCCTTAGAGAATATCTGCTTTAAGATGTAAGATGAAAAACAGGAGCAGTCACTATGATATGAGAGTTCCTCATTTGATCTCATACTTGATCAGCCTTTGGGTGTTCTTTTAAAGTGTCAATATTTCAAAACAACACACATTTTTAGAGTTTTTATATTCTTAAATCTTAAGTCTTAAGTTTTCAAGTGGATTCTAAATATTACATAGTTTGAAGGTCAAGAGATAAAATTGAATAGACAAAAGTTAATTAATCTTAGTATAAGAAAGAGGTAACACTTTACTCAATGGGGCATAAATAATATAGTATTATACTATTACTTATGTATTAATTAACCACAAACTGATAATGTTATATACTGATCTCATGTTCGTTTGTTATTAATGAATCGTGACAGATATTTTATCAAGCAGTTAACTGTAATTACTATATTTGTTACTATACCTAATTTGGTAAACCATTGTGAACTACTGAAGGAACCACTGAAGGAAGATGTCGTGAATAACGCGTTAAATACTGATCTCATGTTTCATCATTTCATCATTAATGAATTGTGACACATCTTACCTTAAGTAGCGACTATATTTGTTCATGACCTGCTCATGACTTGTACTTCAGTGGTAACTGAGTTACTCACTAAGTATTTATGCTTCTGAATTGTGTCTTACGCTTCCTGAGAAGCTCCGGCACCCAACATAAGGCTGATGGGTAGATAAATTTACAATTCCAGCAATTTGTTTTGATCCAGAAGTACGATCTTTTATGAAAATCCATACAAAATTTTAAGGCATTTATTAATACCGCAGTTTTTCCACAAAACACTGCCTATAATTACTAAAAATACGGAAATTGTTCTCTTACTCTACGTCCAAAACATCAGCGTTATGGCTTCAGCAAGAAAAATGTCCCAATGTGTGCAAGGAGGTTTTTTATTGTGGTTTAAGTCTGATCACTCAGTCTTATTGCCCTGGCTGTGGATAATGTTAGTAAAGTGAAAAAAATTATATAGTTATGTTTGTTGAAATAGAAGCATTATAAAGATAAATCTTTCGATGGATGTACTTGGCCGGTGTTTCATTGCAGCAGACCATACGATGTCAGCAATTATAACAGATTAAACTGAATTGTTCCGTTAGTACAGTTATGTTTAAGACAATTCAAAGATAGCGCTAATATTTTGTGAACAGTTTGCATGAACATGCTTGTTTAATTTGTTTCTCCTCAATTCAGTTCAGCCGTTTTCTCTGAAGAGCATTCTGAAGGACAATGAGACTTTCATCGCCTATCTGAGGGAGAATCTGGCGGTCCCGTCCTCTTCTATAGAGACCATCATGGCCACACGAATTCGGCCCAACAAGGTCTGTTAGTGCCATTTCGAGCCTAGAGTATTAAATATTCAGTGTGTACTGACTCTTGAAAAAAACTCAGAGGACATAAAAATTAATGAATTCTCAGTGTGGGCTGGTGGTGTGTGTGTGTTTGCTGGATTTATTATAGATTTTCATTATTTTATGCTTTTTGTCACCAGCAGGGGCGCTGTAGGAACATGGAAACCCTGGCAGATTCAGGGGGCCCAGCGCTTTGCAGAAGCCCTTAAACAAATAAAATTATAAATTCTACCAGGTTGGGGGGGGGGCAAGGTGACATTTTGTCAGGGCACCCAGAATTTCTATCTGTGCCCCTACCTACCGGCATCCCATCCAGCTATGTGGTTGTCTAACAGAACATTGAGTCTGGAAGGGTTGCTGAGGTGCAAAGCCGGATGATCCGTAAATAAATCATGACACTTATGCCCTTCATATAGTGAGCCGGCCCTGCGAGTGAGGAGACGTTTTATAGAGCTCGCAAAAAAGGGTGTAAATGTGAGGCCGTGTGCGGTTATAGTAATTAACCCTGTAAGTTAATGCACTATCGGTCCGTGCACTGGGGGGAGGTAATGTATCATTAACTCAGTAACCAAGAAAGCTAACATCTTATTAACCCAGTAACCAAAGCGGTAATTGTACTATCAACTGAGTAGCCAAGTTGATTCACACTGCGCACTGGACAGATAATGCAGTGGACAGAGCGACTGAAGCACTGCTTCAGGACGACTTACAGCCCTGCTCTACCCGAGCGGCATTTACATAAACGAACAAGAGTGCTCTCAAGCCATTTGCTTATCTACAATAGTATTACTGATACTTCATTTATCCCTGTAGGGAAATTGGGCTTTTTTTAGATATCCCATCATGCTCTCCATGACACACACACACACACACACACACACACACACACACACACACACACACACACAAAGAGGGAAGAATTGGCACAGAAGTAGGTTATAGACCTGTGTTTGATGCTGTGTTGTCATTGGAAGCTCAGCCTAGCTGTTCTTATACCTAATAGGGTTGCCAACTTTGGTCAGCTGACAGATGTGAGACGTTCAATTGGAGACACATCCGCATACACATGAACATGCGTTTACATGTATGTGACAGTTCAATTACCTTGCAAATGGTCTCTTGGGTTTGCGAACTAATATTACTTTTATAATGGAATAATATAAATTTGCCGTAAGATTTCTTGCATGAGCGCGAGTCTGAAAGCGTCACACCAGATGTGTAAGAGTTGGCAGCCCTGGCCTAGTTGGCTCCAAGACAGCATGTGGAAATGTAAACGATTGGTTCAGAGAGATAACCAATCAGATTGTGGAGGTGGGTCAAGCAACTAGAAGAGGCAGGATCAACCAATCAAATGTCTTGGTCCTGCCTTGATTGATACATTCTGATAAACAAAATAGCAGGACGCACAAGAAAGTTGACTGAATCTCACGAGAGGCACGTAAGATCGCGAGATGGCTGACAGGCGCCTGAGCTTGCTGTGACAAACTGGTGCCTAACGTATTATTTACCCCAGCGGGGGGGTATTGGCGACAATGAAAACAAAACAGCAACAGTCAGGGAGAGAGAACACTATAGGCAGTTCATGATGTTTGTGTATCTGGATGAGAAGGAAAATGTATGTACTGAATACGGGGGGAGACATACTGAGATGTCATTATGTTCTGAGAATTTTTATCCATTAGTCACAAGAGGCTGGAAAACATATTATCAAATAATATAATATAAAACGCAGGCGAATGTATTATAATTCTGGAAATCAAGCCTGCAGCATTCAGTGCCTACAGAATAAGTCAGCCATTTATATTAAATTGTTTCTCTACGCGAACAAATATAACAGACTAGAAACCTTGTGGTTTACTGAGGTAAGGATGTTGCTATAAATACCTATTTAAAATAATGTGAATCGTCTGCTAAGTGTGTGGGGGCAGTTTGTTAGTTATGCTTGGGAAAAATTTGCTGAGTACGAGCCTGAGATTCTAGATGAGTGTCTGCTACCCGTCGCACCAGCTACGTGACACATTTGACACACGAGCAGCACGGCGGGTGTAAATCACAGATCACTACAAAAGGGTGTACAGGCCCGGATGTGTCCTACATAACACACCTAGCAAAAAACGAGTAAAACGCTGATCTCTACAGAGGGCAAAGGACTTAAACAAGAACAGCATAGACAGCAAGGCCTGCTGTCTCTGTGAGACAACTGGGAGGGGGCAGGAGAAAGCCTTGGTGGGAGGAGCGGCGCAACATGGGGGTCCAGTTGAAGTAATTTTGTCCTGGGCCCAGGAATTATGCTTGTCGGCCCTCAGTCGACACCCACCCCCCTTTCATAACCAGGAATCTAGTACACGGTCACAGTCAGCCTGGGGCTTGTCCCTGGAAGAGCAGAGGGCACCTTGGACAGGCTGCCAGTTATGTGAAATACAGAATATAAAACACACGATTACAGGGAGAACATCCTGTGGATGTGAGCGGTATTTTCTGATTCCTTGGATTTTTAGGTGTTGGCATTAAGTGAGCAGGCAGACCTGAAGTCCGTCTTCTGCAATGATTCAGTCCTGAAGCAATACGCAGAGTTCAATTCCTCCACCGCCGGGGACGTCTTCCGAAACATCACCTGCTCCCTCTCGGACGCGCAGCTCTGGGGAGCGCGGGACGCCTTCCGACAGAACGTCAACGGCGAGAAGCTGGCTGCAAAGGTTCGTCCCAGTAGGAGGTGTCTGGGCCTTTTTGAATCCTCTCCCTGAACCTGTCACATGAAATTACCGTCGCTGTATTGGCAATTTCCTTCCTCAGTCACTGGCAATTTTAATATGTACACTAGTGGCCAAAACTGAGGAAACACCTAGCATTTTACCCTTTAAGAATTTCTACGTGACGTTGGTGGTAATGTTTATAAACAACCAAAAAATGTTACACATATCGTACATTGGACGATTAAATAAGTAATGGGACCAACCACTGAATAAAGTTCTGCAATCTCTAAAAACTGGAAGTGTTTCCACAGTTTTGGCCTCAAGTGTAATAAATAAATGAAACAATGAGTAAAATGACGTATTCACACTCATCAAAATATTCAGTTTTTGACAGTTAGTTCTTTAATTTCATTCTAGTTTTATTCCTAGAGAACCTGAATGCGAAATGTATTTGTCAGGAAAATGAGCAAGTAAGAAATACAAGGAGTAAATACGGTGTTTTAAAGAACCTGAACCGAACGTTTGAGAGAGTCATAATCATACCTGAATCAAGATCACATTGATCAGGCCAGGCCTGGGGGAACCGAACGTTTGAGAGAGTCACAATCATAGTAATGACAGAGATACTTTAATAATTGAAATATATCCTTCATAGACACATGGTGCTTTTGATGACCTTTGACCCAGACCTCACGTACAACCATCATGTTTAATTGAATTCCACTACAGTTGACCTGCAGTTAAATCTGTGTTTGCTGTGGTTCTGAAATCCATTTAACCATAAAATTGTACCTTAACTGTACTAATGGACATAGGGAGTACTTTTACATGTAATACTACTGATTACTGGTTTTAGCAGACTTGAGTAAATAGTTTAAAGTGGTTCCGAGTAATAGATGTAATAACAGATGAATATCGAGACGGATGGCCTGTGTAAATGTCAGCTGTTACTGCACTTAAGCGAATTGTCCCCAAATAAACAGAGGGCCAATGCAAAAGCAAATTTATCCCGGGGCCCGCTCTGATTACGGCACTTCTGTGGTTCCACATTTCTGACGTCCTATCCTCTAAGCAGGCAAATTAGCAGCTTTAATTTAGCGGGCTGAAAAAGACGTATCTCTGTGCTGGATAAATCATATCGCGGGCCTCCTGATTAGCTCCCGACACGACATTGACACAAATCGCTCTCCCCACTCCGACCATTTAGCCACGATTTCAAAGTGCTCCTAGACAGAATTGGCAGAGTGAGACGCTGATGCTTTTCTCATCAGAAGTGAGATTGGCCTGAAATGAATGCACTCCAGGCACAATGGAAGACCAAGTCAGACTCCACATTAAGTGACATATCCTTGAATTTATAAAGGATCAAAGTTTTTTCTTTTCTTTTTTTCCTCCCTGTTTTTTCCAGATGCTCAGGGTGTTACATATTTGTATATCTGAGTTCTCTTCAAAGAACTCAAAGTTATTGTCTGCCCTTGTCAAGGTCAGCGAAGCAAGCTTGTCAGGCGCACTCTGCGACAGCAGGGGGCGGCAGAGGTGGGCGGGTCTGACAAACGGGAGTGGCATATCTGCGGGGTGCTTTAGTGGCCCACTTCTGTGCCTGAGGGGCCTGCCAGCGGAGGACATTTCTGTGAAAAGCCTCCGCGTGTTCAGCGCTCCCCGTCGGTGGGGCTCTCCACAGGCGGCGAAAACAAACGTTTACATGGCAGGTTTAGAGGTTATCAGAACTGCTGGAAATCCAGGGTTTCTGTTGTCTTTGGCAATAATAAAACCTGAGATGTAAATCTCTCCCAGGTGGTCTCTTAAAAAATCAGATCCAATTTGTTCATTTCAGATGATGGGTTTGAACGCACTGATTCTCATTGCAGTGAATTTACACGTGAGGTTTTATGCGCGCTTTGTACAATGCATTATTACAATTAACAGCAGCACTTTTAATTAAGGTAACATGTTCTGTAAGTAGAAGTACTACAGTGGATTGCTAAAGCAATTATTTTTCTATTGCTAATCAATTGTCCTTCATGTAGCTCTCTCCTGGTTTGGACCCCGGTCAAGTATCTGGGATTCTTCGGAACACCGCAGCCAATGTTTCACCAATATTATCAGAGGTATGTTTAGCTTTTCATGTTTCTTAAAAGATGGCACGGTAATAATGCAGTTGTATCTTCAATTTCATTCCTTTGTTGTCTTCCACACCCAGCTATCCACATTTCAACAATCAGCTCTATTCAACCTTGCTGGTTCGTTGGACTTCGGAAGAAATATGTTTGGGACCATGAATCAGTTGTTTTGTGGCACACAAGCTGAGACAAATTCTACAAATGCAACAATGTCTCCTCCTTCTGCGTGGCTCTCCCTGAACAGCACAAACGACAACAGGACACTGACGGATACTGAGAAAAATAACAGTAAGTGAATTTAAATGTATTTTTTTATCAATAAGATAGGCGTATCGTGGTGGATGGCTTGACAAAACATAAAGGTACTTTGCACAAAACCTAAGCAAGCACAATGGTTACTTTGTATTATGAAGAAATAGGTTCAAATTGAATTTATATCGAAATCTTCAATTTGTCAACTGCATCCCTGCTTCTGTTTTTCGGTGACCTGTTGATCAAAGTCTCTGTGATCCAGATCTCGAGAGGCTGCGGGAGTCAGGCAGCGTCCCACCTCTCACATTTCTCGTGATCTTAATATAGAAGTGAAGGTGTGGTTCCAGGCACCAAATTATTTATTTAGGCACCTGATCTCGGTTTCGCATCTGTGAACACAATGGTGGCGCAGTCACCCTCGCGTGGCCGTGCGGGGCTATTAAATATGTAGATATGCTGTTTTATGATTTATACGCTGCCTGAAAATGGACATTTCAGGGGGCGGCGGCGCGGTTAAATGTAGCGATAGGGAATTGTGGTGATTTTGACTGCAGAGAAGAAGCAAAAACCGTCCTGGGGTTTTTCCTAATAATAGTTCAAAGGGACGCTGCGTGATTGCTTGATTCGGATATTTATTTACGATCTTTATGCCGTCGACCTATTTTGTTTGGCCCATGGGCAACCTTGGGGCTATACTTCTCGAGTGTAATCTCTGAAGGGACAGGCTAATTAAAAGCCACGGTGTCCCGCAAAGTTAATTGTCTGCAGTGTGGAAAAAAAAAGAGAAATCTGTGAATGGCTTTAATAAGCTGCCTCTCCCAGATTAACATTCTACCCCAAAGTGAATTCGCTTGGCATTTGCACTACAAATGAGGAAAACAATTCTCCAGCCATTTGACAAAATAGAAGAAAAAGCAAATCAGTGGCCCTCTGTTACTGCAGTCCAGTCTGGTCCTGGCTCAAAATACTATCTGGGGTAAATGGCCAATTCCTTACTAGTTTACTTTAAACAAGCTGAGTGATGCTCTCTTTATATTCGCCAAGTTGAAAAAGTACTCCAAAGAGCATTTCTGGGATGAAACATCACCTCTGCAAATGTAGTTTCTCTTTGACCCAGATTTATCGCATGGCTGTGTTATATGCACCTTAGGCCTGGGCTGGTGAGAGCTTCACCACACAGACTGGCAATGTGGGCTTTTCCGTACCTGTTTAGGGAAAGAATTTCAAAAATACATCCAGTTTGGGCATCAGTCCTTCATGACTATACATTTATTTTTTGCATATATTTTTATAGATATACAATCATAACTCAATTGCGTGGTTCTTCGTTGTTCAAACCATAAACCTGAATAAAAAGGGGACATTTTCCCAGTATTCTGCAAACGGCTGCACACCTAAATGCCGAGGCATGTTTTGGGGACTCGCTGGTGTCTGACTGACAAGGGAGGGGCAGCGAGATGCACAAGGTGCTATTTGTTCTGATCCGGCCCCCCCACCCCATGCTGCTGATTCTCAGCACTCATTAGTTGGCGGAGGCCTGTGCCTGGACTCTCTGAGGAGCTCACACAATCTGAGACTGATGGGGGGGCTCTATACACGGGGGGGAGGTGAAGACAGTGTAGCTCTGATGATCACTGGAGACTGTGTGTAATGTACAGTACCACATGGGTGTCCTCCGGGACGGATTTAATGAGAACTGTTTTTTCTTTCACTTTTACTATTAAAGACGGATTTACTGTCGCTGTTGTCTTTTAATTTATCAGTCTGAAAGTTGCAGTTTAGCCAGTCCTCCGAGAGAGAGCCCTGAAGGGTTTTGGCTCACTGGCTTCACTTACAGATGAGCAAGAGTCTCATGTCATTCTAGGGTTCCCTTCAATATTTAATTCTTTATATTATTTTTTTCTATATAAAGGAATACAGGATTCTGATGACAGAAAGGGGGGCATGACCCCCTACGCAGACAGACATTTTTGTTTGCAATTAACCTTGGGCTGCAAGTTTTGCTTAATTAAAGTGAGTTTCCTGTCTTAATAAGGATTTATTAGGAATTAATAAAGAAATACATGGTGGTGGTGGTGTGATGCAGAACAAGCACCTCCTTGGGAGAAGGTCGTACACCTGAGGTGGGGGTTGAAGTTGAGGAGCCGTTAAAGTAGCTGCCCCCTCCCCATTCACTTTAGTTAGCATGAGGCCACAGGCATCAAATTATCGCTCCTCCAATGAGTACCGTTCAATGCGACGTCCGACTGAAACGTCGCGTTCCGGCCCTATAGGCACATGCGCACTCCCATGGGTCGCTTTTTATCCTGCGCAACGCTCAGCTCAGCAAAGAGTTCCATAACTTGTCTGGAAACGTCGTGGGGATGAGAAATGGATGAAAGGTCTTGTCTGCATGCAGCAGTAGGAGGAATTACTATGAATATCAAAAGCAGCCTAGTTCCCACCATCGGTCTGTCTTTACTTGCCATTGGAGGTTCACTCCCAGAGTTTCCGGATCTCATTATATTGGATCAGCTTTTTGGACTGACAATTTATAATGAAATACCTAGGATGTATATGACATAAGTAAAATACCCCTCGAAGGTCTCCTAAATGTCCACATGATTTCATTTTGTCTCTGTGGCATGCATTACATTATATTCTACAATTTAATCTCTATATGAACAAAATACATAATTCTGCAGATGCATTAATAAACACTAACAGTACTTTTTCTTGAATCCCAGTTGCAGTGTTGTGGTAAACATGAATCAGACTAGCAGTGATGCGTTTGCTGCGGTGTTAATTTTTTTTATTTTTAATGAGTATTAAGCAGTGTTTTCTTTTACCGGACCAGGGCTCTGCAGCACCATCTGCAGTCTGCTCGCAGTAGCTGCCTGTAGATACGGTGGCATTCATCAATGAAAAGTAGGCGGCATGGCAGGAATAAATCGCAACATCAGTACCGCTGGGCTTTGGTTACTGAAGTCGTGTAACGGCGTTACGTTGTCTTATGGACATCGTTTCTGTGGGAGACGGTCAACACTGCATAGTCGGGCAGAAGGGCTGAGGTTTTTCAATATAATGTTTATTCGTCATTCTGATTAAAGAAGGAAACATTTGACTATTGACAGCAGTAAATTGTGGTCATAAATTATTAACTTAAAAGAGGTTTGATTTGTACTTGTCTTCTCCCATCTGTTAACCTGCAGGCTGTGGTAGTTTGGTGGTTTGTTCAGTAGATCTGATTGCCTTCTAGAATCAGCTATTAAAAATGAATAAATATGTTTACCTGTCACAATGTGCCTCACCGTGTGGGCTCAGAGATACCTTCATGCTTCAAAATCTAAATTTTTCACAAAGATGGTTCATCTGATGTCTAAGCAATGCTTCAAATAGCTATACCCCAAAAGTGACCACATGATTGCAATCTATGTCCAGTAAGAGCATATTAGTACAACAATATCGCTCCGATTATATTATTAAGATGGTTGTTTTTTTTTCTCGTCCATGACTTGCATTAGTTGAGCTGCAGGAGTTTTCGCAGGAGTCTGAATTAATGCATTCTTAACAAATCAGTGTTGAATTTCACTGGTGGCGGCTGGGTGTTGGGTTAAGGATCTGAATTTGTGACTGAAATATTGCAGCCTCAAGCATGTGTCCTGCTGTTTCTCTGCAGGGAAATACACCTCAGAGAAGCTGCCAAAGATATAAAAATTTGATAAGCGTTAAAAAACATGCCATGGGGACCTCATGAGACACAGCATGGAAAAAGGTGCCATTTTTTCTTTTGTGAAGGGTTCAGGTATGATGTCGCAGCACTAACAGGAGTGATGCTGTATTCTGCCTGTCTTTTGGCCCTTCCCAATGTCAGTCTGTTCTGTATGTTAACCAATCAGCATGCTAGCTTTTTACCGCACGGTCAACTTGTTCTGCGATTACAATCACCCACTAAAGCAAACACCCAACAAAAGGCCGCTAGCAATTAAATGACTTGTTTTTTATGACGCTCCACCACCAGTAACAATATTGGATGGTCAACTTGTTAATCCGAAAGAACCCTATGAAAAGGTATTCCAACAAAGTCCCATTTCCCTCGCCTGGACCAGGGCCCCACCCTGGAGCCAGGCCCGGGGGAGGGGTCCGGTGGTGAGCGCCTGGTGGCCATGGGGCCCAGCCGGGCATAGCCCGAAAGAGGCACGTGGGACTGTCCACCACCCGCAAGGGGAATGTCAGGGATTCGGTGCTTTGTGGATCGGGTGGCGGCCAAGGGAGGCCCTGGCGGTCCGATCCCCGGCTGACAAAACTGGCTTTCTGGACATGGAATGTCACCTCTCTGGTGGGGAAAGAGCCTGAGCTTGTGCGTGAGGTTAAGAGATACCGACTAGATATAGTCGGGCTCACCTCAATGCATAGGTTGGGTTCTGGAAGCAATCTCCTGAAGAGGGGCTGGACGTTCTTTTCTTCTGGAGTTGTGGCAGGTGAGCGGTGCTGGGCTGGGGTGGGGCTCCTGGTGGCCCCACAGCTCGGTGCAGTAACAACGGAGTTTACCCCGGATGAACAAGAGGGCTGTTTCCCTGCACCTTTGGGTTGGGGACAGGTCTCTGATTGTCATCTGAGCTTAAGCGCTGAATGTCGGTTCAGAGTACCTGGCCTTCTTGGATTGCCTTAGTGGTATGCTGGTTGGCGAGCCACGAGGGGATTCCATCGTTTTGCTGGGGGACTTCAATGCTCACGTGGGCAATGACAGTGTGACCTGAAGGGGGGTGATTGGGAATAACGGCCTCTCTGATCTGAACCTGAGTGGTGTTCTGTTATTGGACTTCTGTGCAATGCATGGTTTGTCCATAATGAACACCATGTTCAAGCATAAGGGTGTCCATAAGTGGACATGGTACAAACATGCCCGGGGCTACAGGTCAATGATCGATTTCATAATCGTTTCATCTGATGTGCGGCCTTCCGTCTTGGACACTTGGGTAAAGAGCAGAGCTGTCAACTGATCACCACCTGGAAGCCGATCAGACCTGCTAGGCTCAAGCGCATAATGAAGGTCTGCTAGGAACATCTGGCAGAGGCTCCTGTTCGCCAGAGCTTTAACTCACACCTCCGGCAGAATTCCAACTGCATACCGGGGGACATTGAGTCTGAATGGACACTGTTCTGGACCTCCATTGTGGAAGCGCCCATACGGAGCTGTGGCTGCAGGGTGGTCGGTGCTAGCCGTGGCAGTAACCCCTGTACCCAATGGTGGACACTAGAGGTGAGGGGGGCTGTGAAGCTGAAGAAGGAGGCTTACTAGGAACTTCAGAGGCAGCTGACGGGTACCGGCATGCCAGGCGGAATGCGGTTCTGGCGGTCGCAGAAGCAAAAACCCGCCGTGGGAGGAGTTCAGTGAGGCCATGGAAAGTGACTTTCGGTCGGCCTCAGAAAGGTTCTGGCAAACCATCTGAAATATCAGGAGAGGGAAGCAGCTACTGATTCCATCTATTTATAGTGGGGAGGGGGTGCTGTTGACCTCACCTGGGGACATCACCTGGAGGTGGAAGGAATACCTTGAGGACCTCCTCAACCCTGCCTCAGATACATCTACGCACACTGCCTATTGAGACATCTGAGAGCACAGGGCCCGAGGGTGCTGGGGGGAGGCTTGTCCATCACTCGGGCTGAGGTGATCAGGGTGGTTAAAGAGCTACATGGTGGCCGGGCCCCAGGGGTGGACCAGATCAGCCCGGAGTACCTAAAGGCTCTGGATGTTGTGGGGCTGTCATGGCTGACACATCTTCTCAACAGCATGTGGAGGTCAGGGACAGTGCCACTGGATTGGCAGACCGGGGTGGTGGTCCCCTTATTTAAGAAAGGGGACCGGAGGGTGTGTTCCAACTACAGGGGATCACACTCCTCAGCCTTCCTGGGAAAGTCTATTCCAGGGTACTGGAGAGGAGGGTGAGATCGAATCTCGGATTCAGGAAGAACAATGTGGTTCTCTTCCTGGCCATGGAACACTGGACCAGTTTTATACCCTTGCAAGGGTATTGGAGGGGACCTGTCTACAGTACATGTGCTTTGTGGATTTGGAAAAGGCTTATGACCGGGTTCCCCGAGGTGCTCTGTGGGGGGTGCTTCGGGGGTATGGGGTCCAGGGTCCACTGTTGTGTCCCTATATGAAAGGAGCAGAAGCTTGGTCCGCATTGCCGGTGCGGGTTGGGCTCCGCCAGGGCTGCCCTTTGTCATCGGTCCTGTTTATAATATTTATGGACAGGATTTCTAGGCGCAGCCAGACTGTTGAGGGTGTCCAGTTTGATGGCCTCAGGATTACTTCGCTGCTTTTTGTAGATTATGTCGTCCTGTTGGCTTCATCTGCTGAGGATCTCCAGAGTGCTCCGGGGTGGTTCGCAGCCGAGTGCGAAGCGACGGGGATTAGGATTAGTACCTCCAAATCCGAGACCATGATTCTCAGCCGGAAATGGGTGGATTGCCCTCTAGAGGTCAGGGAAGACGTATTGCCTCAAGTGGAGGAGTTCAAGTATCTCGGGGTCTTATTCACGAATGAGGGTAGGCGAGATCGGGAGCTGGAAAGACAAATCAGAGCAGCGTCTACAGTTTTGCAGACACTTAACCGGTTCATCGTAGCTAAGAAAGAACTGAGCCGAAAAGCAAAGCTTTTGATCTACTGGTCCATCTTCGTCCCTATCCTCACTTTTGGTCATGGGCTATGGGCAATGACCGAAATGAGATCGCAAATACAGGTGGCCAAAATGAGGTTTTTCCGCAGGGTGTCTGGGCTCTCCCTTAGGGATAGGGTGAAAAGTTTGGATATCCGGGAGGGCCTCAGAGTAGAACCACTGCTTCTTCACGTCGAAAGGAACCAGTTGAGGTGGTTTGGACACCTGGTGTGGATGCATCCTGGGCGGCTACCTGTAGAGGTTTTCCAGGCAGACCCAGGACCCACTGGAGGGATTATATCTCTCGGCTGGACTGGGAACGCCTCGGCATCCCCCCCGAGGAGCTGGTAGAGGTAGCTGGGGAGAGGGAGGTCTGGGTATCTCTCCAGAAGCTGCTACCCCCGCGACACGAACCCCGGTACAAGTGGCAGATAATGGATGGATGGATGGAACTTGTTAATTAAGATGGCCATATTCCATCCATTATATATTGAAAATGAGTGGCCGAGCTATGAAAGACATGGTATGGGGGTGCATCTGAGGTGAATAGAAGTGCCACGTTAGTGTGGAGCGGGCCTGCGGCCTGCAACACTGCCAGCCTAGTGCTGTAATGGCCTAGATCAGGGCTCTTCAAATCTGGACCTCGATTCCAAATGTAGGCCTTGTTTTCAGTTCTCTCCAGTTTAATAATTACTGATTCTGATTGTCCAGAGGCTTCACACCTGGCTCACATGGAAAAGGAAGGCTGGAAAACCAGCATTGCTCGGACCTCCAGGGCCATGATTTGAATAACCCTGGCCTAGATCAGTGTTTCCCAAGCCAATCCTCGGAGACCCACATTCGGTCCACGTTTTTGTTCACTCTGAGCTCCCAGTCCGACAATCCACATTTCTGCTTCCTCCCAGCTCCAAAGTAAAATCATGAACTGTCTATGGGTCCCCGAGGACCAGATTGAGAAACACTGGGTTAGATGAAGAGGAGGATTATACTGTAGGTAGCAACACCTGTGGGGGCTGAGAAACAGCTGGTAAGAATAAAGGCTGTCTTTAATGTGCCGCTCATTATGATGATTGGAATCGGGGCCGTTACTTTAGCTGAACTTTTGCTTCCATATTAAACATGACCCTCATTTTTGCAAGAAAACACCTGACAACCCAAATTTCTTTCATACACCGTTAAAGAAAGGTATTAGAATACCTCTTTCCATTAGTTTTCATGGGTGCCATAACAAAACAGATTACGATGCGTAAAGAGCAATTCTAATTGATATCTCTAACGGTAATAGCATCCAGCTAATCGCTGACTTAGCTGACAACACAATGCCTCAGATGCTAATAGTTGTTCCACAGAGGTGAGCTCTTAGAGTGGTCAAGTAGCATAGCTACTTATGACACAGGTCTAAATAAATGTGAAGCCATTTGAAATGCATTTTAATAGACAATCATGTTTATGGAATATTCATAACACGGGAAGGGGAGGTGCACTGGAAGCCATTGCCCTGTGAAATGTTATGGAGCAATTGCTGCTTGTTAGCTGCTGGTGCATGGCGATGAGGGGAGAGTGTGCTGAAGCTGAATGCACTGCAGGTCTGGCCCGGGGGCGAGGTCCTGCACTCCTCTGTGTCTTAAGGCAGGATCCATTCCCTGACCAACTATCAGAGATGTTCCTATGACAAAGTCTTTCGATTCTGAAGTTTGCTCATGTTATATATGTTCAGCTTGCCCACAGTTTTAGAACCAATATTGCCAGTATGGTTCAAAAGTTTACTGGATAGGGCAAAAATGGGACTGGTTGATAGGGTTGAGTATGTATTTGCTAGCACTTTCTTACATTAATTGTCCATTTGTTCAATTACTTGAGGAAAAATGCAAAAATAAAAATGACAATACAAGTGCATATTTCCTGTATGCTAAGCCTCACTTTCCATGCTAAAAATGATGATTCGACTTGCTGGTGAAGATTTATTGATTTACGTTACAAATGATGAATCATGGTTTTGATCCATAAAGCAAATTAAATGTGGTGAATTGAATGTAATAGTTTCTTTTCTACAGTTATTTTCATGGCTTTCCAATATTTGAATTTTTTAAAAAACAAAACCATGATAGCAAATGCCAAATCTGTGAAAAGCAAATATACAAGTAGCAGAATTCACTCAGAGGTACTTCTTCATTTTGGATTTGCTCTAAAGGCTCTTTGAACTACTAATCTGAAGTGAGGATTTCTGTAACCTGTAAGGTGACACAGAGAAAAATTCTAATATATATATATATACACACTATATTGGGAAGACTATGTGGACACCAGTTTATCCAACATCTTATTCTGAAACCAAGGGTATCTGTATGAAGTTTGGCCTCCCTTTGTTCCTGTGATAGCCTGTGCTCTTCTGGGAAGGTTTTCCATTACATGTTGGAATATTGCATGTGGGGTTTGTGGCCACTCAGGTCGGTATTGATGTGGGTGATCAGCTCCTGTTCTGTGTGGTTCTGCTGCAACCACTTTGCAGGTGGATTTCCCCTCTTCACAGTCACTTGCGGTTGACCACGGCACCTCTGACAGGGTAGAAATTTGGTGAATTGACTTGCTGGAAAGATGGACACGTTAAAGGGCACTAAGATAAAAGTCGATAACATTTTTTTAATGACCCCCCCCTTCTGCTGCCGGTGTTTCTGTTTCTGGAGATTGCATAGCTGTGTGCTTAATTATGCACCTTCTCAGGAACGGCTTAATTTGCTCTGTCTTTTAATTCACAGGCATGTCCACATACTTTCGCCATATGATGTAATTTCATTTGAAACTGCGAGTTAAAAAAAATACACTGGACCAGGTGTGATTCTAAAATTTGATCCTGAGGGAGACTCAGCCACCTGACATAATATGAGATGAACCCCCCCCCCCCCCAAAATAAAATTTGCCAAGCAGCAATTACGGGACAAATCACAAAATGGTTTTAGAAAAAAATATTATTCAGGAAGTTAGGTAGTATATAGCACTGCCTGTGCATTAGGTACTTATGTATAATAAATAATAAATAATTAACCTAGTGACCAGAATGTGCCGTTTGAGTTTTACCATTTAGACATTCAAAGTGCTCAGTTTTTTTTTATTATTTTAATTTTATTATTCCCCACTAGCATATGTCAGAATATCTGAGAAGTGTTGGCATGGCAGCAAGAGCTCAGTCATTTGCAATCTATTAAAATTTCCCTATGATATGTTTGACCATCCTCAAGGTTCGGCCCTTACTGTGCACAGTAGGTACTCTGCCGCTGAAGGGGTACTGGTTCACGCCCCAGCAAAGGACATTCTGAACTCGCCTTGATGCTGCTGTGAAAACATCCACCTGGACAAAGGAGCGTAAGAAAAAAAAAACTATAAAAAACGTGAAATTGTCTTTGTGGAGAAGAAAGATAAGTGGGCTTACCATCAAGGGCTCTGTAAATGCCGTGGAATCCTGGAATGATTCAGGGGGCCGGCAGATGAACAGGCACCCGGGAACATCCTGGCAGAGATTATATGTTACATACATGGAGGGCAAGGTTTTCCGGCCTCATCCCTGCTTAGTGATGAAATACCTATAACAATAACAACAAGCGGATAGTTAGAACCTCCAATCCAGCGTGTGTTCTGCTCTATGCTTGCTGTGATAGACTCCAGAATCACCGTTACCCTGCTTAGGATGAGGTTGTGGGAGTTTTAATTACACAAAAATGTTCTGAGGGCAGAAGGGAAAATGATTGGTTCAGAGAAACTAGTAACTAGAGGAGGCGGGACGAAGACATCTGATTGGTAGGTCCCTACTCCTCTAGTTGCTTGAACCCATCTCCTCTACAATCTAATTGATTTGATCTCTCTGAACCAATCATTTTCCTTCTGCCTTCAGAACATTTTTCTTTATGTAAAACTCATATGAGTATAGGGTGAGGGGTTTTGGAAAACAGTTTTCATAGAGTGAAATCTGAAATAACAACAACAGGCTACATGTAGAAGACTTAGTGGTTAATGAAAAGTAAAGATAATTGCTAACAGAATTGTGGGGATTTGTGCTTGAGAATTAAGCCTAGACAAAGAAATTAGATAAACTATGTTATTGTAGTGTTTCAAATCAAAGATTTTGCTAGCTAATTTCTGGTGCATGTAACTGAGAAATTGTTTCAAAAGTCAATAGTTGGTGCAGCGCAATATAACTAGTATTATTACATTTATGGTATTTAATGGTTCTGTTGAAATCACACAGTGAAGCAATTGTTCTAGTTTAATCAGCATTTCATTGCTCATTAACACCTAAGTTAATGTAGCATTTTATTATAACACAAATACTTTCCTTCACTGAGCTGCATCATAGTCAAAAACATAAAGGCTTGTGAGTAAAATGGAGGAAGACTGATTACTACCGATATGCCTTTTGAATCAGTATTGCAAGGATGCAAGGGATTATCTGGACGGCTGGCGTTAATGTGCTAAACTGGTTGATGATCCCTTTAGACGTTCTTCATAGATGATATCTTTTCACTGTATGTGGTAGATTTTATACATTTTCAATAACAGCGATCCAGTGAGGTTTATAGTGGAACCTTGGGTGGTGTACACCCTGGGCAGGATGCCAGCGCCCCACGGCATCTTCACACCAAGGTCATTGTAGAGGCATTGTTCCCAGAACTGCGTGCTGGTGGACTGTGCTGGAAACCAACATAGACATAGAGGAGAATGTGCAACAATGTCGCAATTTACTGTACAGTAAATGACCTGAGGTGGGATTCGATCTATAACCCTTACTCCCCTCCTCTCACGGCTCCATTTATGTAAATATTATGCTTAGACCATGTACTTGACTGAAGGTCCACTCTCCATGGCTTTCCCCCGAGAGCTGAGCGACTTCAGCGTAGTGGGTGAATGCGAACGGCGTCCGGTACTGCGTCTCTCTGCAGTGCATCATTCACATCAAAGCCAAACGCCTGTCTGGCTGCATTTCCTCATGTGGGGCCTGTCTGGGGTAATGGGGAGCCACAGTCCAAATCACAAATGTGCCCCATTTTACTGGATTGGGGGCAGGTGGTGTGGTGTTTGAGCAGTTCAACTTATATCTAAAAGGGGTCTGGTCTGAATCACATAAAGGCAATTGCTATTCAGCAGCACTGATAGCCTTCAATGACTTCACAAAAATACACTGTAAAATAATATCATTGTTATACCCAACGTAGAGCACTTACCTCTACACTATGCTTGCACTTTGGTGTAGTGGTGGTCCAGTAAACTTCCACTCTGGTACAGTCTCTCTTAAAAAAGCTGCAGGAATTGAATAAAGAGAGGGGCATAGCCTGCCATGTTTTCTAGGACTACTGTATATGTCCTCCAGAGCTTCCTCTCACTGTTTAGGTGATGCCAACATTGACTTATCAGCACGAGAGCTGTCAACTTGTTGCACACTTACCCTCAAGGTAAAGTTCATTCAGTGCTTTTCATTAGATGGGTCTGAGTATATCCTCTCTACATGACTGGGAGAGAATTTCTCAGATGTTTTTCTTGTTTTTCCATGGGTATTGGCTTTCAGCGTTGTGATTGCATCTTTCTGCTGTTCAGCAACAGTTAGCTTTTATCTTCTAAAACCAACCTATTGAGGGATTTTCAAAAACATAAAATAACAATAAAATTGACTGCAAAGTGCTTTTTTTTGTATTCAGTACTTTTCTATTGAGATTTCTTTTGTTATTATTGGACTTTTGAATTATTCCTTTTCATTTCTTCAGATTTGACCGTATTAATATTCTTCCAAGGCTGTTCAAAGCCTGAGCCCTATGGTGGCTCAGTGGGTCGCACCAGTGCCTCACATCTCTAGCGTTGCTGGTTTGAATCCCCTCTTTGCTCTTTGTGTGTGGTAGTTGTCTGTTCTTCCAGTTTGTGGGCTTCTTCCCACAATCCACTGACATGCAGTTACTTGTCTCCATATTTCCTCCTGTGTTGCTATATTTGCCATCTTGTTTATTTAGACGTACAAGTAATGTGTTGCTATGTGTCATAGAGAATAAATAACCATACGAGCACTGATGCTGGTTTTGTGTCTCTTAGGTCTGCAACTTCACATAAATCTGCTCTTTCGCTGAGTCGCTTTGAAGTAGGGCTGAACTGCCAAACGTTGCTTAAGTTATTCTGAAAAAAAGTACATAAGAAAACTGAGAAAAGATCAAGAAAAAAAAGTGAAAGTTCTGTTTGAAATTGCATTAAACACATTAAATCAGATTACTAAAGCTATACAAAGCTGGGACTGAATGAAAAACTTTTATATATCGAAAGAAACTAGATAGAGTCTGTTAGTGAGCTGGGCAGTGTGTTTCATCCCTGTCTGCTGCTGCTTCTCATTGCTCAGGTGCTATTTCCACGGCACACATTTCCACCGCACTGCCAGAGAGCATCACTGCCACCTAGTATCAACTTCACTCTAAATGAATAAAACTGATTATTTCTCTTGGTATGTGTACTGTAATTTGTCTCTTTGGCATTAATAATTTAGGCTGGCAGGTTTTTTTCTCCCCTAATATTAAGTATCTCAAGGTACCCTTTGCCCATGCTAATGAGTAAATTATTCAGTTATAAAAATACCCTTTGGTACTATTTAAACCATTTACATAGTTATTTCCTATACAGGTAAGGGGGATTCAATGCAAAACATCACGACTAAAGATCACGACTAAAGTCTAATGCATAAATATATTCATAAAGCTAATATTTTTAAATCCTTATCTTAAAGTGTGTTTAATCCACACACACACACACACACACACACCTCTCCCAAGTACTATTTAAACAACTTACATAGTTGTTCCTTATACAGGTAAGGAAGATTCAATGCAAAAAAATCACAACTAAAGATCACGACTAAATTATAACGCATCAATAACAGCTAATATTTTTCGCATCCTTTTCCTAAACTCCGCTTTTAATTTTTTACCCCCGCAGCTGCCTTTTGCCAAACCCTGAATGCGACCCTGCAGAGTGTTCCCGCCCTCCGGTACGTGTGGAAGACCTTTCGGCCGCTCCTGCAGGGCAAGGTGGTCTACAGCCCCGACACCCCGGTGACGCGGCTCCTGGTGGAGGAGGTAAGGAGCCGCGCGAGAGAAGCGGCGCGACAGCCACGCGGACGTGTTGCCGGGTGATTGCGGGCTCACTGGCAGCTCCGCTGTAATGACGCCCTCCCCCCGCCACCCAGCCCCACCTGAAGTCATCCATGGCTGAAGGCTTTATTAATTATCCCTAGATCCTTTGTATCTTTACCTCCTCCTCGCAGACGGCGTCTCTTGTCCACTTGTCGCATTTCACCCTTGCTGGGGCGAGCAGGAACTAGTAAGTTCAGAGCTGGCTATGCTCATTTTGGGAGGCTATGAGAGTATTTGTAAGTGTTGACCTTTCGTGTTTGTGTATATCATTTCTGTAGCTTAAATTATTTACGGAAATTGAAGTTAATATGACGAAATATGCCCAATAATACAATAGGTATCACTTTACTTGAGGGGGCGCAAATACTTATTAATAACTCAGTTACTCATGAACACGTACTGTATATAAACGCTTCCCGGGTTATGATGGTACATGTTATATTTCGACTTTAACTTTCACTGCATCATTCAATTAATTACATGATATTCAACACTTTATTATAAAACAGTTTTTGTGTTGATGATTTTGTCCAACTGTAGGCTAATGTAAGTGTTCTAAGCGTTTAAGGTACAGATCCAGCCACTTGAATTTTCCCCTCCAAGCCGGCTGCCTGCCGGTTATATTTTGACTTTAACTTTCGCTGCATCATTCAATTAATTACATGATATTCAACACTTTATTATAAAACAGTTTTTGTGTTGATGATTTTGTCCAACTGTATGCTAATGTAAGTGTTCTAAGCGTTTAAGGTAGGCTAGGCTGGGCTATGGTGTACTGTACTAAAATGCATCGGAATGAAACCTCATCGTAACCCAGGAGGAGGCTGTAGTTGCCACTTGAGATAAAAGACGTTTCACGATTCATTAATGATGAAGAATTATATCAGTATTTCACTTGTGTTATTTATGAATTGTTCCTTCAGTAGTTCCTTCAGTAGTTTGCAAGGATTTACAAAATTCACTAATATTGTAGCAAATATAGAGATCAGTATGTAAGAATGTGAAGAATGTGTAAGAATTAGTTTGTGGTTAATTAATACATAAGAAATTGTATAATGGTATATTATCTGTGCCTCATCGAGTAAAGTGTCACCATACAATCTACAATTTGGAGTTGTATCACATCCACATGCATTGAACTCGCACTAAAACCTCTGCATGGCTTGGAATGATAACAAATAGACTACATGAACAATTTGTGATAACGGTAACATTTAGCATCTGTCATTTCTTCACCCGACACTTCCTCTGTCACGTGTGTTCGTTCGAACACCTGATGACCATGCTTTTGTTGTGCCACCTTTTGTTAGAACAATTACTGGGCAGACACTGATAACTGCCACTCACACCCCACCTCTCCGAATATAAGTAATTTCGGCCGCGGACTGTCTGAAGCACATCTTGTGGCGCATACCAAGTACCTTCAGGAGTGGTGGAAATGTCAAGCGGGCTCATAAATATTCATACCCCTCACTTTTTTGGAGGGGAGGAGACAAATGACAAATCATGTGGGTCCTAAATAAGAGATGCAAATTCCTGAAATCTTTCTAAGACGAAACCTATACTCTTAAGTATAAGACTTTCTTACAATTTCTTGTTTAATTATGAACAAGCCAACCCAATACATCCAAGCCCAAGTTCAATTGAAAGGATGAGAAAGTAATTCATTAAATAAATAAATAAATAAATAAACGAAGAATGAAGGGTACTGAATTCTAACTATTCAGTGCTACCTGTGCGAAGCTTCAGAACCTGTCACACAAATCATTTTAAAGCATGTACTTTTCAGAACATGAACTAAAAATATTTGTGCCTTATGTATAGCGAGAGTAGGGAGAAAAATCTAGAGGCACCAGACTTTGTTGTCAGATAAGAGTGGTTTGTGTATCATATGGTGAAACTTCAGGGAATGTGGTCTCAAAACCACCGAGGGGCAATAGTGTATCTCAAAACTGGGATTGTGAATGTCATTGTTTACAACAGACACTGCTGGGTTAACCTTAGTTTAGGTTCTTTCTGACAATGGGTGACAGAAAACTGTGTGACTTCAGTTTTAAGGCTCATACAATGCTGATGATTTCTGGGATACCGAATGATCCAAACGCCCTTTGCACAGTTGTATACCCCAATGTGATTCGCATTTTAAAGTTGGTGTGGCATTTAGGATTTCATATACTCTGATGTCCAACTGAAATCTAGTTTGTAGTTTTTTGTAAAAAGGGAAAAAGGTCCTGTTAACTGTCAACAAAACAAAATACTGTCTCTGTATCCTGCATGTCATTGTGAATGGAGCTGAATGACTGCGCTTAGTAGTTTCAGGTAGAAGTATTGAATGCATTTAATCTTTTTTAACCAGACCTTTACTTCAAGTGCTATGACACATCAGCCACAGCAGATATATTCTTGATTGAATTAGTTTGTAATAAGCAGCAATAGATAAAAATGTGTATTCCCAGACTGAATTAATCATCATAATTTTTTTCCTTTACTCCCACACTACAATGTTGCAATCACTAATAGGCTGTTTGGTAACAGAGATGGTATGCCGTTCAATTTTATAATAATCTAGCTAAAGCTACCCCTGGATACAGTGTGCATTTGACCTTCAAGCTCGTCATTACTAAATTAATATTTTTGATTTTTCTTGCCTTTTTAGGCCAATGGAACTTTCAAAGCGCTGGGCATGTTGAAAGAGCTCAGCGACGCCTGGGATGTGCAGGGACCAAAAATCTGGGATTTCATGCAGGACAGCCAGCAGATGAACTCCTTGCGGGTAAAAGCCATCGGCTTGGGGGATGAGCTGACGCGTCGGTGCGGTCATTAATGTTTATCTCTAACCGTAACACCCTTACATGAAGCTGCAGTACATGCTCATACATAATAATCATCAATAAAATACTACAATTTATATATAATTGCAATATGTATACACACCCACATAGACACACACACAGAGGACTGTGCAAAAGACTTAGGCAGTGAAAAAAAATGTTTAAAGCTATTTATCTGACCAGTAAGTGTCCCCTTACGCCAAAAAAAATCCTACTTAACATCAAATCTTATGCAAATTCACCAAAATGTAGCAAGGATGGATGGCTAGAAGAGCACTACTTCATTCTGGAACCCCTTCTCAGGGACCATTGCAGGATTTTTTTACACTTCATCATCAGCATAATTAAATCATTAATGTAATTTGTTAGTGTAAATAACTGAATTATCGATTAGCCAGACATGGCAAATAAAAACAAAAACATAGGTGCATGGATGTTGCATAGATGGTTGTTGCAAATGCCGAATGAGTGAATTACTCAGTTATAAAAATACTATTTGGTACTATTTGAACCATTTACACAGTTATTTCCTATACAGATATGAAGGATCCAATGCAAACGACTAAAGATCACAACTATATTGCATGCATCAATAAAGCCATAAAGCTAATATTTTTTAATCCTTTTCCTAAAGTGTGCTTTAAGCCCCCCCCCCCTCCCCCCGACTTTAGAAGTCAGGTTTAGGAATAGCTAAGCTAAATCATTTTGACAGACATAATATCAAAGTCTTAGACCAACATGATGATCATTTACAGATCACTTTCTTTGACTGGCTAAGACTTTAGCATAGTACTGTGTGTGTGTGTATGTATACAGACACACACACACACACACACACACACATATATATATATATATATATATATATATATATATATCCCAATATATTATAAAACAATATAGAGACCTATAT
>JAODKE010000015.1:11590010-11617214 GCA_026779605.1 Mormyrus hasselquistii
CCCAGTTCATATCCTGCACAACACCGTACTTATCTTAATTGTCTTTTATTTGGATATATTTGTGCCAGGTGTAAATGTTGGTTGCCTGGGGGGGGGGGGGGGGGTGTAGTAGCCAGTCATGTTTGTCCCTCTGGGTCTGACCTATTTGCAGCCACATAGCAGCATGAAGGAGTCATGTGCCTTTAGGACGTCCTGTGACAGCCTCAGAGGGCTGGGTGGGAGGATGCTCCAGGGTTCAGCATGATCCCATCAAGTTTTCAAGTAACTCTATGAAGTAGACTTTTTCCTATGGTGCTTAACCTTTTGGTACTCCTGTTCCCTGTGTTTTGCACTAATTGCAGTTTACTAGAGCGTAAACTTCCTTATCTTTTGCAATTTTAATTATGAACCTTTTTATAAGAGAAAATGGTAACACTTTACTTAAAGCTGTCATGTATAATCTACTATACATACCTTTATAATGCATTATAATGGTCAGTAAAAGAATTAGCAGTGATAGCAGTATCTTCTAATGAAAGTCATAAGGCTTTATAGAGCTGATTATAATACTTCATGCGCTCTAATGAAGTTTTCATCTTTAATGTGAGATATATATATATATATATATATATATATATATATATATATACATCTTCAAAATGGATTATAATGGTCAGTATAACGATTAAGGAGGCTTTATACTGCATTTTAAGATACCTATAGTGCATTATAGATGAGAGCTACATAAAGCATTCATAATGCATTATAAACTTAGCTGTAATATTTTGTGCCTTTTCATAAATATTTGCTTTACATTACCTGCACCTTCATAATGCCTTTATAATGCATTCTCAGAATAACTTAAATAGACATTAATAATGATGATAAACATTGTTTATTAATAATATATATTAAAGCTGATCAGGTATGTTAGGAAGTAAAGGTATCCTGCTGCTTGTAAATAAATGTTCTTTGAAAGCGTTATGAAGATGCACTGAATGTTCTGTGAATGCATAGTGAGAGCATTATGAAGGGGTAGTTAATGTAAACCATTGCCAGATATTTATAGCTGTGTTCAAAATGCTTTATGGATGCATCATAGTGCATTAGGGGTGTGTTCATAGATTCTTATGGAAATGGCAGAAAGTGTTACCGAGAAAATAAATGCGTAGTGATAGCAAAGATTTTTTTATGATGATGAAAGTAATAGGGAGTCCCTGCAGGAGCCGAGGACATTCATTCATTTTTCCGGTTCCTTAATAGAGATATGATAGGGTTCTGTTCCCTTTTTCCCTGACTACCGGAACGTATCCCCGACCCAATGCTCAATCTCCTTTGTAGCTCTTTCTGCGCTCTGTGCTGCTTACGGCAAGTCTTACTGCTTTATAGACTAGAATACCTTCATCGTCATTATTCAGGTTGCAAGTAAAATGAAATTCCACTTTCACATGCTCCATCTTGCCCTCCTATGAGACATACATACCTATTTACAAGTAATGGTGAACTTTTGGGCCAGAGTGCAGGTCAGCTACTTTTCCGATGCCCCTGGAGCTTTTGGGGTTAAGCGCCTTTTTTAAAGGCCCATCAGTGATATGATGACTCTGTCGGCCACGGAACTTGAACTGGCAACCTTCCAGTCACGGGGAAAAGTTCATACGCACCGCTCCGTATAACCTCAACTGATGCGAAGCAACGTGAGTGTTTGGACCACATCACCTCCTCCATACCCATCAAAGCGAAAGAACTGGCTCTCCATAACCGGCTAACCACTCAGTCGCTGTGGCTGTGAGCTTCTCGAATGGCTTTTGGTAAAACATCCAGGTGTTTAAGACCCTAAGAGCTGTAAGGCCTAAGTCGCTTCGGATGAAAGGGTCTGCTGACCGACGAGTCGTTTCTACAATAAAAGCAATTCCACAGTCCAGTGGCCCTGCTGGTCAGAAGCCAGGCTGGTGCCAGGCACCTTTTGGGGAACCGGTTATTGACATAATATTGATTTCAAGCTGGAAATAAAATGAGCTGAACTGACTGAGGACATTTTAACAGTTTCCCCGCGAAAGAGTAACTGGGATCAATATCTCTCAAACAATTATTATGCCTCAAATTATCACAGCAAGAGAAAGGGAAACACATATAGGCATGGGGTGTAACAATTGTATTTGCTCTTTCAAAGGCCCTCAAGGCCTGGCTTTTGAATAGCCTGTGTGTAACACAGCTTTGCTTGAATACCTACTCTTAATGGATTTTCTTATTTAACATTAGCAAAGCGGAGGGTCAAATGAAAAAAAAAACGTAGCCTGATGTATTATCTAAGATAGTGCTTGTTTGCGTGATGGAACTCAATTGGATGTTTGCCGGACCGCTGCGTGTAGATACCAGTGTGATTCGTGCGCTTTGTGTTTTAACAGAAGCGCAAAGGATGCGACAGATGGGATAAGGGTACATGAAACAGGATGAACTACTTGTTTAAATATGGGTGGCCTGGTGACTCAGGCAGGTACCAATTCCACTTAAAAGCTACCGGATGCCATAAATGTGTGTATAACTCAGTGTTTCCCAATCTGGTCCTTGGGGACTCACAGACGGTCCACGTTTTTGCTCTCTCCCAGCTCCCGGCTTCAAAAAAAATGTGGACTGTCTGTGTCATGATCCGCTCCGTACGATCCTCCCGTGTGCCACGCCCTCTCATTTCCCACGTGTATTTCCCTGATTGTACTCTCCTGTTGCTTGTTAGTTTCTACTTGTCCTGTGTATTTAGTCCGCGTCTTTCCCCAGTTAAGGAGATCCGTCATTGTATTGTTACGTGTATTGGCTACTGATGTTCGTGCCTGTCTGCAGTGCTTCCGGATTAAACCCCGTCTTCACCGTCTGTCTGGCTCCATTCGCCCGCTTGACCGCTCGCTCGCCCGCCGGTCGTGACAGTCTGGCAGGGAGCTCGGAGGGAGCAAAAACGTGGACCATCTGTGGGTCCCCAAGGACCAGATTGGGAAAAACTGCTGTAGAGTGTGTATCTTTTACCCGTGTGTTTGCCACCTCCGGCCCCATCCCTCCATCCCTGACTGGCTTATCAATTACTGTATATACACAGGCAATGGAAGCATAACTAGTATTTTTATCCTATTTTCTTTAACCGCGGTTAATTGCCACGGAATGGCGCAGATTGCATGGTTGCACGGTAACACGGCGACAAGCGCTGATTTGCAATTACGAATGAATCAGCGGTGAGCACACCAACACCAGCACCAGCACCAGCACCAACACCAGCACCAACACCAGCACCAACACCAGCACCAGCAGCAACCTGTGCCAAAGCGGAACACTCCGGAAGAGACTGATTATACAGATTTAGCCTAAAAGAGCAAACCTGCATGTCAAGCCCGCTTGCATAACACCGTGTCATTACACTGGATTCTCTTAGCTTTCATCGGGATGGCCGCCCATTCGACCTGCTTGGAGCTGTGTGTGGTGGAAAGCTAATTTGCATTTAGATTAATTTATTTCCCCATTAACCCCTCAAGTTGCGGGTGTAAAGCATGAATGCCCGCCTGCCGTTAGTGACCGCAGCCATTATTCCCGTAAATAAAGGCGGAGGCTGGGCTTTAGGCGTGGGATGCAGTGGTAGTGTGTGGCTGCTCATATCAGAGTGTATCCTGCATGCCTGCACTTCAGCTTACACTTACACTTTTGTCCAAACTGACGCACAATTGCGGAAAACTTGGGGTCAGAGGTCAGGGTCAGCCTGCATCCACAACATTCCTGGAGCATTTGGGATTAAAGGCCTTGTTCAGGGGTCCTATGGTGATATTTAAGGATGTTCCAACCAATTTTTTGGTACCCAGGTCCGATCCAATCATATATTTATATCTGCCAATTCCTAGTCCTGATCTTATTTATTTTAATGCATATTTTAATAAATATTGAAATAAATACACACAAAATAGGTGTTGGTACATTCTTCATCTGAGTGAGCCTTATCTTCCTTATGATGTTTATGCAAGTGCCTAATTAGATTTGTTGTATTAAATGAGGCTCTTTTGCTGCCTCCTCTGAAAAGTAAGCCGAGGGCTACTTTGAGATTCCACTTTATAGAATTTCAACACAACTGGCATCTTGATGTTTTGTAGTTTCAAGCCGTGTGCCTCAGGTTTTACTGCAGCGTGTGATGGAACTTCGCAATCTGTGCAACTGACATAAATAAGACAGACGTGTGGAATTAAAAATATGGGGCTTTGGATCAGGCTGGTTCAATTTAAAAAATGCTTGGGTTGGCCCCGATTCCGATCTTTGATCTCAGCTTGGGACATCACTGGTAATAATATTAATCTGCTGTCTGCGGGATTCAAACCCGACACCTTCCTAACCTGCTCCGCACTGCCCAATTTTACTTATACCTTGTGGTATCTAGTGCAAATGGGATGATGTAACCTCCCTGAGCGTGTCGGTGAATGTTAGCATGCGCATGGCTGCACGGGGCCAGTGCTGCGATCGCAGGGGAAGCGCTGTCTCCAGCAGAGCATGCGTGACATTCGCTGCAGGCTCCTGATGCGTGTACTTGTTACCTGGCTGGTTCCGTACCAAGAGGCCACAAGTGGAATCCAGTTGGGGACCGGATGAAAATAATTAAAAAATGAAAAAACGTTACACAAGGAGTTATGTGATTTTGATTGTTTATAGCTGTAGATTAAGTCAGTAATAGACAGATTGACTAATGTTTTGGTTTGGAATGTGAACGCATGCGATATCGGCTGTACTTGATATGCTCATATTCTTGGGTGCATTGCAGGGGCTGCTGCAGAACCCCGCATTCACCGCAGCGCTGAACCCGCAGCTGAGCCGGGCCCACTTGACCACAGAGGCGCTGGCCAACTTCCTGTACAAGGGGCCCCCTGAAGACCGTCCCCCGGGCATGCCGGCCTACGACTGGAGGAACGCCTTCAACGGCACCAGCGAGGCCCTCCGCATGCTCGCACAGTTTGTGGGGGTGCGTATGGCTGCCCGTCTGCTCGCCCGAGGAGGCACCTCGCGTTTGCCGCGCTGTCACATGGGAAACGCCGTCTGGGAAGTTTTCCGGGAAGGCCGTGATGAAAGTGGCATGTCTTTGCACTTATTTCCATAAAATTTCTGGTGAGGACAGGCCCCGAGAGCTGGGAAGAGGCACGCTTTGTCACCCGTTACTAGGGAGGAGAATCTTGGGGTTTGGGAAGATGTGGCCGTGTCAAGAGCTGCCTCAGATCTGTCTGTTACACTTGCAAACAGCAGAAAGAAGCGTTTCATTCCCCATGCACTGCTGGGTGTTTTCAGTACAGCACGAATCCTGGAGCATTATTTTGCAGAACAAGTATGATGTACGGTCATGTGACCAGGCCGGATACAGTTTGGGGTGTGCGATTGTTTTAATCTGCAGTGCACAGACGTGCACTGCACTGGGCTTATTAACAGGACATGCGGAGCCTCGCTCTTGGCCCTGCGTCCACCATGAGGCCTGATTATTACCTGTGCAGCTCAGCACCGTATCGGACCTCTATATCCATCACCTGTCACATTCCTATTTTCCCATTGCTGTGTGTGCATGGGTGACTGTGCTTGAACGCTATACTTTATAAAACCTACCATTAATATATCAAGCACACCCTGTGTTTTACACTTTGCTGTATATTTTATATATATGCTTGCTGGATAGGATACGGGTGCCCCCACAATCCTGCTTCGGAAAAGTGGTTGTGGATGAATGGATGGATGGATGGATGGGTGTTTACTGTAGGTTATAGATGGCGTTGTAGCATTATTGTAACATGGTTGTGTTTTAAATCTCGCTCCGACTATGCATATAGAGTTTGCATGCTTTCAGTGTGTCGCTGCTGTTTACTCCTGCAGTCCAAAGATATGCAGGGAGGTGAGTGAGAGCTTCTCGACGGCCTGCAGACCTTGAGTGTGCATGCACCCTGTAGGTCAGCAGCCTGGTTCTGTGTGCTTGCCTGACACCCACACTCCCCAAACTACAAAAGAGGTCAGAAGATGGATGGATTTGCAGGTTATATATGTTGTATAGATTATATGAAACACTGTATTGGGTCTGTACAATATAAAATCTGCTATTTTTATTCAAGGTTTTGTTGAGGGGAAACAGAATGGCTGGTGGTTTTTATACATCTGTAATGGAAAACATATTATTTGGATAATGAAATATTCGTGGGCTGTAGTGCTAGATATTGCACTCTTCTTCTTCATATCCATGCATTCAACTTACATATTGCAGGTAGATCATTGCATAGTGTTACACTGCCTACCTTGAAATTTCATATCTGAGGTCATGTGACATCAGACTTGCATTGCCTCATATGAATTTCACAAAACATATTCCTTTTGCCTGTTTTAGGTAAAAATATAAAAACCCAACAAGCTGAACAATCGCCAGCTTCAGATTCCAGTGTCACGTGCTGTATTCTGTGAGACTGTGATTGAGGCCTATGAACAAATGGTACAGTTTTTGTGTGATAGGTACACACCATCTTACCAAAATGCTGCACTAAAAATCAAGGAGCACATTGCTATTAATATATAATTCATCGTGGCCCTTTTTGGTCTTAAGGGCTGTGTCTGTGCATCCTAGCCAATCAGAAAAGTCCTCCTTCAAGGCATTGCTAAAATCACCTACTGAAGAAGACCATCTTAGTCTTGTAGGGTTAGCTATAAATGTGTGCTCCTGTTCCTGCCTGTGCTGTTCACTGAAAAGTGTGCATGTTATTTCCAGAGAACCAAAATCCGCCCATATTTTGTAGCCACACCAAAATACCCATGGTGCGCAGAGCGCTGAGAGAGTTCTGCTGGGATGGTATGCCTGTTGGCATGGCCAACGTTGGCGTGTGAGAGGCGCTTTTCTCAGCGGAGAGTGATGAAATCCAGGCATAAACAGAGTCGCTCCATGCGGCTCTGTCATCTGTCGGGTACAGCTCACCTGCTTAGATATGCGGTGTGGGGGGTGTGGGGGGTGCTGGCTGCTTCACGTGCAGATCCCGATTCCCGCAGCGTCACCACCACATCCGTCCCAAGACAAGGAGATAGTGGCTGCCTCCTCCACCCCCCGCGCTCTTTTTTAGTGGTTTCTCCCACCTCTGGCAGCCTTAGCTTCCGTGGCTATCTCTATTCTGTGGCCACCTTTCTCCTCCTGTTGCTTCTGAGGCGGGAATAATAAGTCATATATAGCTGGAGGGGAAGACACAATCATTCGCATTCCCCCCTGCTGTGGACTCCCCCACCCCCTTTCAAACTATTGGACAATTTCAGGCCACTATAGACTGTAAAATGGGATTTTTCACCAAGGATTTAAAGCTTGGTGTGACACAGCCGGACCTGTAAGTTTGGCTCCCAGAAATGTGCATTAATAGCTCTGTTGCTTTCTAGGGTTTGACGCATGTATTGCGACAGAAAGAGATGTAACAGACACATCTATGTATTAGCGGTTTCCAGTATTTACATGTATCTGGTATGAGATTAGTTGTTGTTTGAGAAAGGAAGTATTTCTTAAGTACAAAGATAATGTGTGGGAAGCAATTACACATGACTGTGATTATTAATCAACATTTTTCTTCAAAGCAGTTTCACGAACATTATGTGGGTTTTTTCTAGAACAGTTCAAGTTAAGTTTCTTGCTTGCTTTATAGTCAGGGCCCCCTCCTTGGCATTTAACAGCTCAGAAGGCACCACTTCTGCTCTGTCATCTGAATCACCGTGCGGCTTCATCAGCTGACCAAACAAGGAACTTCTGCCACTTTATGATTTCCTGTATCCAAACTGGCAAAAAAAGACTCATCAACGGCGCTGAAATAATCAATACAAACAAAATCGCAAAGGTCCCCGGGCAGTGAGGATCAGAATTCGTCTCACTGTGCCTCTGTAATTGCTCTGGGGAGAAGTTGTATGGGATTTATAGTTATTCAAAGATCTACAGCTCAGCTGGGTGACAGGTGGTTATGGATAATAATGCGAAGAACTGCAGTATTGATCCGGGTTTAGGGTTACAAAGCAGTGAGATGCTGTTATTTAAGGTATGAAATGAGTGTAGCTGGATCTAAAACCACAATACAATGTGTATAATATACACTGCGTATAGCACTGTGCAGTGTTATGCAGTGGAGGAGTTGTCCCAGTCTGTTTGTGTTGACTCTGCATACTCGTCCCCATGTATGTGAGCATCCTAACCGCAACCCGAAGACAGGTAGTTCAGTTGAATTTGTGGCTTTATTTAACCTTTAATTGGGGTGTTTGTTGTATTAGTGTTTGTACTCTCATGCAGTACTTCGTCAGATTGTTTCTTTACTCTTGGCTGGATATGAATTTACTTATAATCTGTTAATAGATGGATCCTCCTTCATTTCATTTTTTATATTTTATGATAAAATTCAATTTTTTAATCCCATTCCCTCTGTCTCTGTAATAATAATAAAAAAATCACCCAAATTCACAATATGACAATCGCACTGCTTTCCCAATGCTGCTTTCCCAAGATAATATGGCCCTCCTTGACTCTACTCCTTTGTCTGTTGCAGTGCTTTGACCTTGATAAGTTTGAGGCCGTCGCTGATGAGGGCAGTTTGGTATCCAGGTCCCGGAAGCTCATTGACGAAAACAAGTTCTGGGCAGGAATTGTATTTGTGAATATTGACCCTCAATCCAGCCAACCTCCGCCGTTAGTGAAGTATAAAATAAGGATGGACATTGAGGACGTTGAGAGGACCAACAAAGTGAAGGAGAGGTACGCACAGGGACAGCTGTTTGTGCCACAGTTTCACTAGTTCGCAGAGAGATTGAATGTGGAAAGGGCATGTCCTCTGCTAACTCAAATCTGTTTTCACATTTTTTTGCTTGATCTCTTCTTAACACCTGGTGTGTATAGTGTTTGCTGTCTACCACTGATCAAGAGTTCTTTTGAAACTGACATATGGAAATAATTTTATTAAAGAAACAAACAAAAAAACAATGTTCTCTGCCTGGATCGTGATCTGGAGTCATGACACAGCGGCATGAATTTTTCATGACGCCCTCCGCCGTCCTGGCCAGTCACTTCTCACTCGATCGTTTATCTGAGCATCGTTGAGGAGGTTTGCCCGTGGGCCCATGGTCTGGCACTGATTCCTCTTTCTCCCACCAGGCTCTGGTTCCCTGGGGCGCGTGCCCACCCCTTCAATGACCTTCGTTATGTGCTGGGAGGTTTTGCCTATCTTCAGGACATGCTGGACCATGGCATCATCCGAGCCCACACTTCTGCATCCCAACCCCTAGGGGTATTTCTTCAGCAAATGCCCTACCCATGCTACGTCAATGATGTGTGAGTACAAGACTGTTATCCATGTAGGCATGATTACACCAGCAGGTCCATGGGGGGCTTGGGGGAGGGGGTTGCATTAATGCAATAAACATGAATCTTGGGGCGCTGTCAGCCTCCAGTCCTACAGACTTGATTAATGTTCTTATTAGTTACTCAACACCCACAAATGTCCCAGCAGAAACTATTGGGAACATCTCTTTTGTTAAAACAATTATCAACGTCTGATTTAGTTTGCTTGCAGCGGAGAGCTGGGCAGGCGCTCAGGAGGAACATAAAAGGTCCCACCTCATTAAAATGGTTTCGCCGCATTTAGTCCCTAAGCCCCATTATTTAGGGTTGAAGGACCATAATTACGAAAACAATGTTGAAAAACTGCGAAGAAAGGAGAGGCAGACAAAAGGAAGAAGGGAAAAAAAATGCTCCATTAAAGCGAATGTCAACGAAGGACAAATACCTTGCTTTTGTGTGGAGGCCGGAATGGTCGCGAGCATTCGAAACTTTAATGCGATATAAACGTTTAGCTAATTCGGGACATACTTTCTCAGATTGGTTCCTTAAAAGGAACAACCTTCTGATGTTTCCTTGGTTGAAGAATTTGGGAATTTAATTTCTGTCTGTATAGTGCAGTGGGTCAGTGGTAGTTCTGTCGTCTTGCTCCTCCACTCTACGGACGTGAACTCGCCACTTTCTTCTGGCATGTAGCTTATCTCCTGCAGTCTGGAGACAGGCTACCAAATGAAGCAGCGTCTTGAATCAGCCTCTGTATGTATGTATGCCCTGTGATTGGCAAGCTACTTAGCTTATCCCTGCCTGATGCCCGATGCCTCCCGTGAAAGACTCACCACAGTACTTATGCAGTCATCGAAGGTAGATGAGTAAAGTTTGCATCTCTTATATCATTATATGTATATTCATTGCATACATTTGCAGTAAAAATGCAGTATGAGGTCTTGTACAGGAAGCATTGGGTTTGCTTTGAAGTTTCAGTTCTTGGTGACGATCTCTTTTAGACTTGTGCTGACATGGCAGGACAAATCCGCTACCTTTCACTCAGAGCAGGGGACTCTCAGAATCAGAGGAGGCTCGTATCTGAGAGCATTCGGGCACTGAGTCACAGACGACAGGGTCTTCCTTCACGTGTCAGCAGGTTCTGGATTTTCGGATAATTAAACTTTCAGAGCCTTGATGCAACGCGTAATAAATGACAAATAATTATAACAGGTACATTGAGCTGAAATGTCGATGTGGGTGAGATGTATTATAGACTTGTACTTTAGACATTTGAGACAAATTGCCAATACCGCCCCCCCCCTCCCACCACCACCACCACCACCACCAGAAAAAACAAAACAAAGGTTGTTCTACCAAGTAGCAGAAGTTCACCAAACAGGGATGGGTGGATCACTGATTTTGGCACAATGTAGTTTCTCGCCATAACTGTTAAGGCTGTAACCAGCACTATTACTTTTTAGATTGAAAGTGAGTTTGCTGTCAGATCTGTCTGATATTGAGTTCACCTAATGGGAACCTCTGGGACATCTTGCCAGAAAAGTTTGAATTCTGGGACCGAGTTCTGACGAACTCTAATAAAACTTTGAGCTGCAGTTGGTAAACACACATTTGTGCAATATACCGAAATGCAGGGAGCATCCTATCGCTAATGGCTGAATTCTCACAGTTCCATCCTAAGCTGTTTTTAACAAAAGAAACAATCACAAGAAAGAAAGCCATGAAAACAGCAATGTCTCTAATCCTTAACACATTTATTCCGCTCAGTGTGAAACTGTAAATTATTAAACTTTGAAAAACTCTCATTTCTTTTATAAATAATTGAGTGGAGGAGGGGGTGAGGGCAGGATTTGGAGGCATGATATGGATGGGAGGGGGTTTAAGTTTTTGTGCTGGAACATTGCAGGAGAAATATCAGTCATGTCCTTTCATGCTAGTGCTGAAAGGTCACTCATTAAGATTTTATATCTGCAAAGGAGATAAAATATCATTATTTTTTACAGGTGAATGAACTAAATACCTTTCATCATATAGAAAGCTTCAAGCACAGGTAAAAATGGACAGAATGGATACTTAGAATTTAAGGGATTAAGTTTATGATTTCACTAGAAATACAAACTATACTTATATAACGTAGTACACAGAAATATTACACATAGTTGTAATGCTTTCTTTGGATAGTCTGCCTGCAGAGGGTTTGCAGAATATTTGTAACATTTCAGCAATTCATTCATTGAGACTCTGCAATTAATATCACATTCATTGAGTGAGCAGTGAAACTCAATTGAATTATTCTAAGAATATTTAAGTATGTTCATGAATGGTTACATGAACTCTATATACTGTTTATTGTGTTAAACATCTACAAATGTGAAACAGCTGAATTGTTGAATCTCAACTAAGTTGTTGAAATGCTACAAATACTCTGTAGGCGGACCGTCCAAATAAAGTGTTACCCACATATTAGTTAGCGACCCAGAAAATTATCCATATTTTCATTTTGAGACATTTTTTTTTAGAAGTGAATATCACCTGTTGTGGATTACATAAGATACTGTAAGTAGCAGTGAGGGGTACATTTTGGACTGTTATTATAATACCATCTGTTTTTGATCTGGCCTTTTTTGCGGTCACTCTTCCTCGAGTCGTGGTAGACCCCAGTTAGTTTGCAGAACAAGGAGGCTTCTTGGTATTCTTCTCCCCTTCTTGGCTATTTCCCCCTTGCTCACTCGAGCTGGCTCACACAGAAATGTGCACATGAAGAGCAGAGGATGTCCACGGGCAAATGGCTTTGTCACATAGAGCCATAGAATGAAGTCATTTGCAGGTAGCATATAGGCACGAAACATCTCTTAAATGTCCAAGATATGTTGACTATGATGTAACTGGAACCAGAGCTTATTGCAGTTTCTTGCTTTGTCTGTCGTTATAAGAAATGTTTGGTGATGCTTTAATACACACTAATAACAGACGTTATGATGATTCAAGGAATAAAATGCTTGTTATTATCATAAAATGTTTGTTATTAATGTATGCTACAGCTGTTAAAGTGTTGCAGCGCCGGTGAGAGCATATCCCAGCATGCTCATGAGCCCTGTGTTTAGCCCTTGTGTTTGTCTGGTAAATGGCTGTTTGTTTTAGCGTAAACACTTGTTTTCCTCTGGTTGTTGCATGTACCCTGTGTTGTATGTGTAATCCATGTCTATACTGTATCTACTGTGCGTGTGTTTCTCCGTCTACTGCTTAACCTCTCTGCATTTCCCTGCGATGTGGTCACTGTGTTGTTGTTGCATGAGTGCAGTTCTTTAAAGGACTGATATAAAGAGCAACTTTGTGTGAATTTGTCTTTCCTCGTCTCCATTCATTGCTGCCGCTCTGCCTCACTCTGCATGGTGCTGCAGTACAAACATAAGAACAAAAGAAATTTACAAACGAGAGCTAATTTGCATGTTAGGATGTTAAGGTATATTTACATGCTGTTTATGAATGCTCTATGAATGCATTATGAAGGTGCACTGCATGTTCTATGAATGCATAATGAGTGCATTGCGAAAGTGGGAGGCAGGTCTGGAGAAGTGGTCAGGGGACAGCAGGGTTCAGATAAAAGGCTTTATTAGTAGGAACCAAAAACAAACAAAGGGACAGAGTCCCTTCAGAAGGAGGAAATATTATGTGGTAGAAAATGAAGAGACTTGGGAAAACAACAAACAAAAAACTCAGGACGGACTCTGGTAGTGGTGCCTTCCTTGGCACTTTTCTAACCCTTCCTGAACCCTTATGAGATAATCATTCTCTTGAGTGCCATCTGGGTTATATTAACGCAGTCATCCATGGAGTTTGTGATCAATCGTGATGGTAACGCAAGGGATCACCCAAACCTGGTCAACATATGTCAGATAATATTCCGAACATCCTGAGATTGCGGACCGAATGCTGAGCAGTGCGGCTACAATTCATGGCTCCCAAGTGATTTTTTTTTTTATAGCAGAGACCCGCAGGCTTGTCACATGCCCAGACATACAGGTTAAGAGTCTGTAGTGCCTTGTGCTGCTTTGCTGTTGCACAGCAGTAAAGGCAGAATGGATTTAGCAGGAATCGGTAGCTATTCGGATGCTGTTTTTAGCAGCAGGAGCGTTGCAAGCTGGCAGGACATCCGGAAACGGAACACGGCTGGGGTCTGGCGATTTCCCATCTCCATGGCAATTGATCATCAGTCTCGAGCCCACAGACAGCTCAATTAGTGAAACCCAGCACCCCCCGATTGAGCAAATTATACTGCTTAGGGAAAAATGTGGCCAGCTGGATGCGTTTCAGAAAAGGGGTGAGACTGGGGGGCAAACTTCAAGCCTGGAATGTAATGAAGAGTGGTTGACTCTTTGGTTCAGGAGGTTTTATGTTTAGTGTTTTTATTAATAGAATGTTTTTGTTTATTGGAACCCTTTTGTCTTGAGCCGTCCTCCCTCCCTACAAACGACAGCTTCCAGCAGAGTTGATGGGTGTCTAACAGAGCAGAATGAGTTTCTGACAGAGTTGAAGGGCGTCTAACAGAGTTGAACGGGCATCTAACAGACTCCAGTGGGTGTCTAACAGAGTTTATGGGCATCTCGTATTATAAATCAATGCTGTAGCATGTGGTGCCGCCCTGTGTGCGTCACACAGTGTGACAATAAACACAGTTTTAGATGTGTTTTCGGGACTGTCTGAAATACGGCTCAATTTGAAGACATATCTCAAAAAAGTGCAGTAGAGATATATACTTCAGGCAATCTGAAAATTAGTCTACGGACAAATCCCTTTGCAATATTTATGTCAGGAACAACTAACAATCGTGACGACTTTCCCACCAAAAATCGGCATTTGGTATTTTTTTAAAAGCTCGACAGCGGACTTCTCAAGCTATCAGTTATATAAGTCAAATCATGCACATCACGATAGTTCAATATTGCAATATGGCAATTAATTATCTAGGAGAAGACCAAAAATCACTCACCCTCTATATAGTAACAACCTATCCATGTCAGCCTTTACCTGAAAGAAAATGAAACAAATAATTAATGGATTGTTGTTGTTTAATATTTTATGAAAAAAAAAATGTGGTAAATGTGATTTTGTCTAAATCCCATCATTCGGGGATTGTGGTGACTCTTAAATTGTCCCTATCGCGTCTCTATGTGTGAATGTACCTGGGTATACTCACAGAAAATAGAGGAATGGAGGACGTGTAGCACCCTGCAATCATACTTAATGTTAATATTAATTTTATGCAGTTCCCTGTGAATCCATGATGTAAAAGCTTTGTTTTACAGACAGTCGAGCATGTTAATGCCATGGACTGTGGTTAATTTACAAAATTTCAAATATGCCAGAAATCACCAGAATTACTTCCCTCTGGTGAAATCACGTTATATAGATCTGACTCACAGAGGGATAATTACTTACTAAGCTCATTTTTGAAGTGCGTTTACAATTACTTTTCATTTGCAGGATCGATGATGACAGCCTTGCACTTATATTCTTGCTATTTCTGCTTGAAAAAAGTAATTATAAAGGATTTGTGAAATAATTACTGTACTGTTGTGTTCAATTTTTGTGTTTTTCTTTTTTTAGATTTAATCAGGTGCTAAATGTATCTAAAAGCTGGAAAGAACCATTTAAACCCACTCAGTTCTTTTTGAATTGCTTCATACTATGTCATTAACTCCAAATGTTCTCTGCAGATGGTATACAATGGAAGTGATGTGATATGTAATTTAAACATAGAACACGCTATAAGTAAATCGACTGAATCTCTTGAATTCGTATTTAAAAATGTGTTCATTCACTCAAAATTGTGGTGAGGCCTGCCATGTCAGAATGCGATAGGCCATGCAGTCTCAGTATGAAGGAGAGTAACAATGATGATCAAAACAGTGGACTAACTGTAGTCAGGCATCATGGAAAGGGCCAACTACTGCTACCCGTTATAAATCAAGTTATCTAGCATGATTTATAACTATGGCAGGTTTGAAAAGAAGCCTGCTATATCTTGCGGATCTGTTTTGCGCCTGCCGGTCCTTTTTTCTGATAAACATGGCTTGCTGGGACAGGTGTACACAGTGCTATAATGAAGAATCTTAAAACATGGCTTGCTGGGACAGGTGTACACAGTGCTATAATGAAGAATCTTAACAGCCAGTACTGATGGTGCAGAGGCATAATTGAGATGAACATGACCTTTCATTGTTGGCCTGATCTGTTGTCTGGGAAACCCTGTCAAAAGATCAGCAGATTCCCGCAGCACATTCAGCCTGGAAGTGTTGAATCTTATCAGAGAGAGTCCTGACCATCACCCACTGGTAGCTACTTGGGCATTTCCTCAAGGGGTATGCAAATATGTGTCACCCGGTGGGCATCCGCCTCTCGGCTTAGAGCACCTGCCCGACACTTCAACAATGATGCTGGGCTGGGAGCTGCACGTATCCCGATTACCGGAAGGTTAGCCTTTATGGTGCATCGTTATTGCCTTCTGCTGACACGCCTCCCTCCATCTTTTTTGCGGCACCCATCAGTGCTCGCTGTCGGAAACGTGCGGGATCATTCTGACGGTGAACAGAAGGTCTAGCTTTTCGCTCAAAGATGCACCCCTATACAAAAGCTGCTGGGAGCAAGTCAGTCTCCATTTATGCGCCAGGATGGCTGCCGTCGCTTTTGTTGTGTTATCGTCCATGCGGCTGTTTGCTAGCGGGTGGCGGTAACATATGGTGACAGAGCACTATATATGTGAGATTACTGCCTTAAACCTTCTGCTTGCTGCTGTCTTCCTAGACGCATGGTGATAAACAGTATGGGCAGGTGAGATCTTTGTAAAGGGCTCCCTCCATCTGCTAAATGGGACAAAAGTGCCTTTCCGGGCTGTCTTCTAATTCACAATTAGCGGGAGGCATGGACCTGTGATATCATGGGGCCTGAAAGTGTTTTGTCCCCTGGGGGGAGAGGTGGACCTATCACTGTGCTTCCCCTTGCAGAGAACTTCATGTGCTGCCCCAGCTTTTCCGAACATGGCTTTATTTTTTCAGAGATAAAGGACAAAAATAGTTTGGGAAGATTTGTTATGCTTTACTAGGAGGTGAGTATTTGTCTTGCGTGATAGCAGTTGGTGAATAGCACCAAATAACAGGCAAGAAATATGAGTGTATGAACCCCAGAATCCACCTCAAACAGACAGATCTTCGGGGCCTCCTGTATGGGCTCTTGCCATGCTCGATGTTTACGGTCCCTCATTGTGCTGGTTTATAATGGTCCCCCTTTGTGCATGTCTGCTTCACTTCCCTGCTCTGCCTCATGCAGTGATTGTATTTTTTTTTTAATTTATTTGGTAGTCCATTTATGTGTTTTATAGTCTTTTAGCATAATTGATATGTCTAGTTTAAGGTTCAATACATTAGTCATTCTTCAGCTAGCAGGACAGAGAGAGGACTTCCAAGGAGTATTGAAATTATATTTAGTTGACTTTATGAAGCCTGTTTATTAGTTTCTCTTCCTACATTGGTAGCATAAAATGATGTATTATCTGTCTCATGATCATAAACGCTGAATGGCTTTTGATAATGCTCATCCACTCATTTTACAGCAGCTTTGAGATGTAAAACTCGGGCATGTTATCCCATAATGCTTTGCTGTTTTACTACTGCATGTCCAACGGCAGACAAGCAGCACTGACAGCAGCAACCTATGCTGTGTCAACCCCATGACTTTCCTTTATGTCCTTCATTTAGAATAACCCCACGGGTCATTTCTAGATAGCAGACCGAATTGTGAGGCATGGTTTCAGGGACTTTGCCTTGGGGCTTAGCTGGGATGGGCACAGCAATCATCGTCAATGGACAGAGGCTGTAACGCGACTCCTTTAACAGGAAATGTGTCATTGTAAAAGTGACACTTCCCCCAGTGGAGTAGCTGAAGCATAGTGAGTGTCGTTCAAGCTCCTTAATTGTAGCAAACATGTATCTACGGTGCAGTGTGGGCACCTCGGTAAGTGGTGGTATTAAAAAGGACTAGTCAATGGAGTGATTCAGGTTTGAGGCTGAAAAATGGTGACTGCAGCTAGAAATGATCATAAAATAATTTTAAAAAGGGTTTAAAAGGTAATGGCTGATATTAACCGACATAAGAACAGTCTGTCTGTCTATTTACTGTAAACAACAAATGTTTTTTATGTAGCAGAGTAATCTTTTTGTGCAGTTTTATTTGCTTGTTTTACAGCTTTTTGTTGAATCTGTGTTATTTTTGTACATGGCTGATTTTCTTCTTGTAGGTTTTCTATTCTAGACTGTTCTATCTCTTACACACACGCAAACGTATGATAATATACATGTAGTACCTCCTGCAATACCGTGTTACTCTGGTTGCCAGTATATATCCTGAGAGTATATACCCTGAGAGTGTGACCTTTTTGGTTGCTAGCTTCATCTCCAGTATCGGGGGTATCCTGCCCATGTTCCTGGTGCTGGCCTTCATGTTCTCGGTGAGCCTGACCATCAAGGGCTTGGTGCTGGAGAAGGAGCTACGCCTGAAGGAGGTGCTTCGGGCTGTGGGAGTGCGCAATGGCGCCCTTTGGTGCGCCTGGTTCATCGAGAACATGACGCTGCTCGCCGTGCCTTGTGCGCTTCTAAGCGTCTTGGCAAAGGTCAGTGGGGACCCACCTGAGCGGTCAAGGAGATTGACGGTCTGCACACCACAAAGCACTACAACACCATGACTGACAAACGGAACCTATACCTTCAATGGGCTACTTTCAATTAACGCTGTGTTATCTCGTTATGACTCACGTCACAGCGTTACTACAGGGACAGACTGCAGCAACAAAGTTGGGATTCTTTTGAAGTCGTTTGGTTTTAGTGCTTTGTGGTTGCATGACCTTGATTTCGGCAAATCACCTTGGGGGTAATCCTGAATAAAAACAATGATCAAGGAAATGGGAAATGGGCTGAAGCTTGATTACACTGAAATTGGTCAATTTACAATGGCGCTGGCTGATTGATTGAAGATTTCACTAAATTTGGTGTTGAAAATTCATGTGTAATCTACAACTCATGTATCTAATACTTTCAGTTATAACTCCTACTATATTTAATTTATTTTCCATGCTCCTTGTTATTGATTGTTAATTTTAAACAAAAAAATTGATTTGACCTTTAAAGTAAAGAGACAGCTTTTTTCACTTGCTGTTTATTTTGATTATGATTGGAAGAATGATTAACTCTGCCAACATTTCATCTTAATGAAGGTAGAATGAAATTGCATAAAGTGACATCAAATCATATCTTATCAAATTTCACAAAGGTAAATTTTTCAACATTTTAAAGCAACAGACATAAAATGTGAGGACAAGGAAAAGCTGCAAACTTACACGTTTTAAAGAAGTATTCTGTTTTATGTTGTTGGAATTTGCTGATAGTGACCAACTTTGGAGATCGTTGAGTTTGGTAGTGGTTAATTGTAAGGTATAAAACTGCAGCGAAGTATGAAAAGTAAGAAAATAAGAAGATGAACACGCTTATCTATGAGAAGAGAGTGCATGTCTGGTTCAGTGTCTCCAGCCGTCCAGGGCCCTCCACAAAGATCAGCTGTTTTCCGGAAAACTCTCTTCCTGGCACAGTGGAGTTTGCTTGCTTGAAAGTTCTCTTCTACACTGGTTAGTGAATGTTCAAAGTTTGAGTCTTCAGTGCAGCTGCAGCCCGTCATTTTGGGTAACACGTCTGCTTTGATGACGACTTTCAGCTTCGGCTGAGACGCCGGGTGTCGGTCCCGGGTGGCTACCAGCGCTTAAACCCGCGTTAGCACCGCACACGGGAACGGGGCCGGGCAGACATCAGAGCCTGGACTGGCTTAATTCACAGATTTAGCCTAGAAATCACCCTGAATAACATTCACGATAACTACATCCCTGTTCAATACAACCATTCAGCCAGCAATGGGAATTATATTTTAAAAGATGCTACTACTGTACAATCATTTCATGCTATTTTTTAAGTAATAGAAATAAATTTTAGGGGCTGCATTTCAGCAGTAATGGATATCAACTAATACTAAAATTCAGGACTTTTTTCTAATAACCGGTGGACACGGGTATATTTTGTGCAATTTTTAGTTGTGTAGGTATTATGAAACATTTGTGTTTAGTGTTTAGATTTGAAATTTTATTGCTTGAAAGACAATATGTCATACTAGAAAAATAAAGAAAAATATAAACATGTTTACATGCATTTATATTCATGATTTATTATCTGTAATTACATTTATAATTAATATAAAAATTGCATACTAAACTCTGTAGAACAGTTAATATACAAATAAATTCAGCTTATGAAAAATTAGTGCAACTGCTTTAATAAATACAACCGTGTAATTTCCGTGTAGAGATATGCCACTTTATTTTAAAATATATTCCACTTAAGCAGAAAGACATCTGTGTATGACCAATGACTATGGATATGCATATAAATGGCATAATTACTTAATATTAGCACTCTTATATTCTTATATTGTATTTAATTGCACATAACTAGCTTGCCGCTTATAATCTTTAATTATCTAGTTAGGCTTTTTAAAAGCGATATAGTGTTCTCTGTAGTTCTTTACAAAGGAAGTTGTATTTTTTCATTTAACTAGGAATTTCAATAAGGCAGCAGATGCACTGTGCATTGTATTGATTTATTAAACCATTTATTGCAATTAGCATAATATAATTGAAAAATAACAGGCATTGATTGTTGTTCTGGGGATATAATTGTAAGAAATTAATTAAAAGGTATAAAAACAGACTGCAAATCTGGATTGTCCTATTGCATCAAGCTGTGTGTATCTGCGAGATGCATTCAGAAGTATTAGTGGGAGTAAAACATTTTGAAGGTTTCACTCTGACCCGGAAGTGACTGGCTGCATGACCCGGAAGTGACACACTGCATGGAATTGTTGCCCCGCCCCTGACCCCTAGGTTCCTCCGCTCACTGTCGCGCTCACTGCCCTTGTTCATGACACTGGCCTGGATCTACTCAGTGGCCATGATGGTGAAGGGAGTGGTGCAGGAGAAGGAGGCACGGCTGAAGGAGACTATTAAGATGATGGGGTTGAAGCACACCACCTACTGGCTGAGCTGGTTCATCAGCAGCATTATTCCACTGAGCGTCAGTGCCCTCCTACTGACCCTGATCCTTAAGGTGATTTCCCCCTGATTCATTCACATTCAGCCATGGTTCTGGACAGGTGGACGGCTACATGCTGGGTGTTTGATCAACGGCCCAGTGTGGTCCCAGGAAAAGGACGTGCAGTTACAATACTAGGGTGACCCGAGAATCCATGTTAGGGAGGACACTTTGAGCCAGGACTGGATTTGGAACCACTGAGTTCTTGCTGTGTGCTGATTGGTCAGTCTCCTATAATCATGCATGCATCACTAATATTTATGTAAAACAGCTGGATGAATCTTTCAGTCAAGGAAACAAACCAGTCAAAGCACCAGAAGAGCTGAACTATTTAGCCAAACACAGTAGCCTTTCAGTTTGAAAGTGGTTTGTAAAACCTGAAGTAGTTCAAAGGGTCCTCCCTGACATGCATTAGGTGGTCTTCCTGTACAAAACATGCATGGCCAAAGTAAAAAAATGTATATTCTGAATCAGCCTGATTGGCTAATAAAGTAATCGAGGAAAAAAAGGTGTATGTTTAGGTGTGATATAGCATTTTAGGCATTTGGTCCAAGTCTGTAGAACAGTCTGCCCATACACATTAGATCAGGTAGTTGTGTGGACTCTGAAATGGTGTCTGAAAACGTTTTTATACAGTCAAGCCATTTCTTGATCTTTGAATGTCTATGGTTTATTTCCTCTGAAGCAACTTTGTGACACTGGCTCTCAGATGGTGCTATATAAATAAACTATATGCGTACTTATTTACTTACTGCAGTGTCCAGTCAGGTGTGATCAGCATGGCTGAATGAACAGACAGTATGTCACCATTTCCCTGTCCAGTCCATGTGCAAATATACAATCAAAACCAATTCATACCAATTGTGCCTTGCAGTCATGTGCTTGGGTTCCACCGCATACCCCTTTTCCTTACTTTGCTTTTCCGATACGTCTGTCTCTGTTCGTTTGTGGATGATGCATCACGTGCCGCATGTGCATTTAGTCGCTGCAGGGGCGCAGTGATCAGCCACTTCTTCAGGTGGGTTGAAACAGCTGTCCATATCTCTGGTTGGCAGTACGGAAAGGTCCTGCAGTACAGCGACCCATCGGTCATCTTTGTGTTCCTGCTGACCTTCTGCATCACCAACGTCATGGAGTGCTTCTTCATCAGCGTGTTGTTCTCCAAGGCCAACCTGGCCTCCGCCTGCGGCGGACTCATCTACTTCGTGCTCTATCTGCCGCACGTCCTCTGCTATGCCTGGCGCGACGTCATGAGCTTCCAGGTGAAGATATTGGTGGTAGGTTTCCGTTTGCTGCTGTCACGCCCAGCCTCAGCACGTCTGCGGGTCCTTTAGCACGGCCCTTAACCCCCAGCTCCCTGGGTGCTGCTGTGGGCGGCTGCCCTTCATGCCCAGCGAAAAGAGAATTTCCCCAAGGGGATCAATAAAGTATCTATTATTATTATTATTATTATTATTATTATTATTATTATTATTATTATTACCACTAACAGGTTTGTGGAGAAAATCGGGCTATTTTATCAAGACCATGCTTAGTCAAAAGTGATCATTATGGTGGACAAACAGGGGCTTAGCCAGGGGGAGGGGTCAGGTTTTGTGCCCCCCAATATTTATTTTGACTTTTTATGTCCCCACCCCCAATAAACAGATCTTTCCATATGAATAATGCTGTTGTATCCCCCCAAATTAAAATATCTTTTATGGTGTTATGGACAAAAGTCTTCTACAATGTCTGTTCAACTGTACTTTCCTTCAGATTGACATTAATAATCAATGTACTGCATCGTTTTGCTTACATTGTCCTGTATAAGTACATTGTCTGGTATGTTAATATTTCCAAGTGCTTCACGTGACTTTGCAGGGAACCCTTGACGTTGCGATCCTGTGCTGTTTCCAGTGTCAGATGGATGGGACCCTGCACTTATTCGCTTGATGTGCCTCAGACCAGAATGATGTCTAGTTCATCATCTCTGTAACATTCAAGAAATGTGTTTTTGATCCAATGGGACATAGAAAAAGTAATTCAGTATTCCTGGGTTGTGCACGTACAACATTTTTATATTGTACTAGACGGGATGAAAAACTTGCTTTTCAAGCCTGGTGGCTTGTCACACTTTGCACCTGTGACACGAATCAGATGATTGATGCTCAGGGCTGTCATCTTGGAGGGCCTGTGTCAGAACAAACGTATCACTCTTCAGCCAGCTCATCACGCAGAGGTCAAAGGCCAATCCCACACTCACCCGCTGAGCTTTCTCTGCTGACGCGTAAATTCTGTCCGTATGGGACGTCTGGCATCAGTTTGAGAAATCCTCTGAGGAAAGCTGTCCTTGCAAAGCAAAAAATGAGCAAGGTTAAGCGCTGGGCTCACCTGTGAGTAGGGTCATCTGAGCTGGATTAGAAGTCTTAATATTGCCAATATCATCCCTTCTGACATCCTGTTGACTGTGTACTTTTCCCTGGCCTTCTGCTGCAAACTGTGTCTGTAAAGGTCTGGTTCCGTTCTTAGTGTCCAGCAAAACGTTCTCTGTTGCCCGACCAGAGCCTGCTGTCCAGCGTGGCCTTTGGTTTTGGCTGTGAGAACTTCTCCCGCTACGAGGAGCAGGGCGTGGGCATTCAGTGGAGCAACATCAGTAAGAGCCCTGAGGATGATGAGCGTTACAGTTTCGTGGTTTCCATCATTATGATGCTTGTTGATTCCCTCATCTACTGGATGCTGACCTGGTACATCGAGAACGTATTCCCAGGTACGCGGTCCTTCCCCACCCGTGGCGTTTGCATCAATGTTGCATGAACAGCAAACAGAGAACTCCAAAAGAACAAAGTCATGTTCTACCTTGAAACTGTTTGCTGTATTGGTGAGGGTTGCCAACTTTGGTCAGATTTTCAATTTGAGACAGGTTTGCAGACGCATTTACACCTTACAGCTACTGTGCCGATTATTTATTACATTGTGAACAGTCCGTAGACTTTGTAAGCTAGCGTGATACTTTTGGTACAGATAATTTTAGGTTTATAATGGAATAATATACATTTTCTGTTAGATATCTTGCATGTGTGTAAGTTGGCAGCCCTGCATAAGTAATGCCTGGCACTTCAGTGAAGATGCGGAGCAGCAGCTGCAAGCAGAGTGTGGGGACCTGGTGCTTCTTGGCAAGGCTCTGCAAGTGAAATAGGGCAAAGAAACATTGTATTTCGATTCTGGAGATTGCAAGCCATGGAAATCAATAGTTTGAACTAAACCCATATTTTAGTGTTTAGATTTGCAATTGATTGTATCAATTAAAGTATTGTGTTTGATTAAAAATAACGGATTAAGGCATCCCATTATTTAGTGAATGTCTTGCATTCCCTGCCCAAACAGACTTCTTAATCAGTTTCAGCCTTTTGTCGATGGCTTTATAAGGGGAAGGAGCAAGAGCGGCGGAACCTCACTGCTGCTGATTTCCCAGCAGGCTTTCAGTGAGGCTTAAGCTTGTTCAAAGAACAGGCCCTGCAGCAGCAAAAACCTCCTAAAGAATGTCTTCCTGTGCTCTTTTCACAGGCCAGTACGGAATACCCAAGCCCTGGTATTTTCCCTTCACGTCCTCTTACTGGTGCGGAACATCCTCAGACTTTGATACCGACCAAGATCCACCAAAGGACCCAGAGCAGCACGATGGTACGTAGGATATTACAGATTATTCTCCGGGAAGATGTTGTCCCCATTTGTGATTTATGGACAGCGGCCTCCATAGCTCATTTCCATTGCTTAATAAACCAAACCGTAAAAAGTCCGGGCAATTCATATGTCATCCTCGCTTATTTGTGGCATTTTAAAATGCAAAGGCGAAACAGTTTTGTTTAGACAGCGAGCAGCTCCTGGTTGAAACTATGGTCTACTAAAATGTGAATAGAAACTCAAATATGCAGTTGATCGAGTTTGAACGCAGTGTAATTCGGACTGTTTTTGCATCATGTTGGCCAAAGGGGAATGGCACTGACACAGAACGAAATGGAAATATGAAATCTCACAGTATAAAAACAACAGCAGGGGGAGTGAGCATGAAAAAGAAATCACATATATAAGACAGGACAGGATGTGGGGAAGTGGATGATTGAATATGATCTTGAACATGTCTGGGAATATGAAAGTTTACGCTTTTGTAGCTTTTTAAAGGCTACGACTATTTTTATTCCTGCATACGTCAGTGTGCGTTCAACATAACATTGATATATGACTGAAGTTTAAAATGAGTCCAAACCATGGCATTAAAAAGTGTTTAGTCAGATATATAAAGATGATGAATTTTAGCCCATGAGATTGTTGCGGCCAAATGGAGCAAAATGTTCAGGTTTAATCTTCTGTGAAAAAAACACGTACACACACATATACACACACATAAAGAAAGAATAGAAAAGCTGGTGAAATTATACATATAGACAGACATATACATAAAGTATGAAAGCATGATTACAAAAGCTAATGATACTATACACACACACACACACACACACACAGGTTAGGTAAACATATCTTTATGGGGACCGCTCATTCATTTCTATGGGAAAAATGCTAACGCTAACTATGATAACCTTAACCCCTACCCAGCCCTAACCATAACCATAAGTAACCAAACAAAATACAAAGGTTTTTGAAATCGCAGTCACGGATTTTTATTGAATTGAGTTTTCCCTTATGGGGACCAGGAAAAAAACAGGTGATCATCAAGTTTTGGGGACATTGTGTCCCCATAAGGTAAAGAATACAAGCTCACACACACACACACACGCACGCACACATGCACGCACACGCACGCACACACACACACGCACACACAGTAAGCATGAATACAAATTCTGTCTGTACTCCAGCTTATCTAGAAAAGCCCCCTTCAAATCTGAAAGTCGGAGTCTCTGTCAGAAACCTTGTGAAAGTCTATAAAACTGGAAAGAAGCTGGCAGTGGACGGGCTCAGCATGGACTTCTACGAGGACCAGATAACTTCATTTCTTGGACATAACGGAGCCGGGAAGACAACCACCATGTAAGTCAGGAGTGTGTCTGTAATGTTAGTCAATTAAACGGCCACTTCTGTGAGAGACGTCGATGGCCATTCTGACCTGTACACTGCTCTTTGGTACGTATTCCATTGACAGCAAATTCACATAAGAAACTGGAAAAATCAAGTGATTCTAATAACATGAAATAAGCTCAAATGATTAACTAATCATTTCTTTAGTCAGACATCTGTATTATAACAATTAATAAGTATCAGTTGCTTTTTTCAATATGTATTATTTTTATGTTTTAAACGTGTTTGTGTTTTGAACCATTTGTTTGGGAACAAGTCTGCACTCCGAAATGCCTGAAAAGTAAACTGCTAACAGGTGTTTACATGGAGCAAATGAGTACAAGCTGCTTCATTATCCCGTATAATCATATTCCTGTTTGGTCTGTTTTGCCACCTTTTTTTGGCATGCGGTACAGTGTGTCGGGGAGAGAACCAGGTAAATTACTTTGCACCTGTTTGGCAATAAGTATGAAACACTTGCTATTTATAATGTGCTCCTGTATATTTTGAGAATGAAGCCCCTTGACAGGATGAAAAGGAGAGGAATGAGGAATGTCATGAATTCATGCAAGTGACTGAAATGATTCCCTAATAATGAGACAAGTGCTTTCGTGATGGTTGTGTGGTTGGCTACAGCTGAGCATTTGATACGGTGTAATAGGGTCAAGCGCGAGTTCCATTTTTAGCAAAAAGCTGCAGTAGCAGAAAAATTAGTAGGTTAAAGATGGTTCAGGTCATTACCCTCAGGGTGGAACAGACCATTTCCTCATGCCCCAGAATGGAAGAAGCCATTAGCTGTTGCCCTGTTATACATTAGGATAGGATAGGATATCACCTGCTTCACTGTGACCTGTCTGAATGGTATGGGCTATTACCTGACCTGACAGTGAGACATAGTATATGGGGGGGGGGGGGGCAGGCGACAGTGAGTGTTTTTTTACATGGACAACATAGTCTCGGTATCCCTCCAGACCAACAACACATAGAAACACAACTGAGGAATTAGCCGAAAATCTAATGTGAAAGAAGTATTTAATATCACAAATAAGTAGACTCAAACTGTTCGTGATGAACTGTGAAATATAAAGACTTCTCAAAACACGAGTAGTTATTTTCACAATAAATGACCGATTGCTGTGAATGAATCAAAGCATGTAGCTGACTTCTCTGTGTTTCCTTCATCTGTCTGAGAGTCTCTGTCCGCCTTCATTCTCGCTGCCTCTGTGAGACTCTGAAGTAGGAGCTTCTCTCACTTGCTTACCGGATCAGCTTCATACAGTACGTCTGCTCCTGGTGACATAAACAGCAGTAGCAGTTCCACACAGCTGAATGCAATTTCACATACTTACATTAATTTATGAGGCTTGTTTGAGAATAGTAGGTCTACATATCGTAAATCTTTTCCTAGATTTCTTCATATATTGCAGTCAAAATAGCACTTCAGTCTCATCCTGTAATTTTCTGCAATATTGCTACTTGTTTCTAAAACTTGCATCCTTTCCTTGGCTGTACTCTTTACATGGGTGTATTCTGCATACCTGTTATTTTTTTCAGAAATCTAGCTATATATATATATATATATATATATATATATATATATATATATATATATATATATATATATATATATTTATCTTTTCTCCCATTTATTGTTTTATA